>CM040403.1:25218367-25420867 GCA_022702515.1 Ilyophis sp. 1 JC-2022
CTTGAGCAGCGTGTGATTTTCTGTTTGCTGGCCACATCATTATAAGCTCAAACGGGGGTTCGGCAGCAGCTTGAGAGAGAGAGACGCCACTGTGAGTGCTGTCCAGAGTAGAAATGAGCTTTTGGCTCATGGTTTTCTGGGGCATGGTTTGATACCTGGAGTTCAGCCCCTATATTATTACCTTATCACGCCCAGATTTTAGCATTTTTCGAATTTCAAAAGGGGGCGGGGTCTAGCAAAACTAGCGTGTTTTGTTACCCTTTAAAGACCCGGACAATACACAACTCACCATCAATCTGTATAAGAATGGAACTGTGTTAATTCAAGGCAGTGAGGCTGGGCTTAGCTGCTTTGAAAATGAGTTCAATGCACTGAAGAAGCTGGCAGGCACACACAGGGCAGAGCAGGAGTGCCTAAGCACACAGAGTCACCAGCCAAAAAAAACCTCAACAGCAATCAGCACTGGCGATGGCGATGACATCGCTGCAGCAGAAGATGAGCAGGAGGTAGAGCTGGTGGAGCTGATGGAGCAGCAGTTTAGCCACCTCACTGTCAGCCAGGACATCCAGCACATCAAGGCCCAACTCAGCCAAATAACAGCAGTGCAGCAGGCCTTTCTACAAGAGCTGAGGAGCCAAATAAAGGAGCTCCAGCAGGACAGGGAAGCAGTGAGGACAGATATATCTGCACTAAGAGAAGAGCTGCACCTCAGAGACTATACAGTACACAGCCTGAGAGAGCAGCTGCCGTCCCTCAGCCCCCAAACCCCCTGCCTCATAGAGAGGGCCCCCTCCACATCAACACCAGCCAGTGCACCCTGCCCCTCCACACTGACACCTACAGGCCCAATAGCTGCCAGTGCACCCTGCACCTCCACACTGACACCTACAGGCCTAACAGCAGCCACTGTACCAGGACAAACTGTGGAGCCCATTCACCTAGAAACATCTGCCTCATCCAGCGTACAAACCAATACTTCCCCTGACACCACCAAAAAATATAAAAGTGGAGTGAGACAGGGATGCAACCTAAGTCCAACCCTATTTAACATTTACATTCATGAATTACATTACATTACATTATAGGCATTTAGCAGACGCTCTTATCCAGAGCGACTTACACAACTTCTTATTACATGTATCCATTCATACAGCTGGATATATACTGAAGCAATTCAGGTTAAGTACCTTGCTCAAGGGTACAACGGCAGTGTCCTACCTGGGAATCGAACCTGCAACCTTTCGGTTACAAGTCCAGTTCCTTAACCATTATACTACACTGCCGCTCCTACGAATTGTCTACAAAATTGAAACAATCTGCAGCCCCTAGTCTCACTCTACATGATAAAGAAATAAAATCCTGCTCTATGCAAATGACCTGGTTCTGCTGTCGCCTACAGAACAAGAGCTACAGCAGAACCTGGACCTGCTTGAGCAGTACTGTCAGACCTGGGCCCTGGCAGTAAAAAGATTTCAGGGCAATAAATACTGATTTAATATAGAATCAAACACAAAAAAACATTGTACAAATGATTGTACATTGTTAATCTGGAAATTTCAACTTGGCTGTGAATGAACTGAAAGAGAAAGCGAGAAGGGCTTATTAAACAGGTTTGCCCGATGAAGAGAAACACAGTAAGTGACATCATGGCAGCAACAAAATGTATTTATTATTGTATAGTTTATACTAACAACATGATACTATTACTATGTTGTACTGTATGTTTTGTGTTTGCTTTGGCAATATTTACCATGTGTATTTCATACCAATACAAAATTTTAAATTTAATTAAATTGAGAAAGAGAGAGAGAAAAAGAGAAAGAGAGAGAGATAAAGAGAGAGAGAGAGAGAGAGAGAGAGAGAGAGAGAGAGATGGAGCTTGTTTTGTAACATGTGCTTTTACAGTGAAATGGAGATTTTTCGGTTTCTCTCTGGAGCTCAGAAAGAGCCTCTAATGGAATCTCTATAACTTCAAAGCCAGGTCATGCCTTCACAGGTGCTCAATAGTAAAATGTTTACTTGTGGACAATTGCTGCTGTGGTCTTAAAGTGCTACCTTTCCTCTGGACAAAGTAGTGCTGCTCCATCTATACGCCACACAGCACTCTCAGTGCTGGAAAACATCTCCAGATTGTGCCATTTACAGGGCTGTACTTACAGGATTTTTCCTGTTAAATGGTTTCTGGTGGTGACTGAGAATGTAGTGGATCTGGTGTGTGTGTGTGTGTGTGTTAAGGGCAGTAGCAGGCAGATGTTTCTCTCTCCTGAGCTTCATTGAGACTCTGTTGACCCTTTAGCCAGCAGCTGTTCTCTTCCCTGCAGCCCAACACCACATTCTGTGTGTGTTTGTGTGTGTGTATGACTGAGTGAAGTGAGTGTGTGTGTGACTGTGTGTGTGACTGTGTGCGTGTGTGTGTGCGCATGTGTGTGTGAGATAGAGTGTATGACTGAGTGTGTGTGTGCATGTGCACACGTAAGTGTGTGTATGTGTGTGTGTGTGACTGAGTGCATGCGCGAGTATGTGTGTGTGTGTGTGTGTGCATGTGTTTGAACATACTGCTGTACATCACTGATAGAATTACCTGAGATCTGTTATTGGAGATTTCTGCAAATAGGAATGGCATCACATTAACAATCCCACCTGCAGAAAAAAAACACAGCTATAATCACCACAGAACAAAGCATACTGATATACTGAGGACAGACATTTAAAATAAATAAAATGTTAATGTTAAAATCACAAAATCTCCTAATGCATTTTAAACGTGAAATCAAGTCACAATAGTTTACATTGAGGGAAGTAGTACACTTCCTGGCCAAAAAAAAGTCGCCGTTGCACCCGTCATGCATAGCGCCCACTGTACAAGCCTCTGGAGGCAGTGTTAGTGCCACTGTACAAGCCTCTGGAGGCAGTGTTAGTGAATACTGTACAAGCCTCTGGAGGCAGTGTTATGATCTGGGGTTGCTTCAATTGGTCAGGTCTATTCTCAGCAATGTTATGCAGCAATAAAATTAAGTCAGCTGTACCTGTACTGAATGACCAGGTTATCCCATCAATGGGCATATTCCAGGACAACAATGCCAAGATTCATCGGGCTCAAATTGTGAAAGAGTGGTTCAGGAAGCATGAGGAATCATTTTCACACATGAATTGGCCACCAGAGTCCTGACCTTAACCCCATTGAAAGTCTTTGGGATGTGCTGGAGAAGACTTTACGGAGTGGTTTGACTCTCCCGTCGTCAATACAAGATCTCGGCCAAAAATGAATGCAACTCTGGACAGAAATAAATGTTGTGACGTTGCATAAGGTTGTCGAAACAATGCCACGATAAATGCTCGCCGTAATCAAAGCTAAAGGCAGTCCAACAAAATATTAGAGTGTGCAACTTTTTTTTTGGCCAGGCAGTGTATAAGCAATTAAGTTAATTAAACATTTTTATGTTCTGTATTATAGCAAACAGATGCCAGGTCGCTTGGCAACCGGACTTCTATCAATGGCCAATCAACGTGTGTTCTCATTTACCTCTTGTGTAGGCTAAAACTGGGACTCAGGCATGATCCCACATATCCATATAGCTGGATATCCCCATCTCTCAGTGTGGCATGATATCATTGTTTCTTTTATTTGAGTTATCTCAGAAAATAAGTGTTTTACTCCCCTGTACTAACGTGTGCTGACACAGAAAACCTACCCAGTGCTACAGTACCCATCAAGAAAGGCTTTCCCATTTGAGTGAAGTCATTTGTCATCTCTTGGCGAACTTCTGAACCCACAACAAATGTCACAGATACCTTGGAAAAACAAATTGTAGCAGGTTTAGAAGTAACGAATTAGCGTTTAAATTAAAGTATTAATTGAAATTGAAGTTACATTAGTTAAAATAATTACAGTAAAAATAATGGTAACACTTTAAGGTTCCATTATAAATAATAGGGTATTTGTCGCTCTCCATTCACTTCTATGGGACAGCTAAAACGGTCTCAAAATGACACTTCTAGCACGTATACGACCGGAAAAGAAGCGGATTCTGTCAATAAAAAAATAACCAGTCCTCTTACGTATTTTTTTTCGTGTAGGCTAATTAAAATTATTTATAAAGTACTTTTTTCTTCAATGTTGTTAGCAAGCTACCAGAAAAGACTACCAACATGTTGGCAGGTCGGACCATTTAATTAAAAATAAAATACGTAAGAGAAATGCTTATTGCTCGAATTGACAGAATCCTCTTAGTTCGTGATCGTATATGTGCTATTGTGTCATTTTGAGACCGTTTTAGCTTCCCCATAGAAGTGAATGGAGAGTGACAAATACCCTAGTCTGGATTATCACCCCAGGGGAGCACAGAGCAACTAACAAACATATTTTGCCACCATTTGGACTCATGGCCAGGTAACTACACAACCCAAAGTTCTACCAAATTTCAGTTGTGCTTTAAAATAAAGTGTTACCAAAATAATAATAAAAATATATAAAAGCAAATGATATAATCTACATAAAATACAGGTGCCCCAGTACGCAAAGTACACTTATAAACATAATTTAAGTGACAAATGAATTTAAATTGTACATGAAAATCCAAAGGGCTAAAGGAGTGTGTCACAGCAGAGAGGGCTAAAGGAGTGTGTCACAGCAGAGAGGGCTAAATGAAAGAGAGTCACAGCAGAGAAGGCTAAAGGAGAGAGAGTGTGTCACAGCAGAGAGGGCTAAAGGAAAGAGAATCACAGCAGAAAAGGCTAAAAGAGAGAAAGAGTCACAGCAGAAAAGGCTAAGAGAGAGAGTCACAGCAGAGAGGGCTAAAGGAGTGTGTCACAGCAGAGAGGGCTAAAGAAGAGTGTGTCACAGCAGAGAGGGCTAAAGGAGTGTGTCACAGCAGAGAGGGCTAAATGAAAGAGAGTCACAGCAGAGAAAGCTAAAGGAGAGAGAGTGTGTCACAGCAGAGAGGGCTAAAGGAAAGAGAATCACAGCAGAAAAGGCTAAAAGAGAGAGTCACAGCAGAAAAGGCTAAGAGAGAGAGTCACAGCAGAGAGGGCTAAAGTAGAGTGTGTCACAGCAGAGAGGGCTAAAGAAGAGTGTGTCACAGCAGAGAGGGCTAAAGGAGAGAGAGTCACAGTAGAGAGGGCTAAAGTAGAGTGTGTCACAGAAGAGAAGGCTAAAGAAGAGAGTCACAGCAGTGAGGGCTAAATGAGAGAGTCATGGCAGAGAGGGCTAAAGGAAAAATAGTCACATCAGAAAGTTATAGCAGAGAAGGCTAAAAGAGAAAGAGTCACAGCAGAGAGGGCTAAAGGTGAGTGAGAGTCACAGCAGAGAGGGCTAAAGGTGAGTGAGAGTCACAGCAGAGCAGGCTAACAGACTGAGAGTCACAGCCAATGTTTTAAAAGAAGTCCCTATAAAAAGCTCTGAAGACAATTATCTGAGAGCTCATGAATACAAATAAATTTCAGGATTTAATCTAGTTTCATCAAGTTAAAATACTTCAGATAAGGACACTGAGGGATGGAGCCAACTGCATAAATCCCTCTGAGAAAAAACAAACAAGCATACAATCAATACCAACCAGAGCCAAAGTATTACTTATAAAACTTTAATAACTCTTTAAAAACAGTAAACGCCTGCAGAACAATATTAAAAGAAACATATAGTTACACCAATATTCAAAACTAAACTAATTTAATATTATCATACATTTTGGCAAGTGACACGTCTCAAGGATCTGTGGGAGAAAAAATCAGCAAAGAATTAATTTTACCAGCTCTTGCCATTTTCTTTTTTAGCAGCTGTTGGGATTTTACTTTTCATTGACGATCATTTTTGTGACATGATTATACATTATTATCAAACCTATCAATCAAATTCAGTCAATAAAATTTGATACAGCATTCTTAAATGAATTACAGACAGACTTCTTTCACAGGCACATAATAACGTACACTTTTGTGTGCTTTGAAGAGCATGTTATTAATAATGACTGTAGAAGTACAGGAAAATAACACCATGAAATTACTAAAATAATAAAAGGCATATATCAGTTGTAATTATTCTATAAATATAATTAAATAACAAGTAAACCTGCAAAGAAAAGGCCCGACTGAGAACCTAAATCTAAATATTTAACATAATTCCACAAGTCTTCATTTACGGATTGGAGTCAGCTAGAGACTGAACTTTCTTATTTTTCTCTGACTGTGTCTCTACAGAAATGTTGGAATTTTTCCCTTGATGATGGCTACTGCTGTCTATCACAGTGCCTTGCACTTCATGTCAGGAGATAATTTTAGAGAAGAGTGTCAGGAGCACTCCGTGGATAAAATCGGACACTGGCGTCTAGCAAAAATATATTTATTAGGACAATTACATAGTGCAAAACAATAAGTGCACGTGAAAAAGAAGGAATCGGCTAGAATAGAGCAAACGTTTCAGCTACATGCTTTCTTCAGTGCTTAGAAACTTGCGACACAGTTCACATCAAATAGATTTCTACTAATGAGATAACGATGTTCAGGTGAGGTAGTTGGAGGGACCACATTTTTTCGAGTTAATCTTAATTTACACAAACTAATAGTTACAGTAAATAAATTACAGTAAATAACAGTTATCAGTAAAATATTGTTAATGAGACAACGATGAAGGTGGACAAATAATTACTGAGAATGTATCATTAATGACATGCAGGTAAGATAGTTAAACACATTAGTTATAGTCAGAGTTAATCTGCACAATAGGCCCAGTGAGATTCACAGATTGCATGGATATCAATGTTACATAGAAGATTAGCAATATCTATTGAAGAATTTCATAAATCATATTAATTTATGAAAAACTGCTGAGGGCCAAGTGCCAAAGGGAACAAGGGACTTAAACTCAAAAATCCAAAAGGCTTCCCTTTGGAGTAAAGTAGCATCATGGTTAGCCCCTCTACGATGGACAGGAATCCTGTCGATACCCAAAAGGCATAAACCTGTAGGAGAATGTTTAGCCAATTGAAAATGTCTTGAGACAGAAGATTTGTCGTCACACCGACGGATAGAACTCATATGCTCTATGATCGTCCGTAGGGGGCGTGTACTTTTACCAATGTAAAGTAAAGGACATATGAACATTTTGATAACATGAGTGGATTTGCATGTTATCAATTGTTGGATTTTATAAGTTTTAGATGTTGTAGGATGAGTAAAGAAATTACATTTAATATATTGGGAACAGGAGGGGAAATGACCTTTGGCATGAGATAGAATTGCAGAGGTAGTAGAAACAAATGTGTTGGCCCGAACCAGTTTGTCTCTCAAGCTACGGCCTTTAGAAAAAACGAACATAGGAAGATCTAAAAACAAGTCTTGTAGCTGATGATCACTTTGCATTATATGCCACTGATTTAAGATCACCTTTTTGACATCGTCACTAAAAGGAGTATATGTACTTTTGAAAACACAAGAAAAAGTTTTTTTAGGTTCAGAAACACATGGATGGAGAGGGAAAAACTTTTTCTTGTGTTTTCAAAAGTAAATATAGTGTAGTGTTAGGTAAAAAACGTGCTTAGTGGTTCCTTTTGCAAGATCTAATTTAGAAAAAAATTATTTTAGCTTCTTTGCACCATATGTCTCCTACCGCAAAAATTGCGAATGGGGGCGTTTAATATATGTTTTGCGCTGCGACTGTGTCCTTAGTATCGGCCCTTAGTCTCCCTGTCAAAATAAAGGTTAAATAAAAAAATATGCCTCCCTGGACTGCATAGTTTTCCAAAAAAGATTTCCATGGGCATAACTTTCCCAATAGCCAGTCTGAAGAGAGACCAAGCAGCTTGTATATAACTGATGTGATTGTGCTCAAAAAACAGCAGCATATTTAAGGGTAAAGATAACTACACTGTAATGTTTGAGCTGTAATTACCTGGTCTGGATTTCACACAGCTCTTGCAGAGCTTATCAGGAAGAGGAAAGTGGTGTTACGGATAGCTGGAAATCCAATCCATCTACATGTAATTAGGCCCGGTCTGGGAAAAGATAACCCAGCTTATCCAACAGCACATCGTAAGGGATGCTCTGTTATCTGCCAGAACATGATAAACCACAGCAGACCTGTTTTAAAAAAAAATATTATCATATTTCTTCACAAGGCGCGAGAGTAACTGCAGTGTGTGGAGTAACAGCTAAAACCCGCAAAAGGTAATGCATTAAAAGAAGACTCAAGAGACATTCAAAGACATTAGACAAAAACACATTCCACCAGGGGAGCAACTTAAACATACTGGACTATAAGTGTAAGCCTTTATTAGACTGCAGGTCAAACCCTTATTACTCCAAGCCTAATTCTGTTATTTGTGTAGGGACACCTCCTCATTTCACATTAACCCCGGTTCGAGTCAGAGAGAACACTTGTGAAGACAAACAGTCACAGGAGATGACTTTAGAGGCACAGGAGCAGGTCTTTATTTGCAGAGTGACAGCTCACCTGAGAGCACTGTGAGTTTACCTGAGATGAAAACCGAGAGGCTGCTAGGCCGCTAATGGAACCAGGGTCCAGCAGGACTAGCAAGAGCACCTGGGCTGTTACACAGTACAGACACAGTACTGCGAAATCTCTCAAATCACAGCACAAATGCTGCCCCCCTTTTAATGTTCATAACAGCTTTTAATGAACAATATCAACAAGAGACATCGACCACAAGTGAGCAAATTATCACCTTACAATTGTGGTAGAAAAAGAGAGAGAAACCAACGTTAATGATCAACAGACCGCGCTGAACCTCTCCTCTCACTTCTGAGGGGTCTGATACTAATGATGAGAATTGTTTTTCTCACCGTTTCAAATTTAAAAGTTGCATTCAATAGCACACACACACACCTCCTTCGTGTCTCTGAGGAGCCTACCTGTGGCACATGATATGCTGTATTCCTGGTTATGGAAATATGAAATTCGTATGCAACAACTGCCATTTATCTTTACAGGTAAAAGTTAATCTGACACACAAAACATAATTGCAGAAGTGGCTTTTGCTGCAAACTGAAATCAGATGGCTACCGGGCCAAGAGAGGCTGACTCACACTACTCTCTGTTCTCTAAGAGAAAACAACTAAATAACAGCGGAAGTAAAACACAGCTTTTGTGGAATGTGTGAAAATCCAGCATCAGTGGTCAGATGGAAACACACGTAAACTTTAAACTGCACAGCCCCTTTCCCTTGCAGGTTATTACATATGCTGTTCATCATCATATAATACAAAGTTGCCCATCATGCCCTTGGTTTCGAATGTAACCTTCTATTGTATTACCACATTGCTGCGGTGGGAACCCATATAAATAACTTAATTTTAGATGATTTTGAACCGCTCATTTTCCCAGAGTGAAGCTCGCCAGTGTAATATTTTGCTCTTCCTTCCTCAGTTATGTAAAAAATATGAGAAATGTTGTGTTTACTAAACTGATGCACTGAGCATAATTTATCTGATCACATGCCACATCTATTGAACTAATTTAACGCCTATTCGCTGCTTTCAAATTCAATAATTACAAAATAATTATATTACACACTGTAATTTTTCTTCAGAAATGACTTACCATTAAAAAGCCATAGAGTGTGAAATCAGGCTTTCATTGGTGGCTTAATGATTCATTGTTGATATAGCACTGCAACCCAAGGCAGCAGACTGACTGCAAACGAAGGAGACCCCTGGACACCTCATATAATTACACAAGGCCTGAACAACAAAAGCCAATGAGAGCGTTCCTTAAGCACAGAATAATCTACAAGAGCCAATGAGAGCTTTCCTTAAATACAAAATAATCTACAAGAGCCAATAACGAACAACAGCCTATGAGAGCACTCATCCAGCACATAATAATCTACAGAAGCAATGTGCCTGTTTTCTGACCACTCTGTTTACTTCCTGTAACTCTAAATCTGTGTTCACGGCTCAGACCTGGCCTGTGCTACTTACTGCTAAAGACTAGAGGGAATGACCTGGCAAAATTTGTTACCTGGATCTCTTCACCTGAGCACCTAATCATCCTAACAAATTAATTTGCTCCACGACTTGCTGCCTCTCCACTCCAGGTGGTGTGTGGTGAGGTTTCTGGCACAAAATGGCTGCTGTGCATCACCCAGGGGGTACAAATGGGGGGGGGGGGACTTCTCTCCTTCAGTCCCTCAATGCTGTGTGGTCATGAGGTTAAAAGTGCCAAATTAGTACAATTATTATTGATAATAACATTTTACAACAACAACAACAAGCCTTTATCATTGCATTGTCCAGCCTTGCTTAAGACAAAGAAGGCATTCAACTAACACCGTCTCCAGATCCACTGCATTCTCAGTCGCCACCAGACACCATTTAACAGGATGAAGAGCTGCAAACGGCTGTAAGCACAGCCCTGTAAGTTTCACAATCTGGAGATGTTTTCCAGCGCTGAGAGTGCTGTGTGGCGTATAGATGGAGCAGCACTACTCTGTCCAGAGGAAAGGTAGCACTTTAAGACCACAGCAGCAATTGTCCACAAGTAAACATTTTACTATTGAGCACCTGTGAAAGCATGGCCTGGATTAGAAAGTATTGAGATTCCATTAGAGGCACTTTCTGAGCTCCAGAGAGAAACCTAAGTGGCTTCCATCTCCATCTCCTTCTAACAGCACACATTACAAAATAAGCTCCATCTCTGCTTCTGTCTTTCTGTCTCTTACACACACACATACACACACACACACACACACACACACACACACACACACACAGGTCAGGCCTCTGCAACAACAACCCTATAGAGCATCTCAGCACCTCACTTTCTCAAAGCTGAATCTTTCAAAAAGCACGAGGAGTGAGCGAGCGAGCCGCTCTACCTCCTAATGCACACAGGAGAGTGGGGACGAGACCGCCCGATCAGAAGCGGTAAAACAGGAACACGGCAGAGACAGTAGCACTCAACATGAGCTGCCTTAAAGCACTGCTGCTCCCTCTCTCCATACAGCTCCCCATCTCCCTCTCCCCATACAGCTCCCCCTATCCCTCTCCCTCTCCCTCTCCCCATACAGCATCCCTCACTCCCTCTCTCCATACAGCTCCCCCTCTCCCTCTCCCCATACAGCATCCCTCTCTCCATACAGCTCCCCCTCTCCCTCTCCCCATACAGCATCACTCTCTCCATACAGCCCCCTCTCTCCATACAGCTCCCCCTCTCCCTCTCCCCATACAGCATCCCTCTCTCCCTCTCTCCATACAGCTCCCCCTCTCCCTCTCCCCATACAGCTCCCCCTCTCCCTCTCCCCATACAGCATCCCTCACTCCCTCTCTCCATACAGCTCCCCCTCTCCCTCTCCCCATACAGCATCCCTCTCTCCATACAGCCCCCTCTCTCCCTCTCTCCATAAAGCTCTTTCAATTCAATTCACAAATGCTTTATGTTGCCAAAGCACAGAACAAAGAACACAATTGAACACATAAACACAGATCTAGACAAGCAGTGTACAGATAAATATATGCAAATACACTCACTGGTTGCCCCTATGTTTATGGCAAGCTGTTACATATTTTACATAATGTTCCCTTATGTCCTGGTACCTTCCACATGTTGTGAGGAAGTGCAGTTCTGTCTCCGTACAGCCCCTCTCTCTCTCGCCATACAGCCCCCTCTCCATACAGCTCCCCTCTCCATACAGCTCCGCCTCTCTCTCTCTCTTTCTCCATACAGCTCTCTCCCTCCATACAGCTCCCTCTCTCTCTCACTCCATACAGCTCCCCTTTCTCTCTCCATACAGCTCCATCTCTCTCACTCCATACAGCTCCCTCTCTCTCTCCATACAGCTCCCTCTCTCTCTCCTTCTCCATACAGCTCCCTCTCTCTCACTCCATACAGCTCCCTCTCTCTCTCTCTCCATACATCTCCCTCTCTCCACACAGCCCCATACACCTGGCTTTGTAAATAAAACTCAATCATCACATTTATGGAACTGCTAGATGGTACGACCGTAAGGTTACACATTCTGTAGATCAGGTCAATTTCATCACTTGTATTTGGTGAAGCTTTTATAGAGAAAGATATATAACCTAATAAAAAGGGATTTTGCACATGGTCCGCTGGGGTTCCCCTGAATAAAACGGAGACCACGGATGTTACTCTACAACCAGACACTTCCAGTTGAGCTCTAAAAGTGCAACAGCACGAGGACTCATGTGGATCAGTGAACATGGTGTGGTGTTGGGTTTTTAAGCACAGAGGGAAGGGTAAGGCACAGCGACTGTGAAACCTCCAAAATTAATTTATATATACACTAACAGAGGCTTCAATATGCCGCACAGAAAGTTAATAAGATTTTACAAACAATGATTTTAGAAAACCTCACAGATAAAAGCAGTTATTGAGCAAGTTCCATGACTTCAATGTAATGTATTCACTGACAGTATATAAATTCAATTCCAATTACTCTGAAATGATTACATTTGTTTATATACCAGGAGTTAGTCTCCATCTGAAATCACTTTATAAAACAGAACTATTAAGTTCAGTGAAGCCTGTTGATTGTTGCAGATGCATATTTTAAAAAATGCTATTTGCAAACAACCCCACAATACTAAGGAATTCACAAATACAGATATGTTTAAATTAAATGATGTCAGTACAAGTAAAACAACCATATGCAAGTATACAGTTTTAAGTAGTATACTTGCAAATGGAAAATTGATTATTTAAAAAAAAAAAATCTGTCCAGGTAATGAAAGAGCTTCCTTTCATTTCATTGTTGGTTTGATAACTTTATTCCAAACGCACAGTCAAAGGCTCCGTGAGATGCATCCGTAAACTGCAAAGCTCTCCTCCTGCAGGCGTTAGAGGGCAGAAGCCAGACATCCATGAAAAGAAACACTTGAAAAGCATGAAATGGGTGGATTTGGCTGCAATCTGGATAGCACCACCGTCCCTTCTGCTAGGGAGCTGCTATGAAGATGGAAACCAATTTCAAGACTTTATAAATGTCACGCCAATTACAATACAAAAGCAGAACATTACCAAGCATGACCACTCTTTTCCACTGGAGATAAATTACATGGATAAAGATTGAGGGGGGGGTTGGACGGGGGTTTCTTTGAATTACGGTCGATAATGATGTAAACATGATACAAATGTTTTAATTGATAACTTATTAAATTACGATGTACTTTTGTCTTGCTGTGTCACTGACAATTTCATTTAATCAAAAATAAATAAATAACCCTGTAGTCACTCTACGCAGGTATTATGGCTGACGCTTGCACGGAATTGCCTCTCATGGATATTAATTCATTTGCTGCATGTTGCTGAAATAGCAGTCGGTTCAATTTTTCATTTAAATGAAATTTCATGCGAACATCTCTGCGGTGATTCATCGTGACGGTTGGGGGTTTTGGCATAATGTAGCGCGTTGTAGGTGGGACAACTTTGATTGATCCACAATGTCAGAACAGGTGGTTTATGGATAATAAGCGCAATTAGCCTGAAAACAAACTCGTATTGTGGAGCGACATTCAATAGCTTCTGGTTTTATGGTCTGCAGCTTGCTGGGCCTATTCTTCACAGGGGTGTTTGAGTTGAATAATGCAGCGTTATATATGGGCTGGATATGAACGTGTGAATTATACTGCGCGTACACTCTTTTCCGGAAGACTTGAAAAACGGCGCACTTTTAAAGACGAATAGAACGGACATGAAAGCCTCGTGAATGCCAAACGCGGGCCTTTCAACGGAGCCATATTCAGCGTTCACACAATCGCCAAGCCACCTGGTGCTTTTTTTAGATTAAGGTAAGAGCATTTTGTACATTTCAGTTGCCCAGTTCGGTTTATGAGAGGATGCTCTGTCCCCCTTAAATCTATTCCAAACGTTGATATTTTATTAATGGAGCTTCATGGGACATGTCAATCAGACCTCCCAGTTTTCAGTCTTTGGGGGATTGGAGCTGTGCTGCACCACAAATTTTTTTTAAAAGAACAAAGGAAGACAAAAATAAATAATAATGCAGTGAAAACCTTGGTCTCCAGGCATTGATCTGTTTGGAGAAGTCGGCGTTCTCAGCAGGGACCATATCAATGGGGAGAGAGCTGACCCCTTGCCAGCTTCTGAAGACTGCAAATCAATGGCGAATGAATGCAATACCAGCGAGAGGCGCACTGCTCGAACACAGACATGCACAAAAACATGCACACGCAAACGCACCACACACTTATTTCACAGGCATTATCAACATCAAAATTAAGGTAAAAAATAATACTATATAAAGCCCAGTAAGGCAAATCCTTATATTTTCCTGTTACTGGCATGCCAATGTATGGCACAAGACAACCATGCTGTTTTGTGAAAATCCTATCGAACCGCTAACAGCAAATACCATACTTGCTGACAGCATGACCGTGTTGTTTTAATACAATATTTATTTTATGAGAGCAGTAATGTGCAGATTACCATATGCAGCTTTTAAAAGTGAACATTTAGAATTATTAGACTGGAACGAGTAAAAAGCATGCATTCTGGCAAAGTCAGACTGATTAAACTTAAAAACCAGCATCAGAAATAGACCACTTTGTTACTTTGAAGCATCCTTAATTAAAATGTTACTCTAAAGCTAATAATTAAAACAAACTGTGTTTCTTTTAAATTGTTATTTTCATGTAATAATTACAAATGTTTAGCAAGCTAAATACACACATACCTAGTCACAAATGTCACCAATTTTGCCTAAATAGATCCACATTATGGTATGACATTCTACCATATTATATGGTGTTACAAATATACAAACTGAGAATGGGTGATTTTTTTCTACCAAGTTTCTGTGAGACAAAACCAGCGCATAAACAAGAGGCACATGGTCAATAGAAATTTGGAGACTTGAAATTGTTCCCATTTGAAGACAATTATGAACTTAATGATGATATAAAATATATAATGAGATAATAAACTTAATTACTTTATAAGTTATCATCGTCAGAACAAGATTTATTGTTAAATGCACCTGCCAGTCAACTTGTGTTTTATGAACTATGTTCAGAGAGGAGATGAAATCAGAGGGTAAAAGATGAGGGAGAGAATTGATTTTCAAAAGATTCCGTACGTATGCCCCTTTTCATCAAGGTAGAGGCTGAAGCTCGAATTTGATACAGGTAACATCCCAGAGCAGGTCACAAATAATGCAATCTGCATCATAATTTCAAAACTATTTCCAAAACCATGAGGCAGAAGCACAGCGGAAATGTCTTTCTGCAGCAGAGTAAAGTGCGTTTGGGGTTCGCTATAGGCTGCAGATTTAATCAGTGTCTTTCTAATCAGCTGTCTTGCAAAATCCTAAGTCTGATCTCCCTGAGTGTAGGATATGGGGTGCCACTAAAATGAAAGCTTTGATACATTTTATTACCGCTTTATTAAATAGTGTTTGTTCTCGGCAGAATGGTTTGTTATGAATGCAAGCCTGTACATATCTCTTGGGAAACCTTAGATTTTTCTGGGCCGGTGGATGGACCTCCCTCTCCAGCATGTGCCGTTTCCCATTCAGGAACAAGGATACAGGAGACATGTGAAAAACGCCTAGAGAAATGAAAATCTTCCTGTGCCGCTAACATCATTCAGACAAACAAAAGCAGGGATTGTTTGAGCGATAAAAGGGGTTATCTCCTGCACTCGTTTCCAAAACAACATCAAAACATTGCTGAGCCCTTTCACATGAAATAACAAGAAAGGGAAAAGTCATCAACCCCTCACATGAATCCCATTCAGCAGCTCCCCACAGCTTTCTACCCGTATGCCTCAACGAAAAAAACCAACACTAAACAAGACAAAACCCACTGAAAGTTTGGAAAGCCTTTAAAATAATTTTTTTTTAATTAACACCCTTCTCAGTTTCCATAACAGATAATGATTTTGAAAATAAAGCACACCATTTTCTAATAAATGGGCACAAGAAAGAATGATATCTTTGTTTTTTTATTTTCTAGGCTTTGATGTTTTTGTAAAATATATATATACACACGCACACACACATATATATATATATATACAGGTGCAGCTCAAAAAATTAGAATATCGTGAAAAAGCAAAATCTTTTTTGTCACTGATGTCAGAAAGTGAAACTCATATATTATATAGATTCATTACACATAGAGTGAAATATTTCAAGCCTTTATTTCTTGTAATTTTGATGATTATGGCTTACAGCTAATGAAAACCCAAATTCAGTGTCTCAGAAAATTAGAATATTACATAAGATCAATAAAAAAGGATATTTTAAACAGAAATGTCAGCCTTCTGAAAAGTATGTTCATTTCTATGCACTCAATACTTGGTTGGGGCTCCTTCTGCATGAATTACTGCATCAATGCGGCGTGGCATGGAGGCGATCAGCCGGTGGCACTGCTGAGGTGTAATGGAAGCCCAGGTTGCTTTGATAGCGGCCTTCAGGTCGTCTGCATTGTTGGGTCTGGTGTCTCTCATCTTCCTCTTGACAATACCCCATAGATTCTCTATGGGGTTGAGGCCAGGCGAGTTTGCTGGCCAATCAAGCACAGTAATACCATGGTCATTGAACCATCTTTTGGTACTTTTGGCAGTGTGGGCAGGTGCCAAGTCCTGCTGGAAAAGGAAATCAGCATCTCCATAAAGCTTGTCAGCAGAAGGAAGCATGAAGTGCTCTAAAATTTCCTGGTAGATGGCTGCGTTGACTGTGGACTTCAGAAAACACAGTGGACCAACACCAGCAGATGACATGGCACCCCAAATCATCACTGACTGTGGAAACATCACACTGGACTTCAAGCAACGTGGATTCTGTGCCTGTCCACTCTTACTCCAGACTCTGGGACCTTGATTTCCAAATTAAATGCAAAATTTACTTTCATCTGAAAAGAGGACTTTGGACCACTGAGCAACAGTCCAGTTCTTTTTCTCCTTAGCCCAGGTAAGACACTTCTGACGTTGTCTCTGGTTCAGGAGTGGCTTGACACGAGGAATGCGACATTTGTAGCCCATGTCCTGGATTCGTCTGTGCGCGGTGGCTCTTGATGCACTGACTCCAGCCTCAGTCCACTCCTTGTGAAGCTCCCCCAAATTCTTGAATGGATTTTGCTTGACAATCCTCTCAAGGCTGCGGTTATCCCTGTTGCTTGTGCACCTTTTCCTACCACACTTTTTCCTTCCACTCAACTTTCTATGAATATGCTTGAATACAGCACTCTGTGAACAACCAGCTTCTTTAGCAATGACCCTTTGTGGCTTACCCTCCTTGTGGAGGGTGTCAATGACTGTCTCTTCTGGACATCTGTCAAGTCAGCAGTCTTCCCCATGATTGTGTAGCCTACTGAACCAGACGGAGAGACCATTTAAAGGCTCAGGAAACCTTTGCAGGTGTTTTGAGTTAATTAGCTGATTAGAGTGTGACACCATGAGTTTACAATATTGATCTTTTTCACAATATTCTAATTTTCTGAGACACTGAATTTGGGTTTTCATTAGCTGTAAGCCATAATCATCAAAATTACAAGAAATAAAGGCTTGAAATATTTCACTATGTGTAATGAATCTATATAATATATGAGTTTCACTTTCTGACATGAGTGACAAAAAATATAGAACTTTTTCACGATATTCTAATTTTTTGAGCTGCACCTCTATATATATATATATAGAGAGAGAGAGAGATAGAGAGTACAATTTACTCATATAAGAGGCATATGGGGCAGGTGGTCTGCTATGCTTTCAAACCGGAATAACTTCAGGGAACTTTTGAAGGTTATCCCAGGCAATTCCAAGCATGGCTGCACCAGCACTCACCCTTCAGCAGTTTAATTTTACCCTTGGAAACAGGGAACTCTGAGACACAATTTCCCACCCTCCTGTCAGTATCTGTAGCTAAAGCTAATCACACAGGGTAATTTCACTTCCCGTCTCTGGAAATCCCATGACCTTGGTCAGAAATGCATTTCTATGTGCTTCTTGTAGTACACTTCTTGTGTTTAGAAAATGCTGGTACTGTGTTGCATCTAAGTGTGGTGAACAGGTGCAGCCCCTGCCTACAGTCCCACAGTCAGCATGCCAACGTGTTCCACAGACAGCGCGCGCATGCAAGATTGCTACAACGTTTGTACACCGACGGCTAACTCACATTGCTCTGCATTAAAGGGACTCTGCATTAAAGCAGCATTTCCCCTGAAGATATCAAAAAGGCAAACCGCTTCCCCTTTTGCACTGCACATTTACCCTGGTGCAGATCTGCAGGCACCAAAGCTTACATTAAATGTAGAGTAAAGAAGCAGGGCACAACAATGCTTATATTTGAGGATTTACACTAAGAAACGGCTTCAGAGACATCCTTTCCTGTTAGAGATGCCCTCTTTTCTGCTCACACATCCTGTGAGTTCCTGAGAGACTCATTGACTTCACTGAGCTTCACTGACCATGTCTCCTGTCATGATATTCTAGAGATGTTTGCCACCCCTCCACTCCCCCATTACTAAAAACACTAACCTAATAGTTCAATATCCACAACTGTAGGAATCGCTGGGAAACTCATTTACATCTCTCTGGAAAGTAAGCCATTTCTTATTTTTATGTAACCTTTATTTTACCATTGAGACAAGACATCTCTTTTCCATTTGAAAAAAATCCTTAAATATATGGTTATGATTTAGCCTGTGCAAGACAATCTAGTCACTGTAGTGTGAGGCAAATATATTAGATTAACATCTGGACAGAGATATTTGTGCAGATACTTTTTAGAAGTTTGCATCTGCTGCACGGCCAGAGGTATCTTCATTAATTTTGATGGAGATTAAGTGCGTGCTGAAATGACACCAAAAAAGATAAAAACAGAAGGAACTAATTTAGATGACTGATCGGCCTACACTCTGCGTCCAAACGCAACACCTTCCTTCCGTCAGTAACCAAAGAAAAGATGCTGAAACTTCAGACGTCTGCTTCCAGCTCGGTGGGACTGATTAAGCTGTAGACAGCCGAGCGTCGACTGGGGGAGGACAGAGGAGGGATATGTCATACCGAATTCTGGAGATGACTGTAAAGTCTGTCAAGCTGCTGTATTTTGTGTGCCTTCTCTGATTGGGTGGTGGGATCATGTGACCTCCCAGAGGTTCCTGGTCCCTCGACAAGACAGAGCTCCTCTTCATGCCATACAAGACCTCCCCGCTACTTGACCTCTCCATCACCGTTGACGGGACCATGGTGGCTGCCTCCCGCTCTGCAAAGAACCTGGGGGTGGTCCTGGACGACCAGCTGGACTTCAAAGACCACATCAGGGCGATGGCACGGTCCTGCAGGTTCCTCCTGTACAACATCAGGAGGATTTGACCGTACCTGACCACCTACTCCACCCAGCTTCTGGTCCAGGCTATGGTCACCTCACGCCTGGACTACTGTAACTCCCTGCTCGCAAGCCTACCAGCCTGCGCCATTCTGTCTCTTCAACTGATCCAGAACGCAGCTGCCCGGCTTGTGTTCAACCTCCCAAAATTTTCACGTCACCCCCCTGTTGAGGTCACTCCACAGGCTGCCAGTTGCAGCCAGGATCAGGTTCAAAGTTCTGACCCTGGCCTACACTGCAGCCAAAAGGACAGGCCCCGTCTACCTGCAGGACTTGATCCAGAACTATGTTCCTGCTCGACCACTTCACTCATCTACAGCAGGGCGACTCGCACTTCCCCCCCTCCGTGTCAATGGCACTCGCTCGTCCCGACTGCGGAGCTTTTCCACCCTAGCTCCCCAGTGGTGGAACGAACTTCCCATTCCCCTACGTTCTATGCCAACCCTGCCTGCTTTCCGTCGTGGCCTGAAAACACACCTTTTCAGACTCCACCTGGACTAATACTTATCTAGGACCTCATGGTATTTGTTCTTGTTGAACTGTGTATTCAAGTTTATAATATTTAGAATAGAATTGTAGTAGAGCTGATTTACCCAGTTTACTGTGAACTGCATTCAATGTTCATTACTAGGGACAGCTGCTACTTTATGGGAAGAATGTGCTTTCTTATCTGTTCTGTAGTTACTTCGATGACGTTTCTGTATGCACTTACTGTATGTCACTTTGGATAAAAGCGTCTGCTAAATGACTGCAATGTAATGTAATGTCCCTGGTTGTAGTGCAGGCAGAATCTCAGACTATGGGATAAAAACATATTCGAACCGCCGGGCTAAACAACAAACCTATATTTTCCCAACTTGTGTCAATTTAAAATAATTTAAAACTTGAACATTAATTGTTCATAGTAAAAAAAAACAATCTCAGATATTTAATATCAAAAGCAGATGCCCCAGAGAAGTTGGAAATGGCAGGTAATTCACATTTGAGGTTAAAAATAAATCCTTCTGCTTTTGTTTGTCTTCTAATGTTGAGGGCATATGTGGCATTGTCTAAATAAAATATTTACTTTGTTTGACAGCTGTGTGAACCCTTCAGTCAAGGCAGAATCCAGGTTTAAAATTGTACGTGACATCCAGCGAGGCCATTAAAGTGGAAGATAACAAATCAACCCTCAACAGATACTTGGTTACTACGGCAACACAGCATGTTAAAACCATTCAATTATACGTCTGTTAGAAACAGTTACAGTAAGGAAGCAATACCATTTCTTCCTTGAAGATAGGAAAGAAATATACTGTCCATAATATATGTACTTTCCATATATTAAATCACGCCGCATATTTCCAAAGTTCAGGTAAAACTCAGACACTGCTTAAACAAAGAAGATTTAATGATATGCAAGTAATGTAACACACTGTTCATATCCAGTCACTTATTCATGAGCTGGCTGTTCAATGTGTTGTAGACATGACGTGATAAACCGTCTGCAATGCACTGTACTTTAACGTTCCTTTTTTTATTATCGAATCCCCTTAGAATCATCTGTCCTTGAAAAACAACTGGGAAAAAGATGGAATCGATTTTCGATTGCTTTGATAACATACTGAGCCAGCTGTCCTGGAGGGAGGATTCAAAGAAGGCAGGATTGAGCAGTTTTGTGTATGAGCAAGGTTAAGGCACAAGAACTCTCAGCCAACAGACTGAGCAGCATACAAGGTCATAACACAGAGCACAAAGCCTGATAAAAACTGCTTAAAGCTGCGCTACTTTTAGAGGATTGAACGTGATGTTCCACAGAACGTTTAAGACTTATTTTGAGTACAACTTAGCTGAATGGTCACTGCTCATTGGGAGGTACAGATGCTACTGATAGCGATAATGCATGATGATAGGTACACTACACAAATTCTAACTCACTAAATCTCAACCACTGCAGTGATTGATGGGTAAGGCAGTGATTGCTGGACAAGACAGAGATTGATGGCTAAGGCAGTGATTGGTGGGTAAGGCAGTGATTGATGGGTAAGGCAGTGATTGATGGGCAAGGTAGTGATTGATGGCTAAGGCAGTGATTGATGGGCAAGGCAGTGATTGATGGGCAAGGCAGTGACTGATGGGCAAGGCAGTGACTGATGGGCAGGCAGTGATTGATGGGTAAGGCAGTGATTGATGGGTAAGGCAGTGATTGATGGGTAAGGCAGTGAATGGTGGCTAAGGCATTCATTGATGGCTAAGGCAGTGATTGATGGCTAAGGCAGTGATTGATGGGCAAGGCAGTGATTGATCGAAAAGGCAGTGATTGATGGGTAAGGCAGTGGTTGAGGGGTAAGACAGAGACTGGTGGGTAAGGCAGTGATTGATGGGCAAGGCAGTGATTGAAGAGTAAGGCAGTGATTGATGGGTAATGTCGCGCCAGACTTAAATATTACTGCTGAAGGTACTCTGGGTTTAGTGGATAGGATGGTGTTTGCATTCTTCCACAGCACCTCTTTGATAGGGTATTTATGCATTATGTGATTAGATGGGATTCTGGCAGCTTCTGCATGACATTGTGCCAAGCAACAACGCATGATTATACGGACACTGTGTTGCTAAAGGCCCAGAGACTCCAGCTCTCTGTAAATTGTGACAATGTGAAATGATTTACCAGTTTGCCAGTGAATTGTTATGATGGGGTTGTAACCTTATGGATTCCCGATATATGTATGTGAGTGAGTGTGGGTGTGCAACCACAGACACCATGAATAAATCAAAAGCTTGGAATTGATTTTCTCCGGCATTGTGGAATCACAATCTTTCATGACACGGTGAGAAAGATTATAAATTCATGCTCCTGGCTATCCAACAGAAGTCCCTTACTGAGCGGAATATATGACCATTTTAAAGTAAAACCTCCTTTGGGATAACATATGAAACTGAGGACATATCTTCCTGCTCAAGTTCACCTACATTATAATTAGGAGAGATGTTTAAGAGGTACTCTAGCATTGCAGCAGAAACAGGAATATTAAATCCTGAGCGTGTTTTGTGGTCATCGCAATAGTTTGCCTTCAGAATGATTTTAATTGGCATAAATTCCATTAATCACAAACTAAAAACCTCAGCTCAGTGCTTTCTAGTGAACACATAACTACACACTGTCTGGCACAAAGTTCCCAGATGCCTGTGTACCCTGCCATACAGTTTATTGGTAATGAGATAACACATTACACAAAGTTCCCAGACGCCTGTGCACCCTGCCATATAGTTTATTGGTAATGAGATAACACATTACACAAAGTTCCCAGACGCCTGTGTACCCTGCCATATAGTTTATTGGTAATGAGATAACACATTACACAAAGTTCCCAGACGCCCGTGTACCCTGCCATATAGTTTATTGGTAATGAGATAACACATTACACAAAGTTCCCAGACGCCCGTGTACCCTGCCATATAGTTTATTGGTAATGAGATAACATATTGCACGTTGTCCATAACAATTAAGGTTTTGTTCAGCCCCTGAAGTGTTTAAGGCCGCAACTTGAAAAATATAAAAATGTTATTTTCAATGGCTGTTTAGAACACTGCACCAGATTATGATTCAGTTATGACACCAAGAAGACAACATGCTGCCATTAATATTAACAGTAATATTAACAGAACAGTAATATGTATAATACATATCCAACATTGTTCATGGATGAACAATCATATAATAATCATTTAAGATGAGACGCTGATAAGAGAACTGGCATACATGTCTCCTATTCAATAATCTTTTGAGGCACAGCTACAAAATTGAAAGTAACACTCCTGACACTATGACGAAAAGAAATCTGATGCAATGCTTGGATTCTGTGGCCTCACAGCTGCACACAGACTTCAGCTCCTCCACAACTCATGAGTTGTGACACTGCTGCCATCTACCACAGTGCACACTTCCAAACACCACAGTGTAAACTCATCTACCACAGTGCACACTCCCAACCACCACAGTGTAAACTCATCTACCACAGTGCACACTCCCAACCACCACAGTGTACACTCATCTACCACAGGGTAAACTCTCATCTACCACAGTGTACTCATCTACCACAAGGCACACTCCCAACCGCCACAGTGTAAACTCATCTACCACAGTGCACACTCCCAACCACCATAGTGTACACTCATCTACCGCAGTGCACACTCCCAACCACCACAATGTACACTCCCAACCATCATAGTGTACACTCTCATCTACCAAAGTGTACATTCCCAACCAGCACCTGTGTACACTCCCATCCACCATAGTGTAGATTCATGTAAGGTCCAATTTTACTATTCCAACCGCCACGTTGCACCTTTGCCACGTTGGATTTCCCACTCCTCTGCTCTACAACTCTGAGCCATAAAAAGAACGGCATCATAAACAGCAGCTGGAAAGACCATATAACTGGACATTAGAAGTAAACGGCATTCTGCAGGACATAGAGCAGTTTTGCGATGTTTGTTCCTCCTAATGAAGCACCCTATGTTCGTGGAAAATATTCTGGACTGAAACAAAGCTGTATGTATAAAGCATCTTATGTAAGTGCATGTGAATAACTGGACAATATGATAAATGTGGTGGACCGGGATTAATATCAATTGAAATTAAGGGTATGCGAAAGTATAGGAGGGGGCAAAATAACTGGAAAAAAATACAGAATGTGTTTGGAAGGAGGATTGTAGATTATCAGAGATGTGTTTGTCCACGTCAACATTCTGACAGAGATTACAAGTGGAAGGCAGACTATATACACCAGGGAAGTAATGACACAAAAAAGAATCAAGTGTGGATGGGAGGAGTAAGAAGCTAGACACAGGTGAACACAATAGGAAACAATAATTCAATAACGAGGGGGAACAGAAGACACGGACTGGAATGCACGCAAACACATAGATAAAACACGGCCTGGGATTAGCAGGTAAACGAGTGCACAGCACGAGCGGTGGATTCTGAAAGTGGATACAGCTGAAGAGAGTTTAAGGAATAACAACGAATAGAGCAGAGATAGAAAAGCTAAGGGAGAATGACAGCTGCAGTGCGGAGCAAGAGAGTGATTAGTAATTAAGTGATGTTAGTACAAAATTCGAAATCTCCTACGTTAGTAAATGTGATTCGTTAGTTATATATACACATTCATCTATTAGTTATCGTTAGTATATAAATATAAACACACAGTTAGTATTGTTAGTTGGATTAGTATATGTACAATAATAATTAGTTAAGAAGAAAGGAAAATGAGACTTGAAATACAGGGGAAAACCCGAATACAGGAAGTGGATTCTAGGATAACATGGAAACGTAGACAGACAAGGGAACTGAAGTGGAGTGTCAAATGGGAATCTAACCAGTAATACTAATGAACACAAACAAACACATGTAAGAAAAATAATAAAGTAACAGAAAATAAACAGAACACAATACACAAACAAACAGAACCGTAACAATCTAGAGAAATGATAGGTAAAGTGTTGTACAAAGTGTCTCATTACTATCACTAGATCGGGGAGAGTAGAATATAGTTTCTCTGCAGGACATCTCTCACAGTGTTATGTTTAACCTGAATAATTGCGGGTCACAGGTGACCAGATGCTAACACCCCAACTTCTACGGTGGTCATGTGGTTCAATTCAGAGCCTGTCCCTGCCAGCCACTCTGACAATTGGTGCTCACCCACGCTTTAGATAAATATAGACACTGCTAACAAGAATAAAAATGTTAGTGAATATGACTGATGAAAGCGATTTGTTCTCTAATGAAACATGGCTTAACATTATTGTCAAATGCATTAGTGTTAGGAGCGTAGCCTCATGGAGTGATGAATGACCGGTGATGAGCTCTAAGAGAAGTTTGAGGGAGTCTGGGCCACTGCCTGTGGATTAAATACCTGCTCTAATTCCTTCCGAGACAGATGCTCAGGTATGTATGTACCTGTTACGCTCTGTCACGGGTTAACAAGCATACTAATCTCTGAATTTCAACATAAATACTGCTAATTGCATCTCTTTTTAATTATACTCACTATGTCCATCCTTTCAAGACATTCCTGGGGCCAGTATAGATTCCCCCCCACCCCCCCACCAAAACAATTGCAAAAAGTACAGGCTCTAAAAAAATTTGGCAACAGACTACTATATAGTAAAAAGCTTGTATGTAATTACAAGTTATAAAACCAACAGCGTGCTCTCACATAAACCCACTGCAAACAGCAGATTTTTCTTCTGGGGGTTGGGCCATAAGCCACATTTAAATATTGTTTTGAAAATAACGGTAAATGATATGACACCATTTGTTATGACCGAGATGCCTAGTTGTCACTGAGTTAAACTACCTACCTTGCTTGCTAAAATGATGCCCAGATCAAGCTACAATGGCAGAGATACTGAACTCAGCTGTTTAACAACAAGAGGAAAGAGACACACTCCAGAGGCCCTATTCCTGCCACTGTGTGTTTGCTGCTAAAGAAAGTAGCAGACATAAGACAGAGATAAAAACCTGAAAAAACTCTACTGTGTCCAGACACTGAGGATTCCAACACTGATACAATAGACTAAAGATAAATAGGTCTGGTTTAAAAGGTCCAGGCTCAAAACTCAGGCTTTAGATGATTCCTGAAAATAGTTGTAAAACATGACTGGGATAATCCCAAAGATGGTTATTCAGTTAGACATAGCTGTGTGTGTTTTACTGAATTGCAGTTTCCCTAAAAGTAGCCATGTGTGTTTAACTGAATTAGAGTTGCCCGTTAAGTGGCTAACTGTGTTTGAAAGAATACCTATCTGATTATGCAGCTACTGGAAGAGGGGTATGTCAAAAGACAACCAAGGCCAGTCACATAATTACAATAACACATAAAAAGTATAATAACACTGAAAATAGACACAATGAGCACAATATACAATATATGATGTGAAATACCAAAAGCACTGAATATTCTCTACTCAAAAGCCAATGACTGTAATTTTAGGCAATTTTGACTGTAAAACACCATAGAATTTTTACCCTAAGAATACACAGGACATTAATTTCTGGTTTTCATAAAGAAGAAAAAAGAAAACTAGCAGCTCTGTTGATATTACACGCACACTAGATATTTCAATATTGATAAAACCTCTCAGACCAGGAGACTTAATATACCATAAAACTGTGTAAATAGCTTTTAATACAATTTTCTGTCATTTTACATAGATTTTTAAACGGTTTCTGTTTCCTCTCCAAGTCCATTAAAATGAGAGCACACAATGAAATGTCAAGACCATTTTGCAAAACACTGCACTGAATTTCACCATATTAAATAAATGTTAAAAAAAAAAGATATCATCCTCACGATTTCACTATATCCCTCTGAAAAGCAGCAGACATTTTGAGTTTATTGCGTCTCTTCACTCTGAGAGGAATAGATATTCATTCGCATTGTGAGTTTAGTGACTTTAACTAGCAGGGAGCGACAGTAATGGAATGCTAAAATAGCACATTCCTGTAGCATCATAAATCACGTGTCATAATTATTTCGAAATTATAGTTCATTAGGTTCAGAATGTCCTATCCTCACCTTCAGCGCCATTTATTAATTTTCAGTCCAGCTTCACGATCGTTAGATTAATTAATCACTGGAACGATGGGCATCATTTACGCTGAAGTAAAGACAGAGAAAACTGACAGAAAATATAAAATACCACCCGTTTTCTTTGTTCTTTTATTCTACACTCCATGGTTTCAAACAGATAATATGGAGCTGATTTGATATTCAGTTCCCCTTCAGTATTCATTACATTTAATCTACATTAATAATATTACCTCTCTAACTGTAAAACGGTGCTAATACTCTCTTAGAAGTACAGGAATGGCTCCACAGATCAGTTACTTACTTTATTGCAATGGTCAATTCTGAAAGAATCCGATCTGTTCAATGTGATTACTTATGACGGAAATGGCTGGAACATGAGCTGAACTCCACAGTATATCCTGATCCATCCAGATCACAGAGAGCGCCAGGCCCTTAGCTCCTGATCCACCCAGCCTCCCGCTCTGCGCAGTGTACAGTTCAGTAAATGTTCATTCGATGCCTTTATGCCTTTCCTGGAGCCACAGCGCTGCTCTCTTTCACTATTTTTATTGGGGACTCTTACAAATATGAACACAAATGGTACAAAATCTGAGACAATTGCTCACTTTCGCTCAGCGCTGAAAAAGTGTCCTCGTTCGTGGCGATGGTTACGACATTCTTTGAGGAAATTTACAGGTTGTCAAAACCACTCAAATTCAACCAGAAATAGCTGTGAAGTAAATTTACCATCTTCTGTAGTCTACTGAAAAGCCACCTGTTCAGACAGCACCTTGGCTCAACACATAATGAGTCTTCCCCTGCCCTCAGCTCTGAGCGGTTACCCAGGTTTAAACGCGCCTGGCCGTACTTATATCCGTAAATCCACTATAGCACCTACCCATATGTCGTCATGTCATGGTTTTTTTTGTAATGACACTTCTTCTTTTGAACATTGTACGTTACTTGGAATAAGAGCATCTGGTAAATGATGAAATGATGACCGTGCAACCTTGGTCACGTCTCTCGCTCCCTCTCGCTCCAATTCTTCTCGTCTCTCTTCTCTCTGCACTGTGCTGTCCAATAAAGCTGAAAAAGCTCAAAAATATATATAAAGGAAAAAAGATTCTTTACTCACTGTGATGATCAGCATAGTCCCTTTAAGGAGGGTGAGCAGTGATGTGATTGGCTGGATGACAACCTGAGCCAGGAGGATTCCGAGAGACAGGATCCAGGTGAACGCAGGGATAACAGACGTGTGTCTGAAAAATCAATCAAACAGGTCCTCAGAGTGTGTAACTGTTACCCAAATCAGAAGCAAACATCAACTGCGCATCAGTAATATATCAATAACACATCAACAGCACATAAATAGGCTTGTTTGAGATGAGCGAGGCCTGCGCAGTTTTGACCACCGCCTTGCCAAGCGCATTGCATGACGGTTAGAATGTTGTCCGACTTGCTCTGGAAATCTCAAGGGAGCGAGGCGCTTGCAGTTTTCAGGGCTAGGCAACGCAGTTGCTCTCCACCAACTGCACAACTTCATGCATGATGGAAAACGACTTGCTCTGGTTTGAGCGAAGCGCCTATTGGCTCAGAAAAGCTGTCACCCCCCACAAGGAAGTTATGAGACTTCTATCTTATCCATCATTATTCCAAGATAAACTTCATGAACTGTCAGACAGACACCAAATAATGCTTATCAGAGTACTGACATTCACAATTGAACGCTTTACACATTCCTCATAAATGCTGTCTGAACGCGAACGCGATATCTGCCATTGCGACACGAGGCGAGCAGGCTAGTCAACCAAGAAGTGTCAGACTTTTTGACTCCTCCCCTGACTGCAATCGGCTACTCTCGCCTGTTTTCGAGGCGAGCCGAAAGTAATCTCAAACAAGCCTATTAACACAAGATAAAGAACAATCAGACACACCTATTGAACATAGGCCGCACGTAAGACACCCTAACACTAACCCCCCCAAAAAAATTTACATTTTTATTTTATACAAATACCCACTTTTTTCCTTTCAAGTTCCTATTTGATGTTCTAATATCACATGCGACACAAGAAATCAAAACTACGTCCCAAAAATACTCTAATGCAACTGAAAAACGTTCTTACATTAATTCCAATCCCTGTAACAGAAATTCCACCATGGATGCACTTACTTCTTATGGTTTAAAATAGTTCAATCTCCTCCCATTCTGATATAAAAAGACAACCTGGAAATCTCTAATAATGGTACTTTGAGACAAAATGGTCTTGAAACTCACAAACACACTCAGAGGCATTAGTCCGCATTTCGGTTTTTAAAAGGCAGAAAAGACGAGTCACAGTGTTTGGCCTGTGTTGGCACCACATTTTTTTCAGCCTTTAAAAGAGTTTGTAAACACTGTCAGGTCCAGTCATACAGACGTAATTTCCGTGCTATTTACACCATTTTCATCAAAAATGCAGGTTCTCAGCAGAGGCAAAAACTATATTTAAAATATTTTAACCCTTTAATACAATTCATGCAGTTTACAGACAAATGTTAAAAAAACATCTATTTTCTCCATTATTCAGAAAAAAATATTTTTGGTGATTGCACATTTTCAGATCTGGGATTGTCTTTTTATTTTTCAAGTATTTGAAATATATATATTTTACCCAGAAAAACTTGGCCTAGTGTGGCCTAGTTTTTTTATTCTTCCTTGGTTTATTATAAGTAATTTTTAAGGTGTAATCTAGTAGTGACAGCAATCATGAATGAAAATAATCCACCCACTTGTGAATTTTTCTAGCTGTGTAGTTTTTACAGCAGTGTTAGACACTTTTCTGTTTGAACAGTAAACACAAGAGGAATATTGTTGTGCATTGTTCCTGCAATATTTGTAAAATCTATTTCACTATTTGTAATTTCAAACCTGAATGGAGTGTTATGTATTATTATTATTATTATTATTATTATACGGCGGTAAAGGGTGCATGTGTGTCTCTGTGTGGTTGTGTATTGTGATGTACTTGTAGTGCAAAGTTTATATGTGCTCAATACCCAGGGTTGATCTGCAGGTAGCTGCTATTAAAGCCCGATGATTAAAGTGTCTGAGGAATCCCCCTAATAAATCCCAAAGACCGTCTCTTATAATGCTCATAAACTCTGCATGATCCGCTTTCAAAGACACCCCACTGCATGTTAATGCGTTTCAGTGCAACATGGCATCAATGAGATTACCTTCCCTGTTCTTCAAACGGCGCGCTCTGGGAGGTGAAATAACCTATCGATTTATACTTCAAGGGCAGTGCTTTAATGCAGAGCCGCTCCCTCCTATACGCTGACCTGCTTCCCTGAGTACGGAGCGGAGCAGGCGCGGCAGCCTATAATGGGCTCTTAATGAAGCTTGAATTCGAGCCTGGCTTTACTCGAGCGGGCCGATAATATTAAGCTTAAATATTTACTGAAGTGTAACAAAATAAATTACCTTTCCAGTGTGATAAATGCAATTACAGGGAAACACAATAGAGGGGAGATAAAAACTGAGATGGTGGAGAATGGGGGTCACGTTAAATGAACACTTGTCATCCTGCCTCATGTGCTGGATTGAAAAGCTGAAGCCACCCTAGTTTGTTTGCAATACGCTTGTCTTTATTTTCTATTTTTTTTCAAGCTCCAGCATGCACAAAAATTCTCTCTCCTACTAGTTGGATACAAATGCAATATATTGTCAATATAGCTGATATGTTTAAACATAGCCGATTCATTTAAATATAGCTGTATATGTTTAAATACATTTGATATGTTTAAATCGAGCTGTTAAGTATAGCTGACATATTTGACACAGCTGCTTTTCTGGGTGTGGGGACTGAGCGCTGATGATAACTGTGAAACTATGCTATGCTATAAGCCACAGCTGAAACTATGGCAACAGCCAGAAGAATGTTTAATAAAACCCCGATACCACAGGGAGACAAGACGAGCAGGGTTCCCACTCAAATCAGATACATTTTCAATTAGTCTTCATTGACATTTTTAAAATAAATGTTTGACTTCCAAGGAATAATATTTGGTACAATAGTCAGGCCGTTTATAAAGCGGAACTACATTTTGAAATGCATCACGATACGCATTAAAAAAAACACTTCACTCTCCAGTAACCAATGACTCTTGTGAGTGATGTACGAACCGGTGAGCTGTCCAATCAGAGCCGTCAGCACATTGCTGAAAAAAAACTTGAGGAAGTGACATGATACGAGTGAGTTGGTAAGAAAGCAGTTGGTATTCTGCTTGCTGTGAAGTTTCTTTTTTTTTATTTTCCAAGGCTTGGGATGAAAAGTTTTTCCCACCTCCTCTTCCATAACTCACCCTCCTCCACCCCCTCCTTAAGATCCCTGGAAAGAGGCCCTTTTAGTTTCCAGCATCTTAGCCCAAAACCAGTCTGATCAATCAATGACGGCAAGAGATCTCAGGGCCTGGGTCCAGATGAGGTAAAGAGGGCCAGACTCTATTTATGTCAAATCCTTCCACGATTTGACATACTGTAAATATTTCACGTCTTCAGGTCCAAAACGCATCGATTCTGCTGCCCGTTATTTATGCCAAGATTTCCTGCTTACAGCACTCATTTCCTGTCCAGATTTGTTTCATGAACTCATCACCTCAATGACCTGCAGCCTTCTGGGAGAGATAGAAGGCAGCTAATCGATGAGCTCGTATTTATATTTTTAAATCCTTTATAACATTTATAACGTCATTAGTGGGTTTGTATTAATGAGTGCAGAGAGAGGACTCTCTGGGTCTGGGCGTTTTCTAATCGAGGGGTGATGCGTGTTTTTGGAGGCAGGAGCGGGAGAGAGTGGATATGTAAGTGGAGTCGGCTCCAGATGGGAGTACTGACAGCTCACATTTATCTGTGACATGGCTGGCCCCACTCGCCTGGTCTGAACAGACCCATCCCCAGTGCGTGCGTGCGACATGCTCACTCTCTCACACACACACACACACACACACAGACACAGGCACAGGCACGCACACGCATACACACACATGCGCACGCAAGCGAACATGCACACGTACACGTGCACACATGCACACACACTCATATTTATACTCATACACACACATGATTAATAATTAAAAAAACTGCCTGCAAATAAAGATTACATTTTCCAGGTTTAACTCTTCCTGTTAGTTTGAATGTACTATTCAAGGTTCTCCCTATAGATAGCTATTGGGCACCAGCATTTTTAGAAACAAAATGGATCAAGTTTGAAGGGAAAAAATATCAAAGTGTACAAAAAACTGTAAGGTACATGGCAACACTTGAAAATTGTGCCTTCTGCTTAGAAACTGAGAGCTTTAAAAAGCCCTGTCAGCTACTCAAAATGATGAAGACTGCATCACCACATCCAACCGACACAGGAAGACACGCTTAAATATGATAATCCAGTCAGGCGTCACGCTCGCTGTCCATGTCCATTCATCAGCATTGGGTCCTTCAGGCTGTCTGTAGGAAACACTGAAACACACTCTGCAACACATCAGTCAGCTGCACAAAGGCCAGCAGGAACAGTGAAAATATGCAGACAATACGCACGCACACACACACACAAACGCACGCACACACGCAAACGCACACACACACACACAAACGCACGCACGCACGCACACAAACGCACACACACACACAAACGCACGCACACACACACACAAACGCACGCACACACAAACGCACGCACAGACGCACAAACCCACATGCACAAACACACACGCACCCACACTGACGCACGCACCTGCATGCATGGATACACACACGCACCCACACGGACGCACGCACCTGCATGCACGGACACACGCACGCACCCACAGGCACGCACACATCTGCACGCACAGACGCACAAACGCACATGCACAGACACACACACACACAAACGCACGCACACACACACACACACACAAACGCACACACACACACAAACGCACACACACACACACACACACAAACGCACACACACACACACACACAAACGCACACACACACACACACAAACGCACGCACACACACAAACGCACGCACAGACGCACAAACCCACATGCACAAACACACACGCACCCACACTGACGCACGCACCTGCATGCATGGATACACACACGCACCCACACGGACGCACGCACCTGCATGCACGGACACATGCACGCACCCACAGGCACGCACACATCTGCACGCACAGACGCACATGCACAGACACACACGCACCCACACGGACGCACACATCTGCACGCACAGACGCACAAACCCACACGCCACCCACACGGACGCACGCACGCATCCACAGGCACGCACACATCTGCACGCACAGACGCACAAACCCACATGCACAGACACACACGCACCCACAGGCACGCACACACCTGCATGCACGGATACACGCATGCACCCACAGGCACGCACACATCTGCATGCATGGACGCAGAGATGCACACAAGCAGCCACACGAAAACACGAACCCGCACGTACGGACGGACAGATGAACCCACACGGATGCACGCATATGCCCACACGCACGCACGCACACACACACACACACACCGGTGCACACACACCACACCACACAAACGCACGGATGCACGGACGGACGGACGCACGCACGCACGCATTTTGCCTGCATGCACAAAAAAAAAACCAACAGGCAGGGAAACATTAAAAAAGTTGATTAGTTTATTATTACTTACATAGAGCAGTGCGCAAATTGATCTGCTCTGCCAATAATGGTGCATTATTCATTGGGCAGAATTTGTCACCAATGTGTGTGTGTTTTTATAGAGAAGCTGGGAGGCCTTTAATTAAAATGAGAAAGTGTGGCACTATATGTAAGAGAGGACTCAAGGGCACACGTATACCAGGGCCATGCGTAAAGCCCCACAGATCCAAAATCTACACTAAATGCGGCTGTTATGAATCCAACTGATAATATTTAGCCTGAGAATAGCTTAACATTGCTTCTTATGAGAGAATGCAAAAAAAAACACGAATGGACACAGTCTATACTAATGAGTAAGCCTACACTAATGTGTTGTATAGGGAGTTCCTTGTAAGGACCCCCCCCCCCGCCACTCCTCCAAAAAAAACAAACAAAAAACACACATAAATAAATAATAACCTGAGTCACATAAGTAAAGATCGATGAAAAATTATAGCAATGCTGCAGGCTTTTTACGCTACAGAAATATACAGCAGGTGCTGGTGAAACCCTGCATGCTGCTTGCCTTGTTAGGTTTGACCCAAGGCTATGCTGAGTAACACGGCGTGGCGTGAAGCTTCCAGTGAGGCGGATGCGTTCAAACGACAGGCTGCAATTACAGGCCTACAGTAACCCACTTACAGAAACGTGTGAGCTCCTTTTGGAGGGAATATCACCTAGTTACCCGCTTACAGAAACGTGTGAGCTCCTTTTGGAGAGAATATCACCGACAGTAACCCGCTTACAGAAACGTGAGCTCCTTTTGGAGGGAATATAACCTGCAGTAACCCGCTTACAGAAACGTGTGCGCTCCTTTTGGAGGGAATATCACCTACAGTAACCCGCTTACAGAAACATGTGAGCTCCTTTTGGAGGGAATATGACCTACAGTTACCCGCTTACAGAAACGTGTGAGCTCCTTTTGGAGAGAATATCACCTACAGTTACTCGCTTACAAAAACGTATGAGCTCCTTTTGGAGGGAATATCACCTAGTTACCCGCTTACAGAAACGTGTGAGCTCCTTTTGGAGGGAATATGACCTAGTTACCCGCTTACAGAAACGTGTGAGCTCCTTTTGGAGAGAATATCACCGACAGTAACCCGCTTACAGTAACGTGTGAGCTCCTTTTGGAGAGAATATCACCGACAGTTACTCGCTTACAGAAACGTGTGAGCTCCTTTTGGAGGGAATATGACCTAGTTACCCGCTTACAGAAACGTGTGAGCTCCTTTTGGAGGGAATATAACCTACAGTAACCCACTTACAGAAACGAGTGAGCTCCTTTTGGAGAGAATATCACCTACAGTTGCTCGCTTACAGAAACGTGTGAGCTCCTTTTGGAGGGAATATGACCTAGTTACCCGCTTACAGAAACGTGTGAGCTCCTTTTGGAGGGAATATAACCTACAGTAACCCACTTACAGAAACGAGTGAGCTCCTTTTGGAGGGAATATCACCTACAGTAACCCACTTACAGAAATGTGTGAGCTCCTTTTGGAGGGAATATCACCTACAGTAACCCACTTACAGAAACGTGTGAGCTCCTTTTGGAGGGAATATCACCTACAGTAACCCACTTACAGAAACGTGTGAGCTCCTTTTGGAGGGAATATCACCTACAGTAACCCACTTACAGAAACGTGTGAGCTCCTTTTGGAGGGAATATCACCTACAGTTACTCGCTTACAGAAACGTGTGAGCTCCTTTTGGAGGGAATATCACCTACAGTTACTCGCTTACAGAAACGCGTGAGCTCCTATTGGAGGGAATATCACCTACAGTTACTCGCTTACAGAAACGCGTGAGCTCCTATTGGAGGGAATATCACCTACAGTAACCCACTTACAGAAATGTGTGAGCTCCTATTGGAGGGAATATCACCTACAGTAACCCACTTACAGAAACGTGTGAGCTCCTATTGGAGGGAATATCACCGACAGTAACCTGCTTACAGAAACGTGTGAGCTCCTTTTGGAGGGAATATCACCTAGTTACCCGCTTACAGAAACGTGTGAGCTCCTTTTGGAGGGAATATCACCTACAGTTACTCGCTTACAGAAACACGTGAGCTCCTTTTGGAGGGAATATCACCGACAGTAACCTGCTTACAGAAACATGTGAGCTCCTTTTGGAGGGAATATCACCTAGTTACCCGCTTACAGAAACGTGTGAGCTCCTTTTGGAGGGAATATCACCTACAGTTACTCGCTGACAGAAACGCGTGAGCTCCTATTGGAGGGAATATCACCTACAGTAACCCACTTACAGAAACGTGTGTGCTCCTTTTGGAGGGACTATCACCTACAGTAACCCACTTACAGAAACGTGTGAGCTCCTTTTGGAGGGAATATCACCTAGTTACCCGCTTACAGAAACGTGTGAACTCCTTTTGGAGGGAATATCACCTACAGTAACCACTTACAGAAATGTGTGAGCTCCTTTTGGAGGGAATATGACCTAGTTACCCGCTTACAGAAACGTGTGAGCTCCTTTTGGAGGGAATATCACCTAGTTACCGGCTTACAGAAACATGTGAGCTCCTTTTGGAGGGAATATCACAGACCGTTTGATCAAAAACATTTTTTATAATTTTTTTAAAAATGCAGAACAATGACATTCCAAAAATGTTCCAAATTAGAGTCCATCTGTAATCTCTTTGAGCGCACCTTCAATTACAGAATTAAACATAACGCACATTTGTTCTTTTACAACCTGCTGGTAGATCACAGAAACAGTCTACTTAGGTACGGTATTGATGATGGCGGGGGTCACTTTAATTAGGAAAAAACATTTTTCATCAATGACCCCTTGTATATCGCCATCAAATGAAAATGATTTATGAACAGAAAAAATATGAAAGCAATAAATATGAAGCGTGCTTTGGATTAATTCCACAGATCGCTCACCACACATCAAAGAGCATTCCTGTCCTGTTGGTCAGTTGTAGCTTCTTATTGTCATATATATTTAAAAAAGCAGTGCATTCAATGCAATGAAAAGCTTCTGCTTTGGCTACCTCCTGGGTAACATCTAACATGAAAAATTACATAAAATAAACAACATGACAAGTAACCAACAAACAACAAGAAACATTCCAGGTACACAAAATATTATGACCAGAAACATATGCATATGATAAATATAAATAAAAATGGAGCAATATACAGCCATCTTTATATAGCAGCATTGGAAAGAGAACATTCTGTTTAAAGTGCAGGTTACTCACTCTCAATAAATATCAATTTAAAGTGCTAATATAGTGTTAATCATCACTGTCTGTGACACAGTCTACCTGCATGGCAGTAAAAGCTATCTCTAAAACAAGTGGTATGCGTGTTAATGCTACGATAACATTGCCCTGATGGCAGTAATGTAAATAAGTGACGGCCTGGGAGCGTGCTATCCTTGATGATATCCTGCGCCCTCTTCCTGCAGCGGGTGGTATAGACTTCAGACATCTGCGGTAGATCCCTGCCTATTATTTTGGAAGCCTGCTTAATAACCCCAATGAGCTGCTTCCGATCTTTTTCAGATGTGTTCCCAAACCATGCTGTTAGGCCTCCTGTGAAAACGCTTTCGACTGCACAGCGGTAAGAATGAACTAGAATCTCTGTAGACTGACATACCGCATGTTTTAAGACAACATAATAAATAAAGCCTTTGCTGGGCTTTCTTTAGCGTCTAGTCGGTATTGTCAGACCAGGTAAGACAGTTGGAGATTTGTATGCCCAAAAAATTGAAACAATTAACAATCTCAACCGCTTTACCCTCGATAGTTACTGGGGAATGGTTGACATTACTCCTCCTGAAATCTATTAGAACCTCTCTGGTTTTGTGTACATTCAGGGTAAAGTTATAATCCTCACACCACAGGGCCAGCTCCCTCCCCTCCTCCCTAGAGGTGTCCTCGTTGTTGTCATGTATCAGATCAACCACTGCTGTGTCCTCTGCCAACCTTACGATATCACTGTTTAGAAATCGAAGAGCACAATTTGTGTTGCATGTCAATGCTTTGAAGAAAAAACGTGCAACCAAATTGCAAGCCCTATAAGGGCATTAATGAGTATATAGAAATGAATGAGTGTGTATAAAATAATACAGTATAGAAGCTGCATATTCACTTTCAATTAATTTTTATGCTAAATAAAATATGAATTTACAATAAAAATGTGTAAGACATCATGGTATTATATACATATATAAATTAGAAATATACACCGTTGTTTTGCAAATTGTCCCTGCAAGCTCCATCGTGCCAATTTGTTGGTCTTGCTCTATATAACTTGATCATTAAATATTAATAATAGCTGTTTGCTGGACTGAAGTCTGGTCAAGCAATGGCTCCACAGGGGGTCTGACCGCACGGTGAAATGCTCTCCTCCTACTGCTCACTGCATCACTAACCCACAAAAAACAATTCTGTTAACTTAAATATTTATGCATTAAACTACCAATGTGTTTAAAGGTTTTAGTTACCGCTTCCCATTTAATAATTTCCGGTCAACATGTAGTTATGGAAAAATTAATATTAAATACAGAAGAATGCACTGTCTCGAGCTGAACACCTGACACACTCTGCAGGCTAAAACAATATGACACAAATAAAGGCTTTAGAGCCGAGTAAACCCCAAATTCACAAACCATCAACAAAATGTAAACCCTTCCAATCGATTTTGTAAAAAGCAAATACCACTGATTCTGGTTGCATAAAAGAGGAAGTTCAGAATATTGTTATTATTGCTGCCGATTACTACAACAACAACAATAATAATAATAATAATGTATTGTTGTGTTATTTGTTTCTGTAATTTACAGCAGGCTTGGTATTGTGGACATTTCTAACGCTCTTGTTAAACTAAACAGTGAGGCCCAAAATCCTGTAGTGACCTCACATTGTTTTATTGACAATCTGCAGAACTGATGTGGATTTAAGAGCTCTTGTCACCCTGTTGATCATCAATCATCAATCCCATCATTTAGGCTCAACTGCTCTCCCAGTCTCCACCGATATGGCCGAGCCGTAGTGATGTCACCACGCCGCCGCGCCAGACGCCAGCTTACCTGATGTTCAGAAGATCAGCATAGGCTTCGCTGCCCGCCAGAGCATAGCTGATCCCAATAGAGATGCTGGAAGGACAGACAGACAAGTTATCAACCAACGTTCACTTCCACACAGCAATTGACCATTAGCAAAATATCCACAAGTCCCACCCTCCTCAGCGACTGTTGCCATGTACGACAAAGAGATAATGTCAGCTGGCAGCATCCGCTGAAGCAAACTACTGCAAAAAACCACAGATGGTTTTTGGAAGTCAGATATGTAATGAATTTTAGTGGCGGATAATCAAACGCGAAGTTAGGGGGATCAGAAACAAGTCACTCACGCAGTGAGGACCAATGGGAGTAACACAATAATAAAAGAAAAAAAAGAAAAAAAAGAAAAAACAGTCAAGCCGGAAAGTGAAAACAGGTTTTTAGAAAATATGCAATTTTATTTTACTAACAAAAATATGTTATTTAGGGGATACATATCTGTACACACCCTTAGCCTAAAACTTGGTTGCTGCAACTTTGGCAGCGATTACAGCTTCAAGACGTCTTGGGAAAGAAGCTACGAGCTTGGCACACTTGGTTCTGCACATTTTTGCCCATTCCTCTTGGCATATCCTTGCAAGTTCCATCAGGTTGGATGGGGAGCATCGGTACACAGCCATTTTCAGCTCTTTCCACAGATGTTCAATTTGATTCAGGTCTGGGCTCTGGCTGGGCCACTCAAGGCTTTCTCCGAAGCCACTCCTTTGTTCTCTTGGCTGTGTGCTTCGGGACGTTGTCATGTTGGAAGGTAAACCTTCGCCCCAGTCTGAAGGTCAAGAGCGCTCTGGAGCAGGTTTTCTTCAAGGATCTCTAGCTGCATTAATCTTTCCCTCTATCAGGACTAGTTGCCCCGTTCCCGCTGCTGAAAAACATTCCCACATCATGATGCTGCCACCGCCATGCTTCACTGTAGGGCTGGTATTAGCCAGGAGGGGCTTCCGTCTGGCCACTCTACCATAAAGGCCTGATTGGTGGAGTGCTGCCTGGATGGTTGATCTCCTGAAAGGTTCTCCCATCTCCACAAAGATATGCTGGAGCTCTGTCAGAGTGACCCTCGGGTTCCTGCTCACCTCCCTGGCCAAGGCCTGTCTTCCCCGATTGCTCAGTTTGGAAGGCGGCCAGGTCTAGAAAGATTTTTGGTAGTTCCAAACTTCTTCTATTTACGAATGATGCTGGCCACTGTGCTCTTTGGGACCTGTAAAGCTGCAGAGTTTTTTCCTTACCCTTCTCCAGATCTATGCCTTGACACAATCCTTTTTCTGAGGTCTGCAGATGATTCCTTTGACCCCATGGCTTGGAGTTTGCTCTGACATGCATTGTCAACTGTGGGACCTTATATAGGCAGGTGTTGGCAATCCCCAATCATGTCCAATCAATTGAATTTATCACAGGTGGACTCCAATTAAGTTGTAGAAACATCTCAAGCAGTGGAAACAAAATGCACCTCAGCTCACTTTTGGGTGTCATATCAAAGGGTGTGCACACTTGTGTACATATGATATTTTACATTTAGATTTTTCAAATTCCAATCAACATGGTTGAAATGGCAATAAATGATTGACTAAACTTTGATTTGATTTAAATACTAGGCTAACTACAGCTAATAGATTATATTTGTTATCTGATGTTATTAATTGGCAAAAAGTTAGCTTACCTTCGAGAAAATGTATGCATGTCTGTCTATGGCCCATTGAGAGAATTATGCAGGCACATCCAAAAGATGCAGGCTAATGAAGAATAAATGCAGTGAAGAAAAAAACCCGCACACAAAACTGCGTTTCACCATTTACTTGTAGGCAGACAACGTTTCAATCCAAACTGGATCTTCGTCAGGTGAATTTAGGTTTATGTGCAGGCTTTTTCTCCACTGCATCGGTCTACGCAGTATTGACATTACGCTGTGAGTGTGGTCGTCCACAAAGTTTTATCCACAACAGACACTTTTCCAAGTTTGTCTTCAGCTTGGGGAATGAATGGAAATAACACAGAAACGTTCAGGATAGCATGTCTGTTTTTGGTGTTCCCCCAACAACACCTTTTAACCATCTCCAGAAGAAGCTTTGTAACTTGCAGCAAAAGTTTTTTTCTGCTAAAATGTTGCAGTGTCGGAGCTAGATGTTGGAGGAAGTCGTACGTAGCAACCGTTTCTAAACAGGGATTGGTGGACTTTGCTAATGGTCAATTAGCATCCTCTACCGTTACAGCAAATAACATACTCTACCATTACAGCATTTAGCATCATCTACCATTACAGCATTTAGCATCCTCTACCATTACAACAATTAGCATCCCCTACCATTACATCAATTAGCATCCTCTACCATTACAGCAATTAGCATCCTCTACCATTACAGCAATTAGCATCCTCTACCATTACAGCAATTAGCATCCTCTACCATTACAGCAATTAGCATCCTCTACCATTACAGCAATTAGCATCCTCTACCATTACAGCAATTAGCATCCTCTACCATTACAGCAATTAGCATCCTCTACCATTAAAGCAATTAGTATCCTCTACCATTACAGCAATTAGCATCCTCTACCATTACAGCAATTAGCATCCTCTACCATTAAAGCAATTAGCATCCTCTACCATTACAGCAATTAGCATCCTCTACCATTACAGCAATTAGCATCCTCTACCATTACAGCAATTAGCATCCTCTACCATTACAGCAATTAGCATCCTCTACCATTACAGCAATTAGCATCCTCTACCATTACAGCAATTAGCATCCTCTACTGCTCACATCTGTGCCAGTGACTGTTCGGCTGCTGATTAAAAGAGGATGAAAACATTCAGGACAGAGCTCCAAATAAGATAAGATCAAATCAAATCTGTACAACAGATCTGTATAAAAACATCATTAGGACTAAACTGTGTTAAGGAATCTGAGGCAAAAAACTAATTTAGCGGATTGCTTTTCCCTCTAATACCCAGATGCAATCTTCTCCAAAGATGACTGAACACTGCAACAAAAGTGACATTTTGAAACAGCTCAGCCATGAACACTGTATTCCTTCTTTTTTTTTTTTTTACTAAACAATCAATTTAATGCTTTCGCTGATACCGCCGTTGCTGCTGAATTTTAATCATCGAGAAAGAGAAACCAAAAACCAATGGGGTTAAGACAGGAATACAGTGTGGAGATCGCTATCCCATGAACCCTGAAGGCAAAAGGGGGAGGGTTTATGGGCAAGAGGATCACCATTAATCTCTATGAGGGATCTATGGGTGTCCGCGCGGATGACAGGGCGATATTAGCGGATCCACAGCGAGCTGTGCAGTACTGTAGGGTGAGAGGTGGCTGTCACAGCACACCATTGATCCAGCCCTAAGCCTCTCCAACACAATGAAGAGGGTATTGATCGAGGAGGTGTTACTGAAACCTGTCTAAATGCTGATAACAAGGAGAATTCCATCAGCCCGACAGGCCGCCTCTTCGGCGTAAAGCCACCAACATTACCGCCGCAGATCGTTACCAACCCATTAGTACAAGTTCTTTTCTCCTCTATCCTCCAAACACGGTGTGTGTTTGCCATCATCCCTCTAAAAGCCTTTGCTTTGTTTTTATATGCTGACATACCTTAAAAAAAAGAAAAATAAATATATACTGTATATATAAATTTGCCCTGAAAACAGAAAAAGCTGAATTGGCAGAGAGAAAGAATTGTATCCAGTCTTTTCAATCCTTTCAAAGACTCATCATTTAATCTTACTCACGTACTTAATTTTTTTTTAAATGATAACAAAGAAAGTTACTCAACTCAAATGACAAACTCAGTTACTGGAAAAAACTACAGAAAGTTGTGAAATACTGAAAGACGTTGAGCTGAAGGCACTCTCGTTCAAAGAATAAAGAAAGGAGAGATCATTATGTAAATTAATGTTATAAATATTGCCTCCTACGAAATGGAGGCAGCCGATAAACGCCGCCTTCCCCTGCTGCACTGTATGTAATGTGGCTGGCTGCCCGGGCCATTATTCCGCAGGGAAGGGAAAAAGGAATTGTTCACTGTGACAGTGGTGACATTTCACACAAAAATACCATTTTGTGCTGGATGTATAGTGGGCGCTGATTGGATACAAAAAGCGTACTTATCATTGCTATCCTGTGAGGCCGCGCCCTCTTCCCCCTCGGGGGATGGCGGTAGAAACGCCTGGCTCAGATAAGGGCGCTGTGTTGCCTTCATTAACCTTTGTGTCTTTATTAAAACGCCCCGGACAGCAGCTCTCTCAATCCCGCGCCCAGCGGGGGCGGCCACGCTGACATTTTAGGAGCTTGACGATCACCTCCCCATGTGTCACTCGCGTCCTGCCCGCTTGCAGCGTGCCAGGCCTCCCACAATGCCCCACGGCATTACAGCGCCGCTGCAGTGGGGCGGACCACCGCAGACCTGTCATGACGCGTTTCAGATACTTTAACTCTTTAGCTGCTGCTGGTCAAATAAAACAAAGTGAGTGAGTGTACCGGTACCGTACACCTGCGACGTACATCAGATACACGTCATTACTGAATGCAATTAATCAACACCTTAAAAGGTGTTGGGTTTTACTGATGTGATTTGACGCGACTAACATCCCGACCTGGATATTTGAAAATACTTTTGAAGCTGGTAAAATTTAGAAAAAACAAATCCCAGGAATGTGTCAATGAAACATAGCCATATCGTAAGACAGAAAAAGTTTGTCCACTTTCAGTGTGTATTTTAATTTTTTTGCAAACTATTCCAACAGATCTCAGGACACAGCACAGCAAACGTATTTTATAAACAATGCAGGATAATAGAAGTTTAGAAAAACTTAAGAACAAGGAGGAGGTCATTAAAGTTCTCCTATAATTTATATTATCTGACTACAAATGCATAGACAGAATCGTTGTGTTCTGTGAATAAATGTTGTCCTTGCTGTGCAGATAGCACACTGGTACTCAAAGATTATGCTTTCCTTCCTTGCATTATTCATAGATTAATTTGGCAAATATGAGTATATCCTTTTGTACTGTAGTATATATCGGCAGTTTTAGTTATTCACAAATCAATTACCTTGAAAAGACTTTGAAAAGCAGACTTATGAAGCCTTAAATACTTATGAGTGTGTACAGTGCCCACACTGCTACTTTAATTACTGCAAATACACATCCACCAAGTTCAATGTTTTATTTTATTCTTTTTTGGCTGATGCAAATGATTTCTTTTTCCCTGATGAATGTGGAGGGCTTGGATCGGACCGCCCAGCGTGTTCTACAGTACCGCACCATATGCTCAGAACAGAGCCGGGCCGTCGGCCCGTTACCACAAATAGATCTGTGTGGCAAACTAGCGGGCTCCTGCCAGGGCACCTTTAATTAACAACTTAAGCGAGCGACCCGCCGCTGATACAGCGCCAGCTCGGGGAGGGCACGCATCCCGGCATCGCACCAACCGCAGGAGGCACAGCGCCAGTCTGCAATGACACCTTCCGCGCAAGTACCCTTCGCGGGGTCTTGAATAGCACTCACGGAGAGCCGCGACCCACTTCCCAGTTCAGCTGTCTCCAAGCCTTTTTTGGAACGCTTTTTCAAGCCAGACAATTTTGAAGAAAAAAAACCTTTAAAAAAAATAAAATAAAAAAACACTAGAAAGATATCATAATTACTATCTGGCTCCATTTTATGCCGGCTTTTTAAACTTTAGCAATGGCTACATTGGCCGCTTTACTGCTAGGCACAGCAAGCTCGCCAAATCAAACCCCCCCCCGTACATGCAAGTCTTAGCACTGTGGGCAAAACTGCACAGCTGCATCCCGCAGGACATAAATTATTAAATAATTCATCAAATTAAGTGAAAAGCCTGTTTCATGACCCAAATCAGATTTAACATGCATGTCCATTGGGTATGTGCTTGCTTAAACTCACAGATAAAACATGACAGACAGACAAAAGTCAAATCTCTTCCCCTAAGACAGGCAAGAGTATGAAATAAGGGCATCTGAGCTGGAGCAGTTCTCCAGTCATATGCATCTACTGTATATTTGAGTGGGAAAAAATTTGATGCATACAAGCAGTACATGGATGCATATACTGTACGTGCCAAGGTATTGCTATATAAAGACTCGCGCTGCATATATGTATGTTTGAATGACTCCTTAGATCTCTCAAACAAATTCCAGTCCTGGAGGGCAGGTGTGTGTGTGTGTGCTGGTTTTTTTTATTTAAAAATACAATTCCCTGACTGGCTAAAGAGTCCACACACCTGGTTTTCTAGGCCTGAATTGGCTTAAAAATGGAAGGAAACTACAAAACCATGAGACACTGCAGCTCTCCATTTATGACTCGTCCCAGTGAAAAGATTCTTCATTGTTTCTGTGGTCTGAGTTACAGCTGTGTGAAAAGGGTCCCATATAGTTAAGAAACCTTATAAAACTCATAGGCCACATGTGAAGAAACATTTAAACATGAGGAAAGCACACATAAATCATCTTATAGTTGTTATATACAGTGCCCTCCACTATTATTGGCACCCTTAATGACTTACAGCCATTTTACCAACCATGTATTCCATACTGTTCCAGTGTAATTTACAGCTAAATCTAGACCCACCCCCCAATTCCCATATAGATCCATTCAAATGCAGAGATGTTATAGTATCCCTTGTAAGAGTACCAGAAAATAAGATATCAAGAGTTTTTTGATGTTGTTGGGTCACAGACATCTGTCATGGTATGCAAAGGATACACGACCAAATATAAAAAATGATTACTTTATTCTATATATAAATGCAGGGGTGCCAATAATTGTGGCACACTTGGTTTTGTTAAAAATAATTATTTCTTGATGAGGGATTTTTTTTTTCTCGTAATAAATAAACTTCAATTAAAGGTTGGATTTTTCAATTTTTTTTCAGTGTGAGATTAAGACAATTCACCAAATGGTAAATTTTTTCTAACCCTTTTTTCTAACCCCTCTTTACCAGGGGTGCCAATAATAGTGGAGGGCACTGTATATACAGGTGCAGCTCAAAAAATTTGAATATCGTGAAAAAGTTCAATATTTTTTGTCACTCATTTCAGAAAGTGAAACTCATATATTATATAGATTCATTACACATAGAGTGAAATATTTCAAGCCTTTATTTCTTGTAATTTTGATGATTATGGCTTACAGCTAATGAAACCCAAAATTCAGTGACTCAGAAAATTAGAATATTTTGCTTTAACATATTTTTAAAGTATCATATTTAATATTTGGTCGCATATCCTTTGCATGCTGTTACTTCCTGAAGTCTGTGACCAATCAACATCAAAAGACTCTCGATATCTTATTTTCAGGTACTGTTACAAGCGATACTATAACCTCTCTGCATTTGAATGGATCTCTATGGGAATTGGGGGGTGAGACTAGATTCAGCTGTAAATTACACTGGTACAGTATGGAACACATGGCTGGCTAAATGGCTGTAAGTCATGTAAGTGTGTCGATGTTTGAGGCAAAAAATGAACTAAATCTATTGTAGTATAAGTCTGTAACATAATAAAACGTGGAGAAGGTGAAAGGGGTGTGCAGACTTTCTGGCTTGACTGTACATATGCAGCGGCGCTCTATCTGCAGTGGAGCTCTATCTGCAGTGGCGCTCTATCTGCAGTGGCGCTCTATCTGCAGTGGCGTTCTATCTGCAGTGGAGCTCTATCTGCAGTGCTGCTCTATCTGCAGAGGCGCTCTATCTGCAGGTCCCTGCATTTGTTATTGATGTAAAAGGGGGAGTGTGATTAATGGAACTGCAGCTGACATAGAAGTGAGCCCATGACAAATGAGAGTAACTAGGAAGATGTGCGGTAAAAAAACCCAGGACAATGAGGGATGGAGGAGGGAGGGAGAGAGAGGGGGGAGAGAGAGGTCTCATACTGCAATGATGGGGGCAGATGGGGGTTCAGAGGGATGTGGTGTGTTGAGCGTTTATTAACGCAGTAGTCTCTCACTGCCAACTGGGAAACACAAAATGGTTGGAGATATAAAGCAAAGGCAATCAGGAGAAAGGGCTCTCCGAGAGAGACCGCACCACTGGACGTTTTATTTGTACATGCCTCTAATTTACATTTCCTCCTCTTCAGTCTGATAGTCAACACTTTTTAATGTTTGATTTTGACCAAGATTTAATTCCCAATTGCTCCTAGCAAGTCTGAAAATGAACGGGGCAGCAAAAAAAATGTATAATACTGAATAAAATATGTTAGCAGGGTGTCTTATATATAAATAAATGCAACCTTTGGGGTGGAGAAGCCTCTTGCTCTGTGTCACTTGTTTTTTTCAGTATTTTACTCTCTCTCTCTTTGTCCCAATTCTATCACCGATGGCCTTCTTGCCCCCCCCGGGCAAAATCTGACAAGTTAGGAATTTTAAAAAGCTGAAAATGTCAAAGAAGCTTCCAGAGTCTTAAACAACCCAAGTGGAACAGGAATTTGGGCACTTAGCAAACAGCCCGAAGACACCCTATCACCTGCTAACACCTCTCCACCTGCCGTTCCTAACGCAACATTCGGATTCCACCTGCAATACACTCTTCTCCTTAATTTGGAGCAGAACAAGCATTAAAATCTTATAAGTTTGTGCAGAATTGAAGCAAATAAAAGTGAAGATAAGGTGTGGATAGAGTAGATAAGGTAAATCTGGGCCGAATCAAGTCCACAGCCTAGGAATCTGCACTAATTCCGCAAAAAAGTCAGCAAAAACCAAACACAGCCCAACAGAGCACAGTACTGCCTGGCTCATTCTGTTGGTTCAGGTCATGGCCAATCTATACATTTCAGTGGGCTAGACTCATCCACTAATCTGAGGACAGCATTGACTGGGCTTTCAATGTTTTAAATAAAGTATTGGGCAATGTTTAAGGTACAATAGGGGAAGTGTCAGAGTCACGTCCCTCATGCCAAACATATTGGTTATTCCATCACGGCCGTGTTGATCCCAGAGGCAATCTGAGCTCAGTGGTGGTGGTGGAGGGGCTTGTGTCACCGCTGGGGATTGTGGGACTCGAGGTTCTGTCTTGCACAGGGTGAATTATGGCTGTATTCCATCATCACCCCCCCACCCCCCACCGAAACACAACCCATCAGCGCTGTCCTTCACCTCATCCTGCCCTCCTTAACTCCATGCTGTTCTACCCATGAGCATTTCACTCCTTTTTTTCTCGCCCTTTTGATTTGGTTGAGTATATATATTTTGTGAGAATAGCCACAGCTCATCATACTCAAAAATGTAAAGTGAAATTAGGAGGAGAGGCATTATAATGGGACATGCCTGTAAACTGCGTGAGCTGTGCTGAATGTGGTACAGTTGTTTGGGAGCTGGTGGTTTGGGAACAGAAGGTTGCAGGCTCAAATCCCAGGTCGGGGCAATTCTGTTGTGCGATTTGGCATTCTTAAACTTGTTGTAGTAAACATCCAAGGATGATTAATTAAAAGATAAAGTAACGGTGGACAGGGTGTGACTAAATTCACATTTAACACTGTCCAGTTGTGGACATTTAACACTGTCCAGTTGAAAAAGGGATGATTGTTGGAGAGGTGATCTCAGTGACAATGAAAGTCCAATTCACATTTAACACTTCCCAGTTTCCACAAATATGGACTATTTATCCAAGTACTGATAAATTACATTTAAGCATTAGCACAACCTCTTACCCAGAGGAACTTACACAAAAATAAACGTAAAAAAGTTTTAAAAATATATATATATTTTTTAAAACCTACATTCTATTTATATATCTGGAAATGTACTGAAGCTGTTCAGCATATACCTATGCTCGAGGGTACAACAGCAGCACCCCACCTGCAAACTTTAGGGGTTACAAGCCCAATTTCCCAACAATTATACACCACTCATAACACAACATATAACATGACAACGTTTGGATGAAAGGCCCTGAGCATTGATGAGTATAACATGTTTTAATGCAAAATGGTGGAAATGCCACTTACAACTGGAAGAGCAGGATGAAGTTGAAGGCATGGCTCATGCGCTTGCTGAGGAAGAGAACCCCGAGAACGTGCAGATTGGGTTCCGCCTCCTTCTCCGGCTTCCTCGCAGCGACGTCCCTCAGCAGCAAGCCTCTGTCTGAAAGTCATGCAGGTCAGGCGTCTCAATTAGGGCCGGGCTCACAAACAGGTACTCACTCAAAAATCTTAACACCTGGTAACACCTTGGTACATGAGAGACAACAGGTGCATTCAAAAGAGTCTGCCACATGGGTGTGACTCATAGATGAATTAAGAAAATAACATCCCAGCATGCACAGGGTCAAGTCTGAAAATGCTGGACAGGCGTTGCCTATCAGTATGTCCAGCATGATGAGGAGAAACTCAGTGAGTTTGAAAGAGGGGTGATTGTTGGAGAGGGGATCAGTGAGTTTGAAAGAGGGGTGATTGCTGGAGAGGGGATCAGTGATTTTGAAAGAGGGGTGATTGCTGGAGAGGGGATCAGTGATTTTGATAGAGGGGTGATTGCTGGAGAGGCGATACGTGATTTTGAAAGAGGGGTGATTGCTGGAGAGGCGATCAGTGATTTTGATAGAGGGGTGATTGCTGGAGAGGGGATCAGTGATTTTGATAGAGGGGTGATTGTTGGAGAGGCGATCAGTGATTTTGATAGAGGGGTGATTGCTGGAGAGGGGATCAGTGATTTTGATAGAGGGGTGATTGCTGGAGAGGGGATCAGTGATTTTGATAGAGGGGTGATTGTTGGACAGGTATAGAAGAAGCTTCAGTCAGACAGTTCAGATGACTGTTTCAGGAGTGATGGCGTTTAAGGTGATGTCGGCATGGAAGTCTGAGAGAATGACATCATCATTAAGAGGACATCCATAGGTGGAAGCACTGCCTGCACAATAACCCGTCACCGGGATGTTTCAGAAAGCAAGCAGCTCACAAATTATTTCCGGAAGGATAGCGATCAGTCAGCGCTCGTGTGAAATGGATGAACGGTGTAATCCTTCAGCACCGAGAAGCAGCTCTGCGGATTTCTCCCCAACACGCTCCAGAGAGCGGTCACACGCCGCGCCTGCCTTTATTTAACCTTAACTGCATGAATAATGGACTGGTAGAGGAACGGATATAAAGAGATGGAGGAGCAGCATGGAACAATGAATAATGCTTCTGAACCTCCCTACACAGCTGTGGAGACAATCTGTACAGGACAACACTGTTACACCCATAATGTTCACCTGCACTGTTCCACCCATAATGTTCACCTGCACTGTTCCACCCATAATGTTCACCTGCACTGTTACACCCATAATGTTCACCTGCACTGTTACACCCATAATGTTCACCTGCACTGTTACACCCATAATGTTCACCTGCACTGTTACACCCATAATGTTCACCTGCACTGTTACACCCATAATGTTCACCTGTACTGTTACACCCATAATGTTCACCTGCACTTTTACACCCATAATGTTCACCTGCACTGTTACACCCATAATGTTCACCTGCACTGTTACACCCATAATGTTCACCTGCACTTTTACACCCATAATGTTCACCTGTACTGTTACACCAATAATGTTCACCTGCACTTTTACACCCATAATGTTCACCTGCACTGCTACACCCATAATGTTCACCTGCACTGTTACACCCATAATGTTCACCTGCACTGTTACACCCATAATGTTCACCTGCACTGTTACACCCATAATGTTCACCTGCACTGTTACACCCATAATGTTCACCTGCACTGCTACACCCATAATGTTCACCTGCACTGTTACACCCATAATGTTCACCTGCACTGCTACACCCATAATGTTCACCTGCACTGCTACACCCATAATGTTCACCTGCACTGTTACACCCATTGCATTCACCAGTATAGACAGCCGTCACTAGGCATCCAGCACACAGCCATGAAATCTACACAACGAAATGCAGTGGAGCCAAAAACCCACTGAAAAGAGGATAAAAGGCCGTTGAAAAATTACTCGGCTGAAAATTAGACTTTTTTTGGCATGAGACATTACATTATATTCAGAACTAAATGACACATTTTATGAGACGGCACATTATAATGCTTGACTGAGGTAAAGCTCTTCTGCATTGCGTGGAGCGACTCAAAGCTGAGGGTTAGACTGACATGGTTGTTAGGGTTAGATTTAGGGTTAGGTTGGTAAGGTGCCTGCACATGTCGACATATTGGTTACCCCAAAAGGAAACTTTACTTTTTTACAGCATCGAAGCGCTCACACATCGACACACACATGCACGCACACACACACGCACGTGGACGAGCGCGCACGTCAGTGGCGCCCCCAGACATTGCTTTTTCTTTGTCTGACCGTTTGTTTGGAATCTACACGCATGCAACGATGAAAAATTATTGTTCTTTGGATGGCCACAACTTTTTTGTTAGTGGATGATAATATTTTGCACTTGCAAATATAATACTGTAACATTATAGCACTCCGATTTATCCACATTCCACTACAAACCATTTACATAGGGTCAAAATGTTTTAGCGTTTCTTACAGCAATATTAGTTAGCCATAAATTGACAATTGGACTTGAACTTGAACTTATTTGACTTGGGCTACCTGTGAAACACTGCCTGCTGCACACATAAGCATGTGGAGTTTCGGGGTCCCGCATTTCCCCCTTTCTTCCCGCCGACGCCTCACATCTTATTGGTCGGATCCACTTTTCTCATCTTACGGGCTCCGTTTTGCGGTTCGGAATCTTATAAAACCGCAATTCTGGGTTTTTTGCCTCGTTTATAGTGCATCCCACCAAACAACAACTTTTAGGCATTTTTATGTTGTTGGCTAACGGATCGAAATGACAAGGCACCAGCACGTCAAGTCAATAGAGGGCGAGAGCGGGATGGTTGGGGCCTATTTGCGCTCAGTCTCCTGGCGGTGCACTGCGCTTAAGCGGCTGGCTTCCTATATATTTGTTATTTTCTTTCACATGCATGAACTATTATGAAAAATATAACCAAATATAATTATTGATTTTAAATGAATAGTACCTAATGTAAAATATCAGATAGCAGCATATTATGCATATGCGACTCGCGAGGGGAGGGGCCAGCGATTGTATCAGGGTGGCCGTGGCCCCCCCCTGGCCACCCCTTGGCGGCGCCACTGGCGCACGTACACGCACAAAGTGAAAACTTAATTCCTTATGGCAACTCAAGTTTTCACCTTCTATTGAAACAAACTTTGTAAATCTGTCAGTTGGCCAGGTCTCGCTGTAATGAAAAGCAAGACGGACAGCTCTGAACCACACCGAGTTTAGACTACTGTACCTCCCAACGTAAGAATGACAGGGGAACATTCTGCAAGTGGAAGGCAATATCATTAATTTCTCAGAAGCACCCATCTGCTATGCAGGAGACAGCCAAGTAATTAAGATGGAAGGATGCGGGATTCTCACACCTGTCACCGAATGCATTTCACTCAAGCTCGGAGAAGAGAAGAACCAGGAGGAGCGGCATCAAGACAAAGATGACATTACACCATACAGTTAGCTTTTAATGAATGAGGAATGGAGAAGGCAAGCAGAAAGCCTTACACAAGCCTGAGAGCTTTAGCACACAAAACGTATCCTCCCATTGAGTATAGACCAGCTGTGCTACACATATATTATAAAAATTTGGGATTTCATGGTACAGGATTGATGACATGATAAACCTCTTAAAAATATAACAGTAATTACAACGCGTACTATGATGCAAGTTCTCCAATACAATTTTTACAGATATCTTTCAACCAAACTATAAATAAGCATTAAAATTGCATTACGCTATATTACTGGCATTTGGCAGAGCCTTTTTATCCAGAATGACTTACAATGAGAAGACAAGCGCACAAATCAGGGTTAAGAGCAACAGTAACCCTAGAGGTGGGAGGTAAATACTCAGAAACCATGTGAAATGTGAAAACCTAGGATCGCCTGTAAACTAGCCAAGCCTGTTAGGGGAAAAAAAAACCACAATCAATAAGGATAGAACAGAACACAATCAAAAATAAAATTAGCTGCATTAAACATTTTCCACTTCTCAGGAATAGTCCTATATTAATAACAAAAAGATACTTTATTATTGACATATTACAGAGGTTCCTTAATGTTTCCCCTTGTCCTTGTCCTTTTCTATTTCAGCACAAAGAATGTGCACGTGAAGTACATCATCCCTTTACCTCTGTATGATGGTAAACCAACATATCCTCCTTGTGGAATATTAAAAACGCACTTTAAAAATAATATAGTCACACTTTTCTGTTGCTTAGTTACAGCAGAGGCTTATGGTTTCTCAATCGCCTTTCTTTTAAAATCTTAATGTTCAGATATACAATCCTTCTGACAACATGTTAAATCATCTTTCCAATTCTTGACAAAAAAACAAACACATCAGACAAAAAAACTCATAAGCCACATGTTATAAGAGACAGAAAATTAATCGCGCGCTGTAAAACCGTCAGCATTCAAAAAAATAAACAAATTATTTGTGTCGGAATGGATTTATTACAAAACAACAGCCCTGTTTACAAAGGAAAATTTCACAAGTTGTGAAGAGAGGAATGAGGAAGAGGAGGGAGCGTTGTGGCAAAAATGAAAAAGTGATTAATGACCTTTCATGGGAAATGTGTCTATTTCACAAACTCTTTTAACATTCATAAAACAATATCTGAAGTGCATTTGGCACTGAAATCATTCAACATTCATTTCATTTATAAACAAGACTGATTTCATACATTAAAGTCAACATGAAATGAATACGCAAATACTCCCAACGTACTCAAGCCGACCAAACAAATCTACCCAAGTAGGATTGTTTGGATGCAATATAAAAGTACGGATGTATATTATTTTGCTTGAGGCATGATGATATTTTAAAACCTTTTCAGTCGTTCTTTGAAAAAGGAAACTGATCTCAAAAGGACGAGGGCTGGGCTAGACAAGGCGCTCCTACAGTGGTCGCATATGACTTGAGAAAGCTGAAGGTTCACAGGAGACATTCCCTGTGTACTTCCTTGCAAGCCAAAGTTTCTTTTAAGTAACAATGCAGTCTTAGGTTTTAAAATTTCTATTTATTGTTCAGGCCAAAGTCAGAGCAAAGCAAACTGTGGGGACAAATACAGTGTGGCCGTAGTGTTGGTCAGCGCTATAGTGTTTGCATTATATACCGTCCCACTGCAAACTATCCTGCCATTATAAAGACCTGACCAAATATGTGATATTAAAGAGAATATCAGAGTTTTATATTATGTTTCATACTTGCAGTGGTGTTAGCAATAAACCTTTTTTTTTTGGATGACATTTTCCTGGAACTTTCCTGTATTTTTTTAAAACCAGCTCTTGATTGGGTCAGCCAGTGAAGGTCTTCCTCTCCATCTCGGCCTCCGTCTTCATCTCCGTCCCCATCTCTCGGATTTGGAAAGCTATGTTACACTTTTGGAGATTGGTTTTCTTCTATCTGATTGGTTCTACCAAGTTTTAGCCAGCGTTAAAGTTGACTTGAAGCTCATCGTAACTGAAGTTGTAACTGACCATTGGTTTATTAGCAAAGAACATCCTCGGAAGTTAAGCTGCCTTAACTCACATCAACCATGCGTGCCACAATTATTGGCACCCCTGCATTTATATATAGAATAAAGTATACATTTTTATATTTGGTTGCATATCCTTTGCATGCCATGACTTCCTGATGTCTGTGACCCAACAACATCAAAACACTCTTGATATCTTATTTTCTGGTACTCTTACAAGCGATACTAAATGTCTGCATTTGAATGGATCTCTATGGGATTTGGGGGGTGGGACTAGATTTAGCTGTAAATTATGCTGGAACAGTATGGAACACATAGTTGGCTAAATGGCTCTAAGTTATCAAGGGTCTGACGTATCAAACAAGCCTTAAACCATCACTCTGCTGCCAGAAATACAGTAGATATGGATGGATAACTTGAATGGTTTCTTCTTCTGACTTATTTTTCCATAGAGTTCAATAGGAAGATTTGTCAGGAGGAACAACCATTAAAGTGATCCATCCATATCTACTGCATATCTGGCAGCAGTTTGAGGCTTGTTTGATACGTCAGACCCTTGATGACTGAGAGCAATTTATATATGTCCTTCATAAATGTGACATAATGCTTCATACATCATACATAAGCAAATGTCATGCTTCATAACGGGTGACATAACACCTTTGTATGCAAAATGTTATGCCAAATGTGTCACAGTTAGCCTAGCATCCTACATTAGCATGTTTTATGTCACCATGTATAATTCTTAGTCAATAGCCAAGTGACATTGTTGGTTATGTCACATTTGGCATGAAGCATGACATTTGCTTATGTATGATTTATTTACTTTGTCGAAAGGTCATTATGTCACATTTATGAAGGCTTTGTATATGCTATATAAAACCTTTATATGGAGACTTTGTTTAAAGTGTGACCAAATAAATCATGCATATATTGAGAAATTAAGTGTAGTAATGACATGGAAATGTTCATATTGTTACCAGTATCCTGTGTGTAAAGTTATTGTGTGCACTGCACAAACACACAGTAACATTTAAACATTTAACTAGATGGCAGAGTGAATAACATATTAAAAAATGAAAATATCCAATGCCTGAGCTGGAAAAGCTGTTGCACAGACATACACTCAGAGCGTTTAACTGAGAAACACCCAGAAAGCAAGCGTGGCATGTTAGAAGAAACTGAAGGGCAAAACAATGAAACAAAACAAGTTTACAGAAAGCTTTTTCATATCCACTCCAGCGGGCTGGGGATAAACACGAGTCAATGAGAACAGCAGCATGCGCGGCGATTCTCCAGCAGCCACAGCTTGTGTTTGCTGCAATTACCATGTATAACATCACCGTGGTTACCATGGGGAGTGCCTCTCTATTCTGCTGCAATAATGATGTATAACATTACCGTGGTTACCATGAGCAGCACCTCTCTAGTTCTGAGCAGAGCAACTGTACAGCGGCACTAGAAATAATAGCTAATTATTTCTGCCGCAAATAGCAAATGATTATCTTAAAAACTAACCGCCCAGATACATTCCCAGACTTCCTGTTTTCAAAAAACCCAAACAGCAGAGTAAAACATAACAAAACGGTCTTAACATGAGTAATGACCGCATAGTCCCTGCTAGATTTAAAGACTGCAAAAGTGCAAAACCTGTTATTTCCCTTTAAATAACAAAAAAAACCTAGTGTTTATCTAATCTACTCTCCCTAATAGAATGATCAGAACCTTTCTAAGATGCACACACATGTATGTGAATGTAATCTGCGCTTGAACGCGAATGGAAAGTAAAAAACCCTTTATAGTTATGCTACTTCTTTGGTTCTTTTACGAAATCACCAAGAGACACAAATATGCATCCTTATAGCAAAAAACCCACAGTTGTCATGCTAGCAAACACTCTACTCTTAAAATATGGTCAGGCTACACAGTTATGCCATGTTAGCAAACACACTACTCTTAAAATATGGTCAGGCTACACAGTTATGCCATGTTAGCAAACACACTACTCTTAAAATATGGTCAGGCTACACAGTTATGCCATGTTAACAAACACACTACTCTTAAAATATGCTTCAAGCTACACAGTTATGCCATGTTAACAAACACACTACTCTTAAAATATGGTCAGGCTACACAGTTATGCCATGTTAGCAAACACACTACTCTTAAAATATGGTCAGGCTACACAGTTATGCCATGTTAGCAAACACACTACTCTCAAAATATGATAAAAATATCACACTGCACAGTAATGCCATACGTAGAAGGCACACTACCCTTCTATACCTTAAAGCATCTCAAAGGGCTTAAACTACCTTTTAGGAATCTGTTTTGAGACAATCTCTTATCTATTATTTTTGTTTAGGTTTAAGAATCTTACTATGCTGAACAGAGTCCTGGAATGCTGCTTACTATAGCACACTACACACTTAACCGAGCAGGTAGCAGCTGAACATTTTCTGGCTTAGAAAAATCCATCTTTTTAATAGCCTCCTTATCAAATCACAGCCAGCCAGGCCTGTATACTGATAGCGTGAGGATGTAATTGAATCATGGGATATCAGTCCACTACAAAAGATATCACATGACACCATCAACCTGCACTATAAATTAAGCAATATCTCGGCACTGATAATAGAGGTCTGCGCATGTAACCGGCAGTAATAACCCAATTCTTAAGCATTAATGTTTTATTTAAAATTGCATTAACAGCGATAGATGATAAATTTCAAACATTTTATGTGTCTAATGGACTGACTGGCATGAAAGGCACCGTGTTCTTGCATTAACTTCCCAGGCCCAGATTTTCCTGCCATGTTTATGGACTTAAGGGGGCAACAGTGTCATTCTGCAAGGTGCTTGCAGAGATTCCCTAAGCATATACTGCTACACTCTTATATACCGCTACACTCTCTTCATGTAGTTTACCTGTAATATTGAGTTGGTTGTAACAGTGGAAAACCGTGCCAGGAAATCACGTGTCCAAAAAGTCTGTGCGTACAATCAATGCAGCTTTTGAAATACATTTATATTTGTTTTTTAACTAAAATGTGTGCATTTTAGTGTAACGCCTCCAGAAGCACGTGACCAGATATATATAAAACGGCAAACATTCCCCTTGGAAGCCATCATGTGCATCTTTAACCATCTTACCATTTTCATGGCAACCTTACATGTGATTAGCCCCACAGAGAGACTGGCCGGCACAGCTCGGCTGTTCTTTCCTTCACAGAAAGCGTGAAGAGAATCGCTTAATTTAGTCACGGCTACCTCTGTTCAAAAAACCAGTCGCATGTCAAATCTGATTTTCATGATAGAAAGTTTCAACCCTCCCTCGTACTCCAAAACTCTTTAGTACTCAAATGGGGCAAAATGCTGAGTGCGGTCATTTAAAAATCAATTTTTTTCCGCACAAAGCTTGAAATGTTATCAAACTATCCCCATTTTCCCGAAAAACAAAATATAAAAAGGCAGCTTTAATGCAATCTAAATGACCCTGGTGTGAGGTTAATTTAATGCATGATGATAACTCCAAGTAGACATTTTGACAACTAAAGCAGAATGTCAGTTAACACAATTTACAGTTGCGAAATAAACAGGGCTTGGGTTAGGAGGCAGTTACTTGTGCAGTAGAGTGTGCACATTCTGCAAATGCAACTGGAGACTTTTAGCTGTTTATGTATCAAAAGACAACAGAATGTCAAAAATAATCTAAGTGCATAGGAATGCAAGGCAGGGGCCGATTAGGTGACCAGGTGTAGAGGGGCAGTTTTAGTAAGAATTCGGCCGGGTCACCGCCAATAACACAGCTACTCTTTCGGACCTTTAATGACCACAGTGAGTGAGGACCTCAGTTTCACACCTCATACGAAGGGTGACACCTACTACAGCACAGTGCCCCCATTACTGTGCTGGGGCACTGGGTTTCTGTTTGGTTCAGAGAAGAGCACCTCTATTGGTCCACCAACAGCTTTCATCAGAAAGCTTGTTTTTCTGGCCTGGTGGTACATACTAAAAAACCCCGAAACAGACATGGCAAACGGGACTGCATATTGACTATCAGCCACCTAATCAGGCTCATAGTGCTCTAAGGTTATGAGCAGCCTGGTCAGGCTCATAGTACTGTAAGGTTATGAGCAGCCTGGTCAGGCTCATAGTACTGTAAGGTTATGAGCAGCCTGGTCAGGCTCATAGTTCTGTAAGGTTATGAGCAGCCTGTTCCAGGCTCATAGAACTGTAAGGTTATGAGCAGTCTGGCGAGGCTCATAGTACTGTAAAATTATGGGTCTGACAATTGAGGATACATCCACCATAACCAATATAGAACAGAAATTACAGAAGCATCACATTTTATAATATATATCGAAAAAACTGAACAAACTAAAGTTATCCACAAAGAAAAATTCTATTTTAGAGTACTCTTTTTTTCAGGCTATGATAATTTGATGCTTCTTAGAACAGAAATTATGAAATTGTATTAATCTAACTAATGCAATAATTACCTACAGGATGTAATCAGACCAGTCCCTCTGTGATTCTACACTAAAAGCCCAGCCATTAGAGAGCACTAAGCACTTATTCATAACTGCCACATACCACTGCTGAATTCAATGACCACATTAGAAGATTTGTTTACTTTAAACATGGATTATGAAGCAGGGAAAGCCAGAGACAGTTATAAATCTGTCAATCATAATGGCCTGCAGTTTTTGGACATTCATATTCTATTTGGGGACACAATGAAGTAGAAATCATCTGTACACTGTATTACAATGAGTCAACTACACTTGTGATTTTAGAACAATTTACAGGATAGTAGAATCAGCTTCAAGTTCCTTGTTGAAAATCAACGACACTCCTCCATGCAATTAAACCAGCCAAACAACAGCAGGGTTTCTATTCATTTCCTTGGAAAATAGATTCCTTACGTCAATCAAATTCCCGGTAAAATAAAGGCTAAACCTAAAATAAATGTGTAATTCATATTTGAATGCAGGATGGTTTAGCTTGATGGGTTGGTAGAGAGAGAAGAGAATGCAGGCTTGATGTGTACAACATTTTTTTGTCCCAATTAAATGCACGCAGGCATGAACACACACACACACACACACACACACACACACACACACAGCAGAACCCGACTGACCAAAAGCAAAAACTAAATGTGAATAGGTGAAATCGGCATAGGATCACAGATAAGATGCAATGCAGTCATATTTACACATCCCTGGGTGAAAATACGAACACAGTAACATAGAGCAGTACCTTTACCAAAACACACACATTGGATAATGTTCCTAGAAGTACAGCATTTGAAGGTGTTATAATTTTTTCTCTCTCCCAGTATGGTGACAGAGTCAGTTCAGAAGGAGTCTGAAAGCTGCACAAGTTCTAAAAAACTGCACATGTTCCGGACTGTTTGATGTTCGTCCTTTAACTGGAGTACGCACACGACAGACACAAAATGAGTGGGGCTAAAACAGAAACAGCTCAGCATTCTATACAATGAAATGGAGCAATATTATAATAAGCAGTTAAGAGAGCAGTCTGATTGTGCCCTGCTTTGAGTATCCCTAGAGTGCTTTAACAACTGAAGATCAGCCTTTCTTAATGGAGCCATACTCAGCCCTTTCTTAATGGAGCCATGCTGTGTATTTTTCCTGAGACCGGAAGAGACTGGAAGAAAACAGAGATTTCTGAGCGCTTCATAAAGCACCCTAACCTGCCCCCCCGACATGACAGCCCTTTTTCTCCGGATCATTTGTCTTCATTAGCTGCCTATTCCCTCCATCTCTTGTCAAAAATACTTAATGCCTCTCCTTCGTGGGCCGAGCCGACCCTGATTAGTTAGCACTGATGCGGGCTGATTTCGATGCGGCTCCCGTGCGCGATCCCTGCTGTTAATGCGCCCCTCGGTACTCTTCATAAAGCACAATGCCGCAGCCATCTGGTTGTGAGTCAGGAATCCAACTGTTTCGCGCGGGCGAACTATATCCTCGCTAACTGATGGAACAGCAGGAAAAGCAGGCAGTGTGTAGACAAATAAAGCCGCCGTGCAAATATGTTTTCTATCAATTAGCCTGCAGTTAGTTTCAGCGCTGAATAGTTTTTTTTTTCCTTCTGGAGAAGGTGCTGAGATAATGATCTTGGCTGTATGTTTACGGAGGGAGAGGATGCAGTCTTCTTTGGCCACCATTCCAACAAACAGAACATCCACCTTAAGGAATTTCTCATTCCAGCTGTTTTATTTAAATAAATAAAAACAAGGTGCAGAAAACACTTCCACAAGGCACTGCATTAAACCTTCTGGATAAACAGCATCCCTAGCTGAACACCACGAGAAGAAGCTGAACACCATGAGGAGAAACTGAACACCATGAGGACATGAACACCGGTGGGGGCGCTGTGGTGGCATTTTAGCGGTTGCCGTGGTTTCAGTACTTGTTACAGATACACAGTCACAAGAAATAATGATGTGAAAAAAATACATGTGAATATTTGCTCTCAAAATTACTGAAGGTGACATACCAGGCTCTTCCCTTTCTTCCTCCTCCTCCTCCTCCTCCTCGACCTCTGTTTGAGTGACAGCCGGCTCCTCTAAACCAACGTCTTGCATCAGAATTCTCTCTGTCTCTGATGACTAGAAAACCAGATCATGTCACGTTATGATACATATGCAGACATATTCTTTTCTCCCCCAAGTCACCAATATTGGCAAAAACACAACAAAACAGAGACTGCCATGTCATTATAATATTACGGCTTGCTAAAGACAGAAGCAATCAATTTATACCCACCCCCAAAAAACAAAACCTCAACGGACAAACATTTCCCAAAATCCACCACACAACCTTGGTAACCAGAGGCAACATGCAGTGTGGTTAAAAATTCAAACATGCAGCCGCCATTAGAAGTGAACTTGTAACTGAAACTCTGAGGGATCCAATGGAGTGGAGGATGTTAAAAAGCAGGCTGCAGTATTCCCCATCTAACATGAAGCCATTAAATCTCATATATAACAGCAGCTGTGAGGAATGTGTCGAGGCTCCCAGACATGTGGCTAACGGACCAAGCGTCCCAGGCCAGGCTGGGGGGTTCAGCTGCTGCAACCGCTTTACAATCCAAAATGGAGGTCTGCATCGAGCCAGAAAGAGAGATTCTCGGAGAGAATCACTGCGCACGGCGCGGCGCCCTTCCGTCCTACTGACTGGGTTGTGTAGTGGTGATTCTCTAGCGGTTGCTACACAGGAGGGAATTGAATTAGAATAGGGGTTCAATTGGCTAGTAAATTGGGAGAAAAATGGAAAAAAATAAATAAATTACAAATTATAATAATAATAAAAAATAAATTATAATAATAATGACTGAGGCCATGATTCGCCTGCACTACATGTAGCACTGGAAACTAGAGCCAGTTCTTTACACAAACACTCGCAACACTTAGTGAGAGAGTGCGAGTGAGAAATATGCTCCCGATATGGGTTTAAGTATGCTGGTCCAGTTATTTTCCTTTATACGGCTGAAAATATTCACCATGCAGTTAATTCCCCCTTGTCACACACCAGAGTCATTTAAAGTATCATTGTAAAGTATCATATACACATGCCTTAAGCAAGTTAGAGAAGCAAAAGAAAGGTAGTAGCTTTTCAAAAGCAAGTAGCTACTCTGTAAAATACTGCAAAATAAATTCAGAAAAGAAAAAAAAAAAAGACTGAAAAAAATGAAATGTTCACTCTTCACAGTATGCAATCAATTAAGCATTAAATAAATCTTAACAGACATGACGCCATGTGAAATGGAGGAGTGTTTGATAGCAATCTAGCGCTAATTCGGATCCGAGATACCAATCTCAAAGCCAGTGAATAAAAACACCCCCACAAAAAAAAATAAAATAGTAAATAATTAAATTAAAAAAGCAACCCTCAGCCAATGGCCACAGAAAAACACTTGACAACCACAGACAAGTGTGAAGCCCATTAGAGCAATAAAAAATAATACTGTTGTGGGTCTGCAGCCAATAGACTCTGGCAGTCAATCCTTGTCTGAGATTGAATTTAAATTTATTGTGTCTTTCAGACACACTTCACTGGCTGCCTGGACAACTCACCTGAGGTGGCTAGGACCTGCTAATCTAAAGCGAAGTTCCACTAACAACTCAGAACCAGTGCTTCAACAGCTGAAATGGGAAATGCGTGTAAACAAAGTCAGGAACAGAAAAACTGAGTGTCTTTTCGTAGTTTTGTCTGACCCAAAGCAGAGGCAGGGGGACAGAAAATCAGGTAAAAATAGATAAATAAATCAGATGATGTCATCCAGTCATTGTACATGAAAGTGAATCATGACACTGCACTCTGAGGGAAATGGTACCTTCAAAACATACCATAGGTACACAGGAATAGCTTAAATCATAACACAAGTACACATGAATAGCTTCAAATAATATTACCAGTACACAGTTAAAATATATATATATATATATAATTCTTTTTTTTTGAAAATCTAAAAACAAGTCATGCAGACCCTACAACACTCCACTCCAACATGAAGAGCTGAAGACAGTACAGCGTCCTGTTAGTCATCGGGCCCTGACTCCACATCACATTAGCACAGCGCAGGACTGTGCCACTTCACAAAGGCCAATTAGAGTTGACCATGTTACAAAGACATCAAAAACACCAGGCAAACACGAACGGAGAATACACATCTTGCCCACGGGGAAAAAACTAACACATGAATCCATTCCCTCCCACTCTCAGATATTTGTGGGGAGTGTTCTGATGCAATATGGCATCAGAACACTTATTAGCTTTGTTTAAGCATAAGATTGTTACAGTGTGTGGTGATTTACCCTGGCAAATTTCAGAACATTACCTGGAAGATTCCCTCCCTTTGTAACCCTATGTAAGACGAGAGGTAGTGACAGAGAACAAACAAGAATGTATGTCATTATATTTTCACATTAGAAATGAGAAATAAGTAAAATAAGTCATTTAAATAACCAATATAAAAAACATAATTAAAGTCCTTCAGGGAAGAACCAACAAGCACCTGTACTAATATCAAATACATTAATGAATTAAAGTTTAGAGATGAAAGTATCTTCTTTTAGTAGCATTAGACCTGTAGCAAACCAACTGCTGTAGCAAACCAACTGCTATTTACCAACTACTGTGGGGGATTTTCCAGCAATTGTTTACAAAGTGCTGTAATGTGCTGATGTGCTAGCCCAGCAAAATTAGTTCCCAAGAAGGTTGCAATCGCCGGACAATTTAGCCACTGCTAAAAAAATCTAACGGATTAATACATTTATAATCAAGTGCCACATCCCACTAAAGCATGTCTTCTTGGTGCAGTGCGGTGTCCCAAAGTCCAAAATACAGAGTGTACCAGTGCTCCCTTTTGGCACATTTCCATTGCCGTACCGTAAGTAATACCCTGTGGAAGGTGCATATGGGAGGTGTGGCTGAAGGAGCTCCCACTCAAAGTCTAAAGCCACAACCACGGAAAAAATGGCTCTTCCATTAGGTTCGGATGGACAGTCTGACTGTAATCAGTCAGATACCCCATTTAATACCACTCATTAAACAGTGTATTTAAGACAGCCCACATACACACACACACTTCCCCCACACACACACAAACACACTTCCCCCCTGCCTGCCATGCCCTGTTCTCCTACATCATTGATAAAACCACGGAAAACTCCTCTCAGCGATACAATGCTGGAGGCTACCCTCCTACTGCTGTATAATACACGCTAACATGCTAGACTGCAGTAATGTAATGGCATGAGAACCTGATGTTGGCTTAAGCCTTAAGAAAGTGGATTTTCGCTCACCTTCAGAGACTCCATTTGGGAAACTCTGCACCTCTGCAGCAGGTCCACAAACAGGTAGATTAGCAAACCCTGGAGTGAGAGAAAGAGCGAGTGCAGAAAGAAGAGAAGAAAGAGAGGTGTATCAGTAACCCTTTTACGCCGCTATTATCCAGTAAAACTACCTCTGCTCCTTAAGAAATTACGAGCCTTGATGAACTGAATGGCCTGTTCTTGTCATTCGACGTATCATTACATTCTAATATTTTTTGTTCCCCCGAATGTGTAATTTTATTAAGAGGCAAGCTGGTGTAGGACACTCTGGGAGAGTCCGATGTGATCTTTGCAGGCCGGTGGATGTTATAGTGAAGCGCATGGGCAGGAGGGCGGATGAATACGTCTTACACTGTCAGAATAACAACCTTTATATGGACTGAGTGCAACCACCAAACTCCCACCACCACCAAAGGTGTCCTCCAAATTACTGCACATCATGTCAAATTAATTTCATTACGCCCTTAAGTCACAAAGCGTTTTATCAGGACAGAGCTCTCAAAAACGGGGAAATGCTACATTAACCGGACACATCCTTAAGTGCAAAGTACAGCACTGCTGATAATTGGATGTTAAATGATGCACAATGATCTGGCTAATTTCAAACAGACTGACATACCTACCCATAATGCAGTACAGAACAGCCGGGCTACAGACGCAAACACAAGACAAGTTGCCCTCCCTGACAAATGGACTGGCTGAGAGTGACAGTTATTACTGTCATTAGATTGTGCAACTCTCTTTTTGTTACAAGTAATTAACCCCTTCTCAAGCACCACCTTTTTTGAACACAAGCCTGGAAATTAAATAGTTGCTGTTCTTGAACCTCTCTGACTACAGGCATAATCCTGGTCTCTTCTGTAAGGCAACCCTTCGGAGTTTGTTTTCCTTGTCATCTGTGGATTTCCAAAACGGAATCGTCATTTTGATCAAGCCTGTTTTGTATCATGTTACAAAATAGGGAACCCTTGTCGCGATAACATTGGAGTCGTAAAATAGTTTACGGATAGAATTGACCGTAAAAAAAACGCAATGAATGCAATTAAAATAAAGCACTTCCGGCCTGAGTACGGCTAGTTAAGGGGTTAAATGATGATATGGTGTGTTATGTGAATATAACACTTCAACAGACCTTCATTATGACACAGTAATCAAGAGAGGTGAAGTCTAAGTACAAACAGCTGGAGCGAATTACAGAGGTAGCTCAGGACCAGTTAGAAATGCAAGTAACAAAGATAAAGCGGAGAAGCTGGTTAAATGTTAGTATCTAACTATAAGACAGACAATTAGTTGTTAGTATACATTTATGTTAATTGGTTTTAGTAAAGTGCACGTAACTAATAAAGCACCCGAGTGATTGTTACCGCGAGTTAGTAATATATACAATTATACACGGGAAGGAAATCAGGAAATCGGATCCGAGATACCAATCTCAAAGCCCGTGAATAAAAACACCCCCACAAAAAAATAAAATAAAAATAAATAAAAAAAGTAAATAATTAAATAAAAAAGCAACCCTCAGCCAATGGCCACAGAATACAAAAAACGAAACTTCGGAAATACAGCGTTAACCCACGAAAACTCCCGAAGTCACCCGAATAGTGCATGCACGAGACTGGGTAAACAAACACACAGATGAGACTCGGACAACCCACGAACAGAGGGGAATGCAATGATGAAATGAAAAATAATAAATCCAGAATAAATATCAAATAATAATACAAACAGGCAAACAGATGTACAGAACATAACAGGTAGCCCAATTCAAAATTGGAGCGTGTTCCATCCAACTCGCTGCGTACGCTATGTCTTTCTACCGAGTCGCCTCAAAGATTTAGGTTGCACTCTGCCACAGAATAGCTGAGCCTCATTTCTATAGTCTATGGTTCTGCTTCTTCTACTCATCTCCTAGTACTGAAATCTTGAAGGCGACTAGTACAGTATACATCGCCATCCGCTAGCCGAAAGACCATATTGCACCCAAAAAATTTAATTCATTTGGATATGAATTTATTTGCCGTTTTCTCAATTATTGTCATTTTGGCGGTCGCGATTTCCCTTTGGCGGTCCGTGAAATAATTTATTTAAAACAAGCCCATGACTGAGGTTGGTTCAAACACTGCTACATGACAGTTAATTAATGATACATGCAAATAAATTAAGTATATTTCAATAAATTATTCTCACGTTACGTATTACATTAGCTAACTAGCTATCGAGACAATAAGACAATAAGAGATGGGACCGTTCTTTTAAGTTCAGTGGATGGGACACAAGAACTCGACCATATTCCACTGATTCCCACATTACTAACAAAAGGTATCAACGCTAACGATAGCTAGTTGGCACATTTTGAGCTGCCAAATAGTGTCAAGCAATTTCTAAAGCGCATTAATATCAATATAAAACGAAAATTAACAGTATATTTATACTTTGTTTGGCTACATACCTGATGTCTGCCTCAAAGTAACTCATCACACTGACTGACTCATGACTGTCGAATGCCTATGCAAGCGTATGCGTGCAATTTTGCGTGCGTGCGTGCGTGCATTCTTTCACCATAGAAAGGCTCGGTGCCCACACAGTGCTCGCCGCTGCGGCAGGAAACCAGGAGGGAGGGTGGCGGGTGGAGGGTAGAGGTAGAGGGCATCGCCGGGGAGCACCACTCTTTTGATTCAATCAATATATCTGTTCGGCAGGGCAGGCTGTGCGCAAACAGGATTTTTTTAAATAAAAAAATAAAAAAATAAATATTTTTTTTATTTTACTGAAAAAGGGCACTTCTCTATAGCAGGCCAAACGGCAGGTGCTCAAGCCCCCTTTGAGGTCTATGTGTGCACGTGCCTGGCCGTGACCTAATACGATCCCTACAAAACTCTTTCCAAACTAGTGAGTAGTTTGTAATATATTTTTATTTATTTATTGAGAATATCAATCAGTTTACATGACGATGGTTAGAAAGTGTATAGATTATGAATGAAGATGGAATTAACAAAAATAAAAAAGTAGTTTGTAATATATCCCGTTCTTGTTCTACAAGTTGTGGTTTTTACTTCCGGGTCACTTACTGAAATTGTCGGATGAGTGCACAGTTCTGTGGATGAGTGTGCTCCTGAATCCCTTCAACAAAACCCCGGAAATAATGGATTTCATCCTGGGATTTTAAGTGCCCCCATTTGTGAGAAAAAATCGCCCACTCAAAAGTTTTTTGACAAAGTCACCGCCCATGAGTGAGTACGGGACATGAACGCAACCAAAGGCTTTTCGGTTTTCATTTCCTACAGATATGGGACAAGAGCCCTTGTGCTCAGTCACTGTTATGTGGGGTTTGGTTTTTCTTGCAAAATGACACTGCCAGAATGAACCCTAAATCTCACCTCCAACTTCTTTTTAATTTTGAAGATAGGTCCATTAGTAATGGATGAAGAGAAGGCTATATGGGATCACTCAAACATGGAGGTCTGGCTTTATCATGCAGCTCCAGCTTTGCCTCAAGGTTCATTTGGGTTTTCTTTTTTTTGTGTGTGTGCAGTCAGGTAAACAGCGCTCTGCACCTGGGTGATGTGAACATTAATATCCAGAGATTTATTTCCATGGAAAACGCTGCGCTTTTTTCCCCAATGCTACTCCAGCTGTTAAAAACACACCGGCACGCGTTTAATCAGCGAATCTTTACAAGTTTCAATCATGGGCGGGAGTTCAAGTGAAAAATGTATTTACACGAGGGGAACAGAGCTCTTTGAAGGATGATAAGATAGATATAAAGTAGCAAGGAGTTTCCAGTGGAGTAATTCAGATGACAAATGATGCTCATGGATATGCTCCTTTCATTGTGCATTGTACTCTTTTGTACATGTTTTGAATGTATTGTATTGTTTACCGTCCGTTCGATGCACGGAGAAGGCAAATGATAAATGTTTTTTATCATGAATAATAAAGAAATAAGAATATGAAATCCATATGCGTATGTTTGGGGGGAGACACGTCATCCCCAATATTTTTATTTAATTAATTGCTAGACTAGCTATTATGCTTGTGAGACTTTTGACAACACGAGACTAGGTGGTCCAGCAGTGCGTCGCCCCCAAAGTTGAAATGAAACGGTGAAATCTGAATGTGAAGTGTAGCTTAACTCAGGGTCAGAGTTCATATACAAACATACTAACTTGATTGGATTTAAATCACTTTATAATGAATACCATACCACCTGCAGCACTGACAATCTGGCTGATACAATGCTCATTTATAACCAAATTATCCAATTTAAATTAAATATTTATTCTTCCAGCACTGTCACTGAAATGTGCATAGCCTTTATCAGATAAATGTGGAACAGTAGTTTAATCAGATAGAGCACATTGTATCACTAGACTGTGCGGAGGAGGTACGCAATAGTTTTTGTTCAATATCATGAAATCACCGCAAACTGTATTATTTCACACCTCCCAACCTAAAAAGAACTAAGCGCCCTTTATGAGAATCACGTTCGAAAGTTTCAGAATTCAGTGACGTTTGAAGGTCAGAAACAGAACAGTCCACAGCTATACCCAAGGCTGTAGGCGTTTGTTTGCGTTGGTAAAATGTGCTTCTCACTCTCTCTCACACACACACACACACACACACACTCACACTCACACTCACTTGTATGAAGAAGCCAATGACAAACGAGATCAGGAAAGGGAGAAGTCCAGCACGTGCGATCGTGACCGGAAGACCTGTAAGAACAATGAGTCATATTAAAATCCCCTATCTCAGAGTGTGTGCCTGTAGCACATACATCTCAGGTCATGTGCTACAAAACATGCAGTTAGCGGTCGCTTCAAGTGACTTCTGCTCAACGTGTCTGTAAATGGCAAAAACCAGATGATGAGAATTCGACGGGCCCCAACCTATTTTTATACAGTCTATGGTCCCAACCGACCAACACCCTAAATAATATATATAGGCCTATTTAAGAATAATTAGGAGGCCCCCTGGTGGTTGCGGGGCCCTATAAGCAGCCGCTTATGTCGCTTGTTGGGTCGGACATAGTCTCGCGAAGGCCAGACTATAAACACAAAGTCTGGTCCATAGACTTGCCTAAGGCGGTAAAAAGCAGACCACTTTGACAAGATGGCACATTTGGTTGACATGCAATATAACCAACCACAGATAGTCTACGGTCGATTCAGAAACAGCACTACAAAAAGAACAGACCTGATGTGATTTACACAAATGGCACGGCGATCTCCAGTAAAACAGTCCATCACACCGAAGAAATGTCTTCAAAAACTTTCTTCAATCCAGCCTTAAGCTCTTAGCCTTGGTCCAAAACACTCATTGTTCTTGATGGATTCGCAGCATTCGCTAGCGACCGATTAGTCAACACTCCTGTGATTGACAGTGCTGCTAGCCAATGAGTTGCTGACTGTCAGGTTCCCACAGTCCGATGCGGCGTTCACACAGCGGGCGGTAGACGACAGGACTGTAGACGGTACAACGGCAGGGACGTAGTTGACGGTACAGAAATGTCCGTCGTGGTAACTTATTGTTTATATCCGTTTTCATATATACGGTCCGCGCGAAACACATTACCGGTGTACCAAAGAGCGCCTTTGCAAAGTGGACCGTGACCGAAAGTGTATTTATACATTGTGTGTGTGTGTATTACTGCGTTGTTTCAGTCTGTGTCTTCATAAATGGGCGGTGTGTGTGTATGTATCATAATGTCAGCCAGTTTAGGTAGCTTCGCTAGTTAGTTACACCTCAAATCATACACAGAAAAGCTTCTAAACATACAGCTAATAATAATATGTACCTGGAATCTGCATGTCAGTGCTTACAACTGCAGCCTTTTTGTCAAGATGTCTGTATTTTTTTACTTTTTGGTTCGATATTTCCTCCTACATCTCTCCTTCTCTACCACGAAGTTGCACGAACTTCTCATTCATTTTGAAACGGACCACTTCCGTTCGATTGGCACGTGACCCTACCGCCGCGGTAGACGGCAAAAATAAGAATATTTTCTATTCCAATGGCAAGTTCGTCCTGCCGTCTGCGATTTTGCTGTCGACTGCCGTCTTGCCGTCGTTGTCTCATTGAAAACAATGACATCCGGTTTCATCCTGCCGTCTACCGCCAGCTGTGTGAACGGCCCATTATGCAAGCCTACGCATCACACGATGCGTACGAAGTGCGTCAAAGCGGCTGAGGCTAAGACTAGGTCGGGCCCGGTGTACCAAAGAGCGCCTTTGCAAAGTGGACCGTGACCGAAAGTGTATTTATACATTGTGTGTGTGTGTATTACTGCGTTGTTTCAGTCTGTGTCTTCATAAATGGGCGGTGTGTGTGTATGTATCATAATGTCAGCCAGTTTAGGTAGCTTCGCTAGTTAGTTACACCTCAAATCATACACAGAAAAGCTTCTAAACATACAGCTAATAATAATATGTACCTGGAATCTGCATGTCAGTGCTTACAACTGCAGCCTTTTTGTCAAGATGTCTGTATTTTTTTACTTTTTGGTTCGATATTTCCTCCTACATCTCTCGTTCTCTACCACGAAGTTGCACGAACTTCTCATTCATTTTGAAACGGACCACTTCCGTTCGATTGGCACGTGACCCTACCGCCGCGGTAGACGGCAAAAATAAGAATATTTTCTATTCCAATGGCAAGTTCGTCCTGCCGTCTGCGATTTTGCTGTCGACTGCCGTCTTGCCGTCGTTGTCTCATTGAAAACAATGACATCCGGTTTCATCCTGCCGTCTACCGCCCGCTGTGTGAACGGCCCATTATGCAAGCCTACGCATCACACGATGCGTACGAAGTGCGTCAAAGCGGCTGAGGCTAAGACTAGGTCGGGCCAGGCCGGCTCTGATAAAAAGTCTGACTTTATAAGACCTTTTAACTTTCCAGTCTAAGTCTGAATAAGATAAATCAGCAGGTTATGATAGTAGATAACTGTTATTTCAGTATACTGGAAATAAAAAAGCAAGAAAGAGAGCTTGAGTTCTATACTTGATGCGACAGTATGAACGGCAGAGACAGAAATGTAAAATGCAATGCACCATGTTATTGCACAGTCGTTTATAAGAGTATATGAATTACTCTCCAGCTCATAAACCCCACAATAAATTATTTTTAGATGACAATACATTCTGGATGAAATCACCGTTTATTAATTTTCTTCAGACTCTTTTCCTGCTTTGTAATATGCCTGTGTAGCGCCTCGTTTTCTGCGGACGTAAAAGTCGTCATTTTCACAAAGTGGCTGATTAGGAGCGCCGGCGACCAGATCGGAGCCGTGGCGCAGTGTCAAATTGCCTGCGGCCGCGGAGCGTCTTTTCATCTGCGCGATTCAGGTGCAAAGATTCACAGCCCATTTCCCCTTTTCATACTTGACAGAGCACCATAACTTGTTTATTTTAATACTTTGGATATATAATTCTGTGCGATTTCCCTTGGCGAAGGGGTGGGTACTGTGGGGACCACAAACCCGAAAAGTCTGCCGTGATGGACAGTTTATAGAAACGTGCGACGCTTTTCTACTAATTTGTTTAGTTAATTATAAGTGTGTGATGTGTGCAGGGGGTTCTAGTGAAGGTCCTGGCACTACCCTGCTCCATATCTGGAGCATAATCTGACACTAAGTCACAGCCACCTGGGTTACCTCGCCGCGAGAAACATCTGGAACACAATACAAATCTCACACCTGCATGAATTACTGTTGTAGCAGAAACCATATGCAATTAATGTGAGGTCAGCGTCTAAGGAAATGCTTTTTCATCCGAACCTTTTAAGTGAATTTGTTTTAATGGGATTCCTGTTCCTTTCGTTCGCTCCACGAGTGAGACCGTACGACAGCACACGCCGTGTCTCGCGTTTTGGCTTAGGTCATGCACACGCACGCACGCACGCACGCACGCAAAACCACAAACAATTTGCTCCTTAAAACGACTGCAAAGGAAACATTAGGAAGATAACAAACATATATAATTCAACTCACCTAAAATTCCAGTTCCTAGAATGGCTGCAATGGATAGGAAATCTAAAATAAAAAGCAGTTTGGATGTTAAGACAAGCATTAAACAAGAAGATACAAAAACTCCATTTTAGCCACATTGCTTTCTAGCTTGGATGCAGACTGATTGTGAACAGAATTGTCTATTAAACAGGTGGATGGACAAGTGTTGAACATGAAGGATGGAAAGAGTGATAACTGTATTTATTAATGTGTTTCAAAATGCAACTGACATGTGCTTCTATGGATGCGTTTCTAGAAAGATATAGCTTTGCACAGGTTTTATAAAACAACTTCAAAATACCTCCAGGATAGGAACACAACAGATCACACTCCGTATAAAGTCTATGGACGATTCTTTCTGTCTTTCTGTCCTGGACATTCAAAACATTTTAATCACAAAAACAAGCTAAACCTACAAACACAAGCATTACCAATGTTACCTCACAGACTGTGAGGCTCGATCTATACAACGATATCACTGATTGCATATTCATTCAACCTTTATTTAACATTCTCGGTGAACATTGGTGGGAACCCTCACAGTCAGAGGGCACCTGCAATGGTGCTGGGATACAATAATACCTAAAAAAAAATAATAATATTTTTTTAAGAAAATGAGAACAAATAATTACAGACATCAGTTAAAACAGTTACAATCAGAATCGACAAGATTGAAGATCTAAAATGTCCCGGTGCAATTCATTCCAGGTACGAGGAGCACGGAATTTTCCTAGGTCCGTGTTCGCTCAAGGTACATGGAAGATTAACCAGACCTGAGACCGTGTGTACTGATTTCAAGTGCTCCAAACCAAGAGTGATGACAGATAAAAAAAGAAGAAATAAATACAAAACAGCCTATTAAATAACTAACAGTAATGCAAGCCTTTCAGACTTCAGCAAAAGAAAGATATTTATTAGGCTATCATTGTTTAAACCAAGACTCTAAACTAGCCAGGCATTATTTCAACAAATGTGATATAAAACATATATAGTTTAATTACAATTTAATGTAAAACATACAGTTTTCTGCCAATAAAATGCAAACCTCCTAGAGGTTCCTCCTCGCATTTCAAACACACTCTCATAAAAAGGTTCATGACTGTAACTGGATGCCTTCTCTGTGCTAACACCTTACTCACCCACTCATGACTGTAACTGGATGGCTTACTGAAACATGGGCTTTTCAAAATTAGTAAATCATTTTTTAAGTAAGTCAAGTCCTGCAGTAATAGTCACTGGGAAATGTGACGGGCAATAATTCTTAAGAACAACTAGATATTTGCTGAGGTTCAGGTTAAGCACCTTTTAAGCAACTGTACCACCTGCGATTTAAACCTGCAACCAGTTACATGCCCAGTTCCCTAACCACTATAGCAAAATGCCACCGTGCTATTTTTAACAAAGAAGTAATATTCAGAAAGATATTGTTCTCACTGATGAACACGATTGCCAGAAAAATTATGCTATCATTTCTAAAAATGAATGTGAGATATGCTTCAAATTCCTTTAACACAAAATGATGACATAGATATTATCAGAAAAATAAATAAATAAAACTGCTGTGCTGTGATGATTTCTACATTAATCCCGGTGATGAGTGTCCCTGCACTGGCTGGTAAAATCGTCTGCACTCGTTTTTTGTTTTTTTTCAAGGTGACATACAGCTCCAAAGCCAAAACAGCACCCCTCCCCCTCCACCCCAAAACTAGCACGCGCCCGTTCCCTCCCCAAATGATCGCTTTCCCCTCTACATTTCTCCTATGAAAGTCCCAATATTCTTCACTTCCCATCTCCCCACCTCCACTCCCCCACTACCACTACTCTACTACCCGGAAGTATGAAAAACTGCCTTTCGTTTCGAGTACAATTATTTGCATGTTCAGTATACAATGCGGTTTGCGTCGAGACATTAATTAATATGTAACCATTAATACGTAGTTAAGATGTAATCAGCAACATTATATTAAAACACAAAGATCCGTTTCCGGGGCATGGAGTAGAGGAGTGGTAGTGGAGGAGGAAAGGTTTAAAAGCATTAAAAGCATAAGGGCTGGGGTGGGGGATGGGGGTTGTAGGGATTTAACCATCTTCCAAACATAACAGCTTTCACACACAACAAGGCCAACACATTAAACTATATGTACTTCTGTACAACTGAGGCATATCGATGTTCCCCAGGTGTTCTAATATTAGAGACAGATTATCCGTGGAGGCTCTTCCAGGGGCCACATCTCGCACAGAGGAACGCAGGAAGTGAGGTTCACAAACTCAGACATCTAAAGCTTTCCTCGCCCACGCCTTCTCTGTGCTAACACCTTACTCACCCACGCCTTCTCTGTGCTAACACCTTACTCACCCACGCCTTCTCTGTGCTAATTAGCACCTTACTCACCCACACCTTCTCTGTGCTAACACCTTACTCACCCACTCCTTCTCTGTGCTAACACCTTACTCACCCACACCTTCTCTGTGCTAACACGTTACTCACCCACACCTTCTCTGTGCTAACACCTTACTCACCCACACCTTCTCTGTGCTAACACCTTACTCACCCACACTTTCTCTGTGCTAACACGTTACTCACCCACACCTTCTATGTGCTATCACCTTACTCACCCACGCCTTCTTTGTGCTATCACCTTACTCACCCACGCCGTCTCTGTGCTAACACCTTACTCACCCACGCCGTCTCTGTGCTAACACCTTACTCACCCACTCCTTCTCTGTGCTAACACCTTACTCACCCACGCCTTCTCTGTGCTAACACCTTACTCACCCACTCCTTCTCTGTGCTAACACCTTACTCACCCACTCCTTCTCTGTGCTAACACCTTACTCACCCACGCCTTCTCTGTGCTAACACCTTACTCACCCACGCCGTCTCTGTGCTAACACCTTACTCGCCCACGCCGTCTCTGCGCTAACACCTTACTCACCCACGCCTTCTCTCCGACAATGTCTCCACTGACCTAATTACAAGAACAACGCTTTGCGGCATGGCTGCATATTAACAAGCCGCTCCTGATTAACTTCTCGCAAGAAGAGAAGCATCCGCATAAGCTAAAGTTACGGCTCAGAAGCAGGAAAAAACGAAAACAAAACAAACAACTTTCTTTAAACCGCTTGCAAATTGTATCTCATTTCCATAAGAGCAGGATTAGTTATGGATGCATGAATATCATTACAGAGGCAGAATTCTCAGAATGAAAAACAAAAGAACGTGTGTGAGCAGCACACTGCAAATCACACCAACTGGAGGACAAAAACAATACGGGCACTAAAGATGCGATCATAGATTACAGGTGCATAATTCAGTGACAGCATTATGTAAATAACGTCGGAGGGTAAATCAGTAATGTCCCCATCCCCTTCCACTCAGAGGGAGCTTTGACATTCAGAAAGAAAAAATACAGACAGATCTGCAGATAAATAAAAACAAAACATTGCTGGTCAGGGACTAAAATCTGAAATGCTTGACTGTACACTAATGTCCAAGTTTGCCTCTGTTTGTATAGTGTGCAGTTCTCGAATATAAAAGTGACACAGATTGAGGGATGTGTGATAAAAAAAGAGGCATTGCAGAAAGAGGTAGATATTACCTACAGGTTTTGTGTATAATGCCTGGACCAGTGTCAAGACCAGTAAGGCTAATGTGACTAAATGACAGAAAGGGGATTATGGCAGGAAGAATGAGAGGAAAGTACAAAGGGACCTGTAAGAAATGACCGGCTCTGCCACCTGATACTCTCATTCCCAAAGCAGAAAGCAGCTCGCTATACCAGTCAGCTTCTTACATATACATCAGAAAGCAGCTCGCTATACCAGTCAGCTTCTATCAGAAAGCAGCTCGCTATACCAGTCAGCTTCTTACATATACATCAGAAAGCAGCTCGCTATACCAGTCAGCTTCTTACATATACATCAGAAAGCAGCTCGCTATACCAGTCAGCTTCTTACATATACATCAGAAAGCAGCTCGCTATACCAGTCAGCTTCTTACATATACATCAGAAAGCAGCTCGCTATACAAGTCAGCTTCTTACATGTACATCAGAAAGCAGCTCGCTACACCAGTCAGCTTCTTACATATACATCTGAAAAAAGCTCGCTACACCAGTCAGCTTCTTACATATACATCAGAAAGCAGCTCGCTATACCAGTCAGCTTCTTACATATACATCAGAAAGCAGCTCGCTATACCAGTCAGCTTCTTACATATACATCAGAAAGCAGCTCGCTATACCAGTCAGCTTCTTACATATACATCAGAAAGCAGCTCGCTATACCAGTCAGCTTCTTACATATACATCAGAAAGCAGCTCGCTATACCAGTCAGCTTCTTACATATACATCAGAAAGCAGCTCGCTATACTAGTCAGCTTCTTACATATACATCAGAAAGCAGCTCGCTATACCAGTCAGCTTCTTACATATACATCAGAAAGCAGCTCGCTATACCAGTCAGCTTCTTACATATACATTGGGGGACGAGGGAATGGGGGGGTGGAGGGGGGGGGGGGGGGAGGTTTGTAAGACGCTGAAAGTAATGGGATAATGAACATGTCTATAAAGTCCAAGGGGCAGAACTTCAAATTGGATTACAGTCACTCAAGACAAACAGAGCGGACCTTTGCAACAAGCCTGTCAGGATTGTGCCGGAGCAGGCTCCGCAGGCTGTGACCTGAAAATGAGAGCGCAGCGGAATTATGAATTATGAATTATGAATGATGTAAAGGTAGCGCAGTGCACGTGGAGTCCAGCGCTGAATAATGATGAGGTCCGTACGTGGCACACTGAAGGGCTCAGGCATATTTATATATATTTTCTTTTAAAAGAACACGTCATTGATATGCCAAGGACTGCCGAAGCATTTCACCCCCCCCTCCATTCCGAATGCGCTGTGTGTGGAAGGGCTCCTCTCCCCCTCATTAAACTGTTGTGGGGAAAAAATAAATGAGTAGAAACAGAGTATCCTTTCTGCCCGACTCCTTCATAAATATTTCAGGGGCTTTTTGCAGTCTAGTTTGGGCTCGGTGAGTTAATTTGCATCGAGCAGCAGTGCCATATCTGCAGCAGAACAATGCAATCCCCAGGTGGGCTCCAGGAGACCCCAGTTAGGAGATAAAACACTTACAGCCGGGCTTCTGGTCGAATAACTTCCGCCTACCCAGGTTTGCCTCATTTATTTCTACGGAAAAACGCCACCCAAAAGTTGGCTTGTGTCTTGCGTCCACAGCTAAGGACTACATTGTAAATGTATAAACAAATACATAATGTTCACGAGCAAAGTTCGGTGCAAGATGGTCACAGCTATAATGCAACCCATTTTAATAACTACATAAAGTATATGTTTCCTTGAGACGTAGTGTAAACTACAGCACGGCAGAGAACATAATGATCTGAATTTGTGAGTTTCCTTTTGCTAGAATTACTCCAATATTCTTGCCGTCTCTGTTCCCTGAGTAACTAAGCACCTGCCATATATTTAGCTAATTTCATTTTATGACAGCATCAAATCAAGTGGACTGTACAATTCTGGGATGTGAATTCTCTAGTGCTGAACACGGTGCTTCTAAAGTTTGTAATTAAAAAACTTTAAATGACACTGACGATGACAGGCAGAGAGATGGGGGGAGGGGACCAAACTGAAGTTGCACAGTAACAAAACTGTAACCCTTTGAAGAGTAGCTTTGGTGTTCAAGTTGCAATGACCAGCAGCGATTGTCACATCAGCATTAGACTGTTCAGTTAAGAACATTCTAATTACATCACAATTGCGATCTTACACCTGAAGAGTTAATGGCCTTGATGACAGCGTCTAGATAACAGGACTCCTTCCAAGTGACGCGTGCGTCATTCAGACGAGGACTGTGTTTCCGCTGCATCCTGTAGCCATGGAAATTTCTGATTAAGATCAGGCAGTCGTCGAACGCGAAGGATTCGCAACCCAGTACCAAATATGACAACTTAATTCCAGATCATATTCATTTGTACCATTCATTTCGCTCCCCTAAAATTGGGGGACTATGTATAAAAATGGCTGTAATTCCTAAAAGGATCACCGGATTTGGATGCAAATAGCCTCAAATGAAAGCTGACAGTCTGCGCTTTAACCTCGTTTTAAAATTCATTGTTTATTTCAAATGCAATCCACTGTCCTACAGAGTCAAAACAGCAAAAATTGTGTCACTGTCCCAATACAATTAACTGCATACATATATGTTTTATTTTAGTTATCCATTCAATCTGCACCAGTAAATTATTTTCCTCCCCACAGCTGTCTCAAAATTAAATAATGGTTTATAAACTGTGCAACATTATCCCCTGCCCACACACAATTAGGACGTTTAAAAACCCACATACCTCTTCCTGTAATTGAACTACAAATAAAGAGCATGAGCCTGGGTTTGCCACAGCAAACCCACCTGCCTGCAATACGTTAGGGCCTACTTTCACATTAATGTGGACCTGCATAAAACAGCTTCCTTTTAGTGCTTAAAAATCAATGGCATGACACCATGAGCTCAAATGGATAAAGACCCATTCATAGAAAGCATGGAAGTGCTTTCCTTAACAATAGCTTCCAGGTAATGGCACCACAAATAAAACGGCACACGTTGCCGCGGTGACGCTGTGGCAAAAGCGTGGGCCTTTTGAGTCATTGCAGCTGCACACCGAGGACCTGGGTTCACGCCGGGTCCTGCCAGATCTGCCTATGGCCAGCGCCTTGAGGGAGCGGCAAACTCGGCCGGCCGCTCCCAAAGAGGGTAGGAGGGACTCGGCGGGAAGATTCGTCGCCCACATAGCGGCCCCGTATAGTGCTGGAAATACAGTCAGGGGAGTCACACCCTGGAGAAGAGGTAGCGACCTCCTTCCGACTGCCAGCTGAGGGGTTGTGTAGAGACCCATTCTCAGCAGTACACAGGGAATTGAATCGCAACAGGGTACAGGGTGGGAGAAACCCGGGAAAAAACTAACAAAACTTTTTTTAAATTTTTTTATAATAAATTCTACTCACACATCCACACAAAATTTCCTCTCAATGAACAGTCATTCATGAAGACACGGGTCATTTAAAAACATGTTTTACACCTTAAGCATGCCAACACCTGTGAGAGAAACTCAGGAGAGATATGGTTTTCTCATAGAGAGGAAATGGAGGCATTTAGAAATGTCCCAATCACTGACTGCTTCAAAGATACAACTCTTTGTGAATGACTTATCTCTCAACCCTCACAGGCATACGTGCAGATGATGTTTATATCTGTTCCATCATTTTCACCCAAACACCACAAAACAATAATTACTGTATCCTACCAACACAATCAGAGTTACACTCATAATTTATTCATTTATGAATGTTGAATTTGAGCACAATTTGCTCCTGAGGAATCACATGATAGTTAGTGCATACTATTGCAGAACAAAATACAACCGAATAAGTAAAATAGACATGTAAGGGTGTGAAATTAACACCAGCCATATAGCCTACACGTTGTTGATCATTTCTGATACAATCTTATGATTCTGATAAATTCAATTAAATTTGTATAGCTTTTTTATTTAGTTTCTGATTATTCCCATTTTCAGCCAATTGAACCCCTAAGTAATTCAATTGTATGATTGTACGCGTCGATTCGCCCTTACCGAGTCCCTCCCCCCACCTTGGGAGCGGCCGTCAATTGCCGCTCCCTCAGGCACCAGCCATACTCGGATCAGGACCAGGGATCGGACCCAAAGCGTCACAAAGACGCTGTACAGAGAAACAGAGAAACTGGAAAAAAAATACCAGCCCTGAACCCCCAACCCCCAACCAAAACGAGGTAAAAACTCCCCGGTGGGAAGAAAAACACTCAAACAGTGGCAAGAAAAAACTCTCAGAAGAAACCCAACTAGAGAGTGGGAGCCCATCCTTCGCCGGCCGGCCCGGTTTAAACTAAAGGTGGAATGGATGCTAATAGAAATGTAATGAAGGATCTAACACAGCAAAAATTCAAGTGGGCTGAACATGTCGCAGTCTGAGATATTAAACTAACTGGTAAGTAGAAAGTCCAATGAAAGGATGTAAAATGTTCAATTCAAAGGGGCGGGTGGTGCATCTGAAACTCCGGTATTAATTAATCTAATCACTGTGCGCTCCCTTGCAGTTACATATTGTAAAAGCATTACATAGTTTAATATACTTAGAAACTTAAAAAGAACAACTTCCTTTTTCAAATAAGTAATATGTCTGTGCAATACAGACTTTAATAAAACAATTCAAGTTGTTCTGTAAGGTTGCTTAAGGCTATTTATGAGCTCATTGCTCATTCCTCGTTTATGAGAGGAATCTTTCATAATGCTGCTTATTGCACAGCAAGGTTATTTCTGATCTGAAAATATGAAAACACGGTAGCTGACAAATCGTTCAACATTTAATAGTTCTGAGAACGTACCCTGAGGAAGTGCGGGAAATGTTTGGATTATGAGAATGAGTGATGCGGTACAAAACAATCTCAGAGAATTATGTATCGACTCGTGTTCAAATCGAGCTCGGCAGAGAGGGACACCAAACACAAAGATTTGAACAGTGAGAACTTCATCCCAGTGTTCTCCGAGTTATCTCTGAGGCTGACTCACGCGCAATATGGAAACCGATATGGACCTGTGCAACGTAGGTGAGGACAGAGACACATGGTACGAGATCACTATTCATTAAAGTGATGAGACTTATGGACATATGGAAACCGTGGATTACGTGTGCTGTTACGTCACGAAACCTGCATTTATGGCGTGGGTCGGGGGTGGGTCAGTTCAATCATTTCAACTAAAACTTCGAAGTTCGAACCAAAGTCAAGACACATACCAAATAGTCAACCTCCCTCACACAGGCAATTTTATTTTGCAGAGAACACAGGGTGGCCAGAACATATCCTTTATAGTGCACAAAGGATACGCAGTACTTCTTCCTCCGTCTAGATAAAATGACACATCTTCACTGAAACATTCAAATAACTCACTTTATGCACAGCTATGACTGATTATCATAAGGTGAAATTGTAAAGCAGTGCTGCAGTTTTGCAAATAAACGGATTGAACTGGTTAATTGTTTAGCATGCGCTGCCTGTAATTAGCCTACATGTATCATAGTAACACACACTTCAACATTACAACATTTCACTGCATGGCTACATCCTCTGGCGCTATTCTGGTGACATTAACATTTGCTCAATCGAGATTCATTTTAAAAAATGGAAACTTGGTATATACCACCAAAAGCCTCTATCAACTCTCGGCGTTGTTGAAAATATATAGCGCCATAATTAAAAGCTGGGTACAAGTGTCGGGGATAAAAAATTTAATAAATTTAGTGCCGGTCATCACGTGACTTAAATCGTCGGACTCGGGATGAGCCACCTGCAGATATCGCGTTAAACGGGGTTTTAGTTTCAAAATGGTCGTTGTATCCTCTAGAGTCTGGTGCTATGCATGCTGCATGATTAAATATGATTTTAGGTGGTGGTGATGGTTTCATACTCAGCGGCTACGCGGTTAACTGTAATACTTTACAACTTGGTGAATATGAAATGATCACGCCACTGCATTCGAGCGGTTTGGAGGATGCGGAAAAACACCGGGACATTTGCTGCTATGGAGCTAACGGGGATGCGTTAGTGCATTTCCACACAATATTGTGCTTTTTATTTTATTTTCGTGGGTGAATTCCTATCGATTTACCAAGTAAAACTTAAGGTATATATGCACGGATGCAAATGTGTAAATGCCACAGCTAGTGGCTACAGCATAGTATAGCTCAATGAAAATGTCTGTGGCTTAAACATGTATCCATGAAACGCCGCACTCTCCGGTACTCACAGCACTGCAGGTAAATAAACCTCAGTTTCCAGGGTCTGTCCTGGTTTTTCCTTGTGATTTTAAAATGCACGGTCGTGACATTATTTTCAAAACTGGGACTGCTGTGACATATCTCCTCTGCTGCGCTCGCCCTCATCGTGCTCTTCGTCTTTTCCCGGTTCCACATTCACCTGGGACCAGATGCCAGTGCACTCCGGACGGCCATGCGCGTTCACACCGAGCAAATACGCGACTGCGCTTTTTGGACGAGACAGACACGCAATGCGACCAGATAGAAGCGCCTAGATAGATGATGCTTCAAAATCTCCCCGTTCTCCGCGTGCCAAAAATAATTTACATTTACATTTCCTGTGTTGAAGCTGTTTACGTCCCAGCTGTAACTATAGGTTTATTGTAATGCGACGATACATTGACAAGTGTCGCCTGCATTTCACGTGGTAAAAATGTCTGTAGCTACTGCGTTTGGAACAGATTTCTAGGCATAACCTCCAGAAAATATTTGCTTATTCATAATGCAATCCAAACAGCATTACAGCAGACTAAACGTAAACATATTTTAGCGGGAGTAAGTAATAGTGGGATTAAATTAATTTCTTCGTGGGATGAAAACATTTTCTTGTTTTGACCTTTCATCAAATGATACCGTATAAACACCTAGAAGGCGCAACAAAAAATAATATAGAGGCATTGGCCAGAGCCATTTGGCTGTTTAAAACCGCACGCTAATCTCACAGATCTGTCAGTTTTGTCTGCTCAAACATCATGACTCATCCCCATGCACCATGTTACAAATCAGTAATCCCTTATAAAGCTCTTAAATTTATATAAATTTGAATAGTCCTAGAAAAGCTAATTTGTTGAGCAGAGCACGTGTGACTGAAGGGGGTACTGCACATTAAAAAGGACTAGGCTTAAACACTTTAATAGGCCCCAGTAAGGGAATATAAATTGGAAAATTACACATAAATAAAATAGTCTTTACTAGATACTGTTAAACTTTTAAATATCCACCCAGGAGGATAATCACTGAAAACGAGAGAGCTTTTTGTTGCACTGGGCCTGTGTTTTATCTGCCTGAATTTCAGACTAATTATCTACAAGGCAATAATTGTCCTTTTAACTGAATACAGAACCCCATCAAAGAGTGAACCAGACAAGATAGCTGTCTATCATTTCCTCTGAATAGCATTAACGTCTTTTAATGAAGTATAATATTGACGCTACAAAATATACACGATAAGTTACATTGCCCTCCAGACGTCCAGGAATGGCTGTACAAGCTCTCTTTGACGCACAATTTTAGAAGATAAGGACAAGCGCCAGCACATGTACATATGATGGGTTTTGAAATCAGTGAAAGAACAATGATAAGGAGCCAAGACCAGGAATGCTGATACACATGTGCTTTCGGTATAACCCAGGATCTTGGTTCTTCTTGTCATAGCATGTGGTTTGTAAAAATGTGAAGAGCATTATCTTGTCGAGCAGGATATTACAATACCATGCTCTGGGTTGTTTGCGTTAGCGTCGGCAGATAGCAGAATATTCTTTTGTGTTTCTGAGTGAATTTTTCTATGAACCACCTCAGCCGTATTTCCAGTCCTCCGCTTTCTCAGGTGCCCACTGAAGACCCACCTGTGGCCTGACCTAACCTACCCTTATTACCAACATTACTCATTTACTAACGCATTTACATTTTAGCCATTTAGCATACGCTCCTATGCAGTGACCTACACACAGCTTACATTCTTTATACAGCTGGATATCTACTGGAGCCATTCAGGGTAAATACTTTGCTCAAGAAATTTACAAGCCCAGTTCCCTGACCATGCTGCCTCAATGAATAACTATTAACAATTATTAATAGTCATTTAATATTTATTTTTATTTATAACTTTCAGTTAGTCGCATCAACTCACACTTCAGAACTTGGGAGTGCACAGAACAGAACTCCGAAAATGTAGAGCAGCAGGGCGTCCTGCCAGTCTTCATCTTTGCAGTAACTACAGAACAGCGTCGTGCAGTGTGCTTCTCCGCCTGCCGCAACACGGCTGGCTCCACATCGGGGTCACAGCGTTTCAAATGGATCCGATAAAGGTTATGATGACAGATGTACGGCGGCGATTAAACAATTCTTTCTACCCCCAGAAAATTGTGGCGGCGTATGAAGTGTGTTTTTGTGTTTTAATTAGGCCGTGTGTAAATCATGCCAAGGCTGCGGAAATGAGCAGGATTTCTCCCCACAGCCTGTGAGGGTTATACATCCAAATCTGCATCAGGGGCTACAGCCCTGTACCCAGCACTGGTTGCTTTCAATCAATGTATTTTAAAACTTAAAAAAATGTATTGTGTGCAGTTTCTTAATGTTTGTGGCACGTTGCTCAATTCAGGTTGCACAGGTAGTCCAGCTCCTCTAGGATGGCACATCCATACGTGCTGTCGCAAGAAGGTTTGCTGTGTCTCCCAGCACTGTCTCAAGAGTGTGGAGGAGATACCGGGAGACGGGCCATTACACGAGGAGAGCTGGACAGGGCCGTATAAAAGCAACAACCCAGCGGCAGGACTGGTATCTGCTCCTTTGTGCGAGGAGGACCAGGAGGAGCACTGCCAGAGCCCTACAAAATTAACATTAACATTTTTAGAAGCAACCGTTTAAAAGCATGCCTTTTAATAGGCCAAATAAAAGTGCCGTATCATTCCTGTGTATTGATGACTTAACTTTTATGGACACTTAAACAGTGTTTTTTCCCCTGAAATTTACAATTGCCAGACCAAAAACGGACTCCTAGGATGTGTGTGTGTGGGGTGGGGGGGGGGGACTCATATTTTCATGCTAGTAATAACGCACAAGGCTGATTTGTCTTGGACGTGCTTGGATTTGTAGCATATAAGCAAAGTTTGAATGTAAGTATTTTATTGTGATAATTTATCTCCTGTACATTTAAAGTATCTCACCATAAAAGTCTGGAAATGTACAACCCATGAATAAGTTCCATCACTGAACATGACATTCAGTCTGAGACAATGACCTGCAAAACTGCATTTATTGCTTCACATATCAATTTGTATAAATAATCAACAACACCAATACACACATTGAAAAAGCACTTGAATCTCATAAAATCAATTGAATCTCATAATTGGTTGCATTATAGCTGAGAATGTACATTTACAGTCAACGTGGTATTAAAAAATTACATTACACCATGATAATATAAGCTTAAAAGAGGCATTTCCATCATACACAGAACAATTAGCCTAACCATAGGCACGCTGTGATAGTACACTGGACCAAACTGCCAAAATACAGTGAGCTGACCCAAGTTGGATTATTATTCTTTGATCTGCAGTACTATGGATATGCACATTATATTGTGTATTGCATACATCTGGCTTAGGTATTGAAACATTAAAATTCCCATACAAGTCCCCAAAACACAGAAAACAAGGCCTGACATGCTGAACTTTTTAAATGTTTTTTTTTGTTGCAAAAATGCTGATACTTAATAATAACACACACGTGACACATATATCGAGATCATACATGACATGGACGCACCCAACTCGATGTTATACTTTATGGTACACTTGAAAACATGTATTTGGTAACCCTTTATATCAAGTAGACAAATTACAAGTGTACTTCTACTGTAGGTATTTGATAGCATCTTACACACAAATACACTCTTACCCCAAAACAACATAAAGCTTTTATGACAAGCTATATAACATTGTGTACTTGCATAGCAGTTCTCATCTCTCATTTACTTAGTTTACTTCTCATCTCTCATTGACTTACATTTATTTACCACAGGTTATTTCACTAAAATCACAATACCTCCGTAAAATGTCTTATTAATATAAGGAGCGGCCAGGATTTCTGTCAGCCTATATTGTATACAGTATATTGTCAAGAGCATGACAATCATTATTGCGAGTTCATGCATGCACAATACTTACAGTTATATTACTTACTCAAAGATAGTTTATTTTTTAATCATATGTTGTTAAGCACTGCAATTTCATTCATTTTCAAGTTTCGTCAAATTTGTGCTTATCATGGAGATATGTTTTATAAGATATGTGCAGTTTCATTTTCCAGTGAAAAACGTGTCATTAAGGCCTACATTTCTGGCATGTAGAACACAGTACCTAATATTTCATAAAAACAGCCTCAACATTAATTTTGATAAAACCCTAAAGACACAATTATCATTGAAGCTGTTGCTGGTGTTGGGAATAAAAGAACACTTAATGACATCCATCTTTCAAATTCCAGCAAATTCATTGATTTGTAACTAGTATAACATTCACAGATCCAAACCAATGTTTCTACAAAACACACATTAAGCACTTCAATCACATCATAATATTTTATGAATAGACAAAAGGCAATTATGCCATCAGTTAATACTTTACAACTGAGATCAACTTTTGTCAGAAAGTTACATGTAGTATTTTATTTAAAGTTCAGCCACACCACAAACCATTCCTTATAAACCTAACCCAATCAGCAGATCTTTTACAATAACCTAACCCAATCAGCAGATCTTTTACAATTTATCAGGAAAACACAGAAAATCACAAAATTAAGCTCACCAACAGAACTGAGTTGATAGTTCCTGATCATCAATGAGAATAAGCTCAGATAAATTAGTGCAAATTCCAAGTATATCCATGCAGAAAATAACAATAATATACAAATACATCTTATGTCAGTAATTTCTCAGTTACTTGATTGTACAAAGCAAGACAGATAAATACTGTACAATTTCAGCAAACAAATCGATAAATCGATACATGCCAGTAGGCCAAGTTACAGAATTCTATGTCAGAGGCCAACTTGGCTACGTAATCCAGTAAACGGACAGAAACTTGGAGTGCAACAACGCCAAAGATCATTAAGTTATTAAAGATTGGCACAGTATTGTCTATAATATAAAGGTGCAAAAACAGAGGTCATTCCTCTTAGAATATAGCTAATACATCATGAAAAGAGGGTTGTACAACTCTACAACAGTGCATTTGTTGTACTTACACAAAACCCTTTGGTTTATTACTTTTAATTGTTTGATGTTTGTGCTAAGCATGCGTTTGTGTTCCGTACTTTGTTTAGTTTTGTCTTTGCTTTATTTCGGGTCATAACACATCTGTTAGATTGGTCCCCTGGAAACTATGCCCAATTAGCAGGATACAAAGCGTGTATTAGTGTTTGATTGCCTCTTATACCCCAGTGCTGTGGTGCTGTGCAACTAGTGTTCTCTCACTGAGAGCACAAATAGGAAAATAGAAAAAAGCAAACAGGATTGGCTCTTTCTGCCTCGTGTTGTAGAACTTCCAGCAAGAGGAATTACCTCCAACACAGATAATAGAGTCAGGGAAAAACACACATTCGACGCAATTAAGTAGTTTCACCAGCTGTGTGGAACTTTTTTTCTTTCTTTCTTTTTGAACCGATCCACTGTGCCTGGCTAGCTATATCCACGGTGCCTGGCTAGCTATATCCACTGTGCCTGGCTAGCTATATCCACTGTGCCTGGCTAGCTATATCCACTGTGCCTGGCTAGCTATATCCACTGTGCCTGGCTAGCTATATCCACTGTGCCTGGCTAGTTATATCCACTGTGCCTGGCTAGCTATATCCACTGTGCCTGGCTTGCTATATCCACTGTGCCTGGCTAGCTATATCCACTGTGCCTGGCTAGCTATATCCACGGTGCCTGGCTAGCTATATCCACTGTGCCTGGCTAGTTATATCCACTGTGCCTGGCTAGCTATATCCACGGTGCCTGGCTAGCTATATCCATTGTGCCTGGCTAGCTATATCCACTGTGTCTGGCTAGCTATATTTGTCTCGCTGCCTGTAATTTAAAAAGCATCTTATATATTGTCATAACCAGCCAAGGGCGCAGCTTGTTGTGTACGGAGTGTCTGAGATGCTGTGCCTTCAGGCACATTACTGCACAATTATAACTTCTAATAACTATATTTACATTAAAGGCATATACACTCAGTTATCTTTGATCGCCAAACTTGTCTCTCTTAATTTCTTATTTACATTGCAGAGATCAATACATTTATCTGTTTATTTATTTATTGTGTGTGTGTGTGTTGGGGGGGACAGCTCTGGATATGAACATCTGCTAGATGTAACGTCACACAATGCAATGGCGGCATTAATGAGGGCACCAATATTCATTTATTGGTTTGCAGCTCCTTTTTTGATCAGTTATGAGTGTTTAATTTAAATTCTAAATACCATTTCCTTATTGTATTGTAGTGGTTTGATAATATATTATTTTGTATAAATAACTTTACATAAATAATATATTTTATATATTATCTTAAGACTTTCAATGAGTATTTTCGATTCAGTATTTATTTCCTTTATCAATAAGTAGGAAAATCCCCAAATCAGCAGCTAACAAATGATATCCTGTCACTAGTAAACATAAGCACATCACTGACGGGTTGTACTGGAGATCAGCCACTGCAGGACTGGTAAAAGAGAACACAGGTGACATCCGAGGAGACAGGAACAGAGATTAGCATAACATCACATCTCTGTAATCCCCGCCTCAAATCACCTTTGATTTTTTTTTTGGTGAAATGATGTTCTGTGTACTGATGCTTCAAGACAACCTGGAAATTGCAATCTGGGCTACGCTACAGCATCATCCTTACATGGTTCAAAGTTTAGGCTCATGAATATATACTCTAATAAAAAAAACGAATAATTCAGCTGGCTAAAACAGCAATGATACGCATAGCGGTGTAGGTAACTTAATAATAGCAATACTATTTGGTGTAGCCTGCTAGCAATATCTTAAATGATGCAGTCAGAGACGAGCTCATTTGTGACTAATCAGCGGCTACCGTAGCCCACAGCAAGGTGCAGCTACTGCTGGTGTTTCAACAGGAGAATTACAGGTTACGTTAAAAAAATCAATCACACGTCAATTTAGTTGCTGTAAAATTTCAACCTCAAGGATATTTCTTAATCTCATTGAGCTCATTCAAATCCCCTGCTATATACGGTTACAGCAGTCCCATATAAATTCTGAAATGTTTAGCCAGGTAGAGGTTATAACAGTATATAAGAAAAATAGCAAATTAGTAGAGTATGAGAGGATATAAGTTCTAAACACTTTGAGAGAGTCCAGTATTCAGAGTTCTAATGATGTTCCTGAGGGGTTTTCATTCTCAGATTGGGACAGTATATCTCACTGTGAAGTTGATCCTTTGCTTAATGTGCTATTAAAAAGTGCAGAATTGTCCTGGGTACTGTAATGTCAGAAAGCTGCACATTTCTGGAAACGGGGGGACCTGGACACAATTAACAACTAAAAAACAAAAACATCTGGAACTTTCTTTCATTCAGTGGTGGAAATTCATACAGGAAGCAAAAGCAGTAATACAGCCTTTCACCGGACTTAAAGCGTTTCGAACTTTATACTCAAGGCACGTTCATAATTTAAAGCTTTATGTAAATGTTTTTCCCTGAAATAAAATGTTCCGAATGGCCTTTTCTATCAGTTTTTAATAGTTCATTAAGTTAAACAGCCTTGTTCCTTAATTACAAAGGATAATTCATGAAATGTTCTCACTTTTCTGTGAATACTGGTATAGCACCAATAGCCCAACAATGCGAAGAGAAATATGTTAATTTGACACTGCAGAGCAAAACTAATGCAGCAATTGTAACTGGATTAATGGATTAGTGACATAGTTTTCTTTGTCATGTGCTTAAAGACTGTTTGCGTTTTCTGTTTCTATTCCAGCAGAACGCATGACTCAGTGAATAATAGATTAGATATGTATTAAACAGATTTGCGTGTGAGAGTGCTTGCTTTTCCCTAGCAGGACCTGCTTTGCATGGCAGTCAATGGCCTGTGAAAATCTATTAAATCAGACATGTTAAGGCAAACGTCCCCTCAACCTCAATGTGCTCAGACCAGGCCTCAGCTGATTCTACTGTAACACATGGACCAATCACAGCTGAGCTCATCCTGCACATGGACTCATCACAGCTGAGCTTATCCTACAGCTACACATGGAGCAATCACTGCTGAGGTTATCCTAAACCTACACATGGACCAATCACAGCTAAGTTTATCCTTCAGCTACACAAGGGCCAATCACAGTTGAGCTTATCCTACACATGGACCAGTCACAGTTGAGCTTACCCTTCAGCTACACATGGACCAATCACAGCTGAGCTTACCCTTCAGCTACACATGCACCAATCACAGCTGAGCTTACCCTACAGCTACACATGGGCCAACCAATCCAGAGCAGAGACTAGCTAACATACACCAGAAAACATACTATACTATAATATACTGTACATAGAAAGAGACACAGAGAGAGGGGGTAGGGGGGGCGAGAGAGAGAGAGAGGGGGGGGGGAGTGAGAGAGAGAGAGTGAGTGAGATTTTCTTTTAAGCATTTACATCTATTCCAGTCAGACAGCCATACAGCCATGACCTTGGTTAGTGAGATGGATAATTTGGTTCTCCCCCTCCATTACAACCCCCCCAACACACACACACGCACGCACGCACACACACACACACACACACACACACACACACACATGCGCACACATACACACACACACACACACACACACACACACACACTCCTGCAGCCCATAGACACTGTAACACATGCTGTACGTCAGACTGCGGTGTGAGTGACAGTAAGGCACTGAGAGTTGGGGTTTAAGAGAACAGTGCAATCCCAATACAAAGCATGTGTGACCAATGTATCACCAATAACAACCAAATAAATTCTGCATATAGCAGAGATGGACTCTGCATGTCGGTGAGAATATTCATCTTACACAGCTTGTTACAACCACACTATTTCCGGTAGGACTGGCTGTATCGCTCTTTGCCGCTCTTTGCCAGAGTACCATAATTAAATAGCGGCCTGGTGACAAACACAGTAAAGCATAGAGACAACATGTGGTTTCGTTCCAAAGCACACGGGAAGTTTGAATTATAGTGGGGCCTGCGCACAGAGGGAATGACGACGCTCGTTCATCGCCAAGAGTGCCAGAGAGATTGCATTCAGCACTGGCCAATAACAACGGCTTTCATCCTCCAAGGCTTCTGTCGAGTAGATTTAGTAGGCCGGAGCACTCCACGTGCCGCTCTGTCGCGGTGTGTTTATTTTTCAGCCGCGACCTTCGGTTTATTAAGCCCGCCTTTCTGCCGTTGCCGTCATTACTCTTGGAGGAGAGGTGCTACGGCAAACGAGGGCCGCTCCGCCGTGTCCGTGACGACGAAAGAAAGCAAGGCGCAGCGACCGCGTCCGTTTAAAAAAAAAAAAAAAAAGGAAGTAGACTCCCGAACGATGCCTCAGAATCTGGGCACGAACGGGTGATGCGTTCCAGTCTCTTATTGCTCATTTTACTCACTTCCTCAGGCTCGCCTGTGCTGCAGTATAAAGTGGTCTTCGCTGCGCTGTTTGGGAAAGGTCATTGGGGGAGTGTGGGAAGGGTGCTCTCCCCTTATGGCCTCGCTGGAGAGGCTGGGCTCATCCTGTCAGTTTGTTCGATTGGGGTCATTCTCAAAGAGGTCAAGGCCGCTCCTGATGAGGCTGCGGGCCGAGTTTATGGCAGTTAGAACCAGCGACAAGGACGAGTTGAGTCCGTCCGGCCGCCCTGCCTCTCGGGCATCCTTTAGTATGGAGAAGTGGGCAGCCTGTTCCTCCAGGCAGTATAAAAGGTTCCTAGACACAAGGGAAACAACGCAACAGACATTAATATTCACAAGCATTTCATAATCATTACGTATTAAAACACAACCATCAGTTAAGTTATTTTTGCATAATTAACGTACATCTCCAGTGCCAATATGGAATGCCCAATCGTGTTCATCATCAGTGTTCATTAGTGCAACCTCCGCTATCAATTTTGGAGAGCGCACACAAGCAGGTGAACTGTGAGAACTCAATCAGACCGTGGGGCTGATCCACACACTGGAACAGTGACTTAACAGATACCAGACCATGGGGCCCATCCACACACTGGAATAGAGCCTTAACAGATACCAGACCATGGGGCCCATCCACACTAGAACAGTGCCTTAACAGATACCAGACCATGGGGCCCATCCACACTAGAACAGAACCTTAACAGATACCAGACCATGGGGCCCATCCACACACTGGAACAGTGCCTTAACTGATCCCAGACCATGGGGCCTATCCACACTGGAACAGAACCTTAACTGATCCCAGACCATGGGGCCCATCCACACACTGGAAAAGTGCCTTAACAGATACCAGACCATGGGGCCCATCCACACACTGGAACAGAGCCTTAACTGATCCCAGACTGTGGGGCTCATCCACACACTGGAACAGTACCTTAATAGATACCAGACCGTGGGGCCCATCCACACACTGGAACAGAGCCTTAACAGATGCCAGACCGTGGGGCCCATCCACTCACTGCAACAGTGCCTTATAGACAATAATGTCTATATTTCAATGGTATCATACTCACATTACAATGAAATTAATAAAACTATTACATCATGCTGACTTTTGGAGAATGAAATTATTCCAAAGAATATTCAGAATGAGACAGAGCACATATTAATATATTCACAGTAAGCAAAAGCAGAAGGAGAATTAGGCTCCTTGTCTTTGGCTAGGAATGCTTGTGAGTGTGCAATACCATAACTCATGGCGTTAATGAAATGTCAATGAGCATCAGTCATGTTAATGAACTTGTTAACAACTCAATATTCTCTGAAATAATCTTGATTGCAAAAATAATACTACAATCCTTTCAATACTTTCACTGAATCTATTCAGTGAAGAATATGAGGTACTAAAACAAACCTTGAAAGAAACTTGGGAGTTGAGAAATTGAAATAACACTGTATGCAATTGAACCTGCTAAATTGTGAATAGAGCACTGTAGACTGTAAACGATGATTCCCATTTACAGGCGCCTAGAAAAAACCTCAAAATGAAGCACACAACAATAAAGGCTCTTAGTTTGAAATTCTGATGAACAATTTGAAAATATCAGCAGCTCTTTTTCATGCGTAAACACATTCACATTTCAACTGCGTAAATCAAAATAAGAGTTTTGCAGGAGGAACGCTTTTCTTAGAGAGAAAATATAAAAGGAAACATACAGATGTCATGGTTATTGGCAGCCTCTGCTGTTTCTGCGGTCGTCATTCTTATTGATGGCAGTGGGGCGATCTATCGGATTTTTTCCGCCTCTGTTTCGGTGTTTGGATATCGCCCGGCTATTATTCCTCGCACCTGTCTTGCGTTTCCTGCCGGTTATAAATAGCTCAGGACTTCCGTCTTCCTACACTTCGATATTGTCTAAACCGTTGACAAATAAAGTCGGTAAACGGTATAGGAATTCGGTCACTGCATTTCTGGTTTGTACAAATAAGAAACACAGAAAGTCCGGTTATAATTAGGATTAGTTTGGTTTATTAATTTCTTTCCCATCTTTCGCTTTATCCTTTATCTCTCGACCTGTTACCTTTTGTGTTCAGCTCTTTTTCTACAAGAGTTTAGGTAACAGGTTTGATTTTCTATTTCTTTCCTGTACCCGTTTATCTGGGTTTTTCTTTTGGTTTCTCAACCTCCTGTTACATCTAATTAATTAGTGTGTGAGGTTCTTTTGTTGTTTATTCTCGTTGTTTATCGAGATACCGAGAGCCTCCGTTTTTTGAGTCTGTTTTGTTTCACCCCTTCCTGGTGCGGTTTTTTCCGCTTTTGTGGCGTATCTTTCGAGATACGCTTTTAGAATCCTTATCAGTCGTGTTTGGTTCGCCGAACCTTACACCAACCCTCTAACACTGTTAAAGCACCATTTTTCATGTCTCATCCTTCATTTAGCATTGTACAAAGCGGAAAATACTGCAATGTCTTATTATGGGAGAATGCTATGCTAACAGATGAAATGAGTGGGTCAGAGTAGATCTCCCATGCTAGCCTGTCCATAGCCACAGACGGGGTCATAAATAGCCTTGATAATAGTCTCACTCAGCAGGTCTTAAAGCATACTCAAGAACGAAACATTTTTCTCTACATCACTTCTGATGAATGGGTCTGGAGTCTGAGGAATTGATTTCAGGCGACATTTTATTCATTCATTATTGTATTTAAGACAAGAGGTCCATTTCTCTCTCTCACTCTGTCTCTCTCTCTCACACACACACACACACACACACACACAATCAAACACACACAGTCGCAAACATACACACATAGGGGTACTCAAACAAGCACACAAATATATGCACACACACACATACACACAGGAATGCACACACAGATACACACATGCAGGGATGCACACACAGATACACACATGCAGGGATGCACACACAGATACACACATGCAGGGATGCACACACAGATACACACATGCAGGGATACACACATGCAGGGATGCACACACAGATACACACATGCAGGGATGCACACACAGATACACACATGCAGGGATGCACACACAGATACACACATGCAGGGATACACACATGCAGGGATGCACACACAGATACACACATGCAGGGATACACACATGCAGGGATGCACACATGCAGGGATGCACACACAGATACACACATGCACAGGATGCACACACAGATACACACATGCAGGATGCACACAGAGGGATGCACACACAGATACACACATGCAGGGATGCACACACAGATACACACATGCAGGGATGGACATATACATATATAAAAAATGGGGGGGTATATGAGATGCTTTTTTTTTATTATTTCATACTTTCGCTTTTTTTTTTATTATTCATCATATGGAAAAAATAGGGTCATAGGGTTCTTTTCCATACAAAAAATAAAAAAAGCTCTCTAACTCTGAAATGAATTACAAATATTAAAATATCATCCTCTTTCTCAACTTTTTCTTCTCATTTTCTTTTCTCTACATCACTTCTGATGAATGGGTCTGGAGAAATTGATTTTGATTCATTTTATATTCATTCATTATTGTATTTAAGACAAGAGGTCCATTTCTCTCTCACTCTGTCACACACACACACACACACACACACAGATGCATGTACACCTATTACACGAGGAGGGGTAAAATGAGGAGCTTTTTCAGATTTTTCAGATACTTCTGTTTTTAAACTGATTTTATGTTATTTTAATTCAGGCACATGTAATAAATAGGGTAATCTTTAATCTGTAAACAGGTCAGTTTAGGCTTAAAGTGCAGGCATAATCTTCATGACCTTGAGACTACATAATGAGTTTATATAATTAAAGACCCATTTATAATTTACAACCACTCTCTTATTTGGATAAAGGATAACTTTAACTTTCAAGGATTGCACAGAACTGACTTCTAAAATGGGAAAAGTCCCTCTTAAAAAGAGCCATTTTGAGATTTATTTAAATTTGGTAAGAATAAATCACAAAAAATAACAACAAAAAACAGTCCCAAACTTAGAATAACATGCGAGAGAGGTTGTGCCTTGGGTGAGAGAGAAGACTTCATGGAAACTGTTAATACTACTGTACAGCTAATGCTACGATGCTATTACACAGCTAACACTACACTGCTACTGCAGAGCTAATGCAACCCTGCTACTGTACAACTAATGCTACACTGCTACTGTGCAGCTAATGCTAAACTGCTACTGCACAGCTAACACTACACTGCTACTGCAGAGCTAATGCAACCCTGCTACTGTACAACTAATGCTACACTGCTACTGTGCAGCTCATGCTAAACTGCTACTGCACAGCTAACGCTACGCTGGTACTGTACAGCTAATGCTAAACTGCTACTGCAGAGCTAATGCAACCCTGCTACTGTACAACTAATGCTACACTGCTACTGTGCAGCTCATGCTAAACTGCTACTGCACAGCTAACACTACACTGCTACTGCAGAGCTAATGCAACCCTGCTACTGTACAACTAATGCTACACTGCTACTGTGCAGCTCATGCTAAACTGCTACTGCACAGCTAACGCTACGCTGGTACTGTACAGCTAATGCTAAACTGCTACTGCAGAGCTAATGCAACCCTGCTACTGTACAACTAATGCTACACTGCTACTGTGCAGCTCATGCTAAACTGCTACTGTACAGCTAACGCTACGCTGGTACTGTACAGCTAATGCTACACTGCTAGTGCACAGCTAATGCTACACTGCTAGTGCACAGCTAATGCTACACTGCTACTACAGAACTAATGCTACACTGCTACTGTAGGCTACAGCTAATACAACATTACTACTGTACATCTAGTGCTACACTGCTACCGCTACACTGCTACTGTACAGCTAACGCAACACTGTAGGCTACAGCTAATGCATTTGTTACACATCACATAATCCCTTTTATCTAAAACAAAATCACATGTCTGGAAAAGGTTATAAGCCAAATTCAGCATGATCTAGTCTTACTGTAGATGAGGGTCATTCAAGCTCTATGAAGGAATCCTTGTTAAGAAGAAGTACCAGGACCTACATAAGAAAAGTTGTGTTTGTCCTTTCAAGCAATGACATTGACACACTTTTTGGGTCCTCCTGTTTCTTGTTACTGAGCTGAGTCTTTTTCTTTGTGTTTCAAGGAAATCTAAACTCAGGCCAAGACTTTTCACATCATAGTTCAGAGCACTGCATAGTTCAGAGTTACTAAAGCAAAAAAACAAGTAAACCCCATTGGAATATCCCCAGAAAGTATGAATGGTCAAGATACCTCCCCTCTTCCCCTTCAACAGATACCTTTTATTTTATTTATACATTTACATTTTAAACAACTACTTTTCTAGTTCAAAACCGTACAAATTTGGGCTTAGCCTACCCTGTGTATGACCAAAAACATAAATTCCTCTGCTGACAGCATAAAGACGTTTGGTTTATCCGTAGTCTGACTTTGCCGGGTGCTTTTTTTCAACCATCCATCCGAACTGTCTGAGCCAGGTCAAATACTTCACAGCCGTCTCAATGGTTTCTTACTTCATCACCTCCACCCCCCCCCCCCCCATTCTTTTTAGTGAGAGATTGACAGCATCTCTAATACTCCCTGCATCCTATTATCCTGCCTGTTAGCTACCTGGTAATCAGGTAATCGCTCTGGAGGACATTAATGGCACTTTCGACAGTGACATAGAAGCTGGAATAGATTAGTGCAGGAAAATAAAGACGTTCCAGCCCTGCCTAGGTCTCCGTGATTACCGTGGTGGCAGCAGGAGGGGGCGGGTATTTTTTACGTGCTCAGAAAAGCACCGTTTTCAGAAAAGGTTTTGGGGTGTTTCATTTGCCTCAGATGTGAATGTGGAGTCAGGCTGCGGATGAGGGTAAGAAACAGACGAGCCGAAGGCACAACGGGAGGACGGAAAGGTCAGTGGCACTGGAGCGATTCCCAGCTGTACGGGCTCGGGTGCCGGGTACGATAATGAGGCATTGCACCGACGGGATCCAACACTTAATCTTCCCTTTCCACCTCCACTTCACTTAATCAGACTAGGGCAGGAAATGCTGATTACCATCTGATTAGAATCGTGAGTCACTTTGACAAAACTAGGTCTTCCTTTATGTGAATAATGAAACGGGGAGCCTGTCGGTGGAATGTGCCGGAAATCGCTGAGGGACCTGGGGGGGCTGCACAGTAAGGTCAGATTCCCTCTTCACCCTGGAAACTAGATCATCTTTGCTCGTATTTTAAAGCGACATGCGCCGTGCCTTGTCCTGGGGTTGGAGCAGCCTCCCTATGATGGAGAACAAAAAAACTGTGCCTGATTTATGTGAAACACGACCCTCTTACACAACTTACCGCTGATATCCACACAAAACACCCTCTTACACAACTTACCGCTGATATCCACACAAACCCCCCTCTTACACAACTTACCGCTGATATCCACACAAACCCCCCTCTTACACAACTTACCGCTGATATCCACACTACACAACTTACCGCTGATATCCACACAAACCAACCTCTTACACAACATACCGTCGATATCCACACAAACCTCCACACAAACCCCCGATATCCACACAAACCCCCCTCTTACACAACTTACCGCTGATATCCACACAAACCCCCCTCTTACACAACTTACCGCTGATATCCACACAAACCCCCCTCTTACACAACATACCACTGATATCCACACAAACCAACCTCTTAAACAACATACCGTCGATATCCACACAAAACACCCTCTTACGCAACATACCGTCGATATCCACACAAACCAACCTCTTAAACAACATACCGCTGATATCCACACAAACCCCCCTCTTACACAACTTACCGCTGATATCCACACAAACCCCCCTCTTACACAACTTACCGCTGATATCCACACAAACCCCCTCTTACACAACATACCGTCGATATCCACACAAACCCCCCTCTTACACAACATACCGTCGATATCCACACAAAACACCCTCTTACACAACTTACCGCTGATATCCACACAAAACACCCTCTTACACAACTTACCGCTGATATCCACACAAAACACCCTCTTACACAACTTACCGCTGATATCCACACAAACCCCCCTCTTACACAACTTACCGCTGATATCCACACAAACCCCCCTCTTACACAACTTACCGCTGATATCCACACAAACCAACCTCTTACACAACTTACCGCTGATATCCACACAAACCACCCTCTTACACAACTTACCGCTGATATCCACACAAACCAACCTCTTACACAACATACCGTCGATATCCACACAAACCACCCTCTTACACAACTTACCGCTGATATCCACACAAACCACCCTCTTACACAACTTACCGCTGATATCCACACAAACCCCCCTCTTACACAACTTACCGCTGATATCCACACAAACCAACCTCTTACACAACTTACCGCTGATATCCACACAAACCCCCCTCTTACACAACTTACCGCTGATATCCACACAAACCCCCCTCTTACACAACTTACCGCTGATATCCACACAAACCCCCCTCTTACACAACTTACCGCTGATATCCACACAAACCACCCTCTTACACAACTTACCGCTGATATCCACACAAACCACCCTTTTACACAACTTACCGCTGATGTTCTTGCTAGCGTAACACTTCTGCAACCTTACAGAAAATGTATTTAAATAAAATATATTGTTTCCAAAATATTCATGTTCATGTATATTTTTATAGACCACCGTGAAATATATTTACATTAAAAGTCCACATATCTTCAATATATTTCAGCACATTCCATTTCTGTAAGGATAGACTGCTCACCTGATCCTACTGGAGAGTAGACCAGGGCCAGAAATGCATTTGAAATACTTTAGATGTTGAAAAAACAAACATGTTACTAACCAACTAGACCATACAATACTGTACAGAAGAACTTTCTTCTAAACGTTGATGAAAATAGATCTTTCATTTAAAATAGTCAATATTTGCTGGAATGTCACTGCTGTCTAAAGGGTTGAAATATTTAAAAAGATTATTTGATACGAGTTTGTTGTGCACGTACATTTTTTCCGCTGGTAGTGGATCCGAGCTTTCTGTTATTGCTAACAGCAGAGAGGGGTGCACCACAGGGACCAGAATAAGGCTCATAGCCTCACTGTTTAAAAGTGACTTGTAGCCTTTCTGCCCAAAAAGCAGTTACTCGTACCTTCTTACAACACTAGAGATGATGGAGTGGGTAGAAGAAGCAGAGATTCTGGGTGATTAGACTCGGTGTCCTCTCAGAAGATTCCAGAATGATAACCCCAGAGGATCTCACCATCCAGCCTTTTTACACTGATATAGTGACACATTTACCCCACCACTTCTCTGCAAATGCAAATGCGGTCCCATTACTCCCTGTGAACAGTTAATAAAACCCAGCGCTCCTTTATTTTGCGTGCCTCAGAGTGCGGGCGGAGACAGAGAAAAGGGGGCGGGTTCAGAGCGGATAGCAGCTCCTTCTACCAGGGAGACCATTAAGCTTTAATGCTTGGTGAGGATGATTGAACAGCTTAATTTTCTCACTTTAATGCTAATGGCGCTTTGGTACAATTAGGTATGCATTCATGATATAACAATAAACATTATGCCACTCCAATCCTCTGTCTGAGACGGCATTCGCGTTTGCATTTTAATTATAAACTAGTTAGATAGAGATAATTGCTGACAGATTCACAATAATGTGGCTTGCCATTTTGTGTGCCATTTCACAATGGGGTTTAATTATAAAAAAATACAATGAAATTGCACTTTCATTAAACACAATAAATTAGTGTTCCAAACAGGCAATCATTCACAGGAAACACTGTAGGTAGAATATGAACGATTAAGTGCTCTTAATAAAAGCCTGAAAGAGTGTTTTTATTTCCCAGTGTTGGGAATTATATTAATTTGCCTTCCGTGAATGGAACAACATTGACTGACAATGCCTAACCCAATGGAAAGCCAGCCGCCCTGTACCGTCATTGGACGATACCTATCAAATGAATGTAAGCACGTTCTCATACTTGCACATCAAAATGTCTTACTATACGCCAACAGGTTTTATAAAACAGCAATCAAGCGGTTGCGACGCCGCTGCCGTTAGCTTTAAGCACGAGAGAAATCAAGCTTTCATTAAAGCGGCGAATCCGGCCCGTCTCTGTTCTAATGCATATTGTGAAGCAATTTTAAAATCGACTCTCACCGCTGATGCTGTGATCTGAAAATTGCTCTCCAAAATGTAATTTGTAAAAAGCACCTTTGCTTTCGTCAGATGATTGGATGCACTGTTACATTTAAAATAAAAGCCGATCGACTGTCTGTGGAAATTAGAAGAAATATTTTTTTTACACAGAGGGTTGTCATGCGTGGAACAGCTTGCCAGGCCATAGAGGAAGATAGTGTCAGGGAGTTCAGATCCAAATCTGACTCTGTGCTGGTTACTCTAATCTGAAGGTAAATGAGGAGCCTAGAGGAGCTGAATGGCCTGTTCTCATTATGTGTTCTTATTTTCTAGATTAATTGAATGGCCTGTTCTCCTCATTTTGTGTTCTTATGTTCTAGATGGGCTGAATGGCATGTTCTCCTCATTGTGTGTTCTTATGTTCTAGATGGGCTGGATGGCCTGCTCTCCTCATTATGTGTTCTTATGTTCTAGATGGGCTGAATGGCCTGTTCTCCTCATTATGTGTTCTCATGTTCTTGGATGGCCTGTTCTCCTCATTGTGTGTTCTTATGTTCTAGATGGGCTGAATGGCCTGTTCTCCTCATTGTGTGTTCTTATGTTCTAGATGGGCTGGATGGCCTGTTCTCCTCATTATGTGTTCTTATGTTCTAGATGGGCTGGATGGCCTGCTCTCCTCATTATGTGTTCTTATGTTCTAGATGGGCTGAATGGCCTGTTCTCCTCATTATGTGTTCTTATGTTCAAAATGGGCTGGATGGCCTGTTCTCCTAATTATGTGTTCTTATGGGCTGGATGGGCTGAATGGCCTGTTCTCCTCATTGTGTGTTCTTATGTTCTAGATGGGCTGAATGGCCTGCTCTCCTCATTATGTGTTCTTATGTTCTAGATGGGCTGGATGGCCTGTTCTCTTCATTATGTGTTCTTATGTTCTAGATGAGCTGAATGGCCTGTTCTCTTCATTATGTGTTCTTATGTTCTAGATGAGCTGAATGGCCTGTTCTCTTCATTATGTGTTCTTATGTTCTTATGTGTTCTTATGGGCTGGATGGGCTGAATGGCCTGTTCTCCTCATCATGTTTGTTATGTTCTAGGTGAACTGAGTTGCTTGTTCTCCTCAGTTTGTGTTCTTATGTTCTAGATGAGCGGAATGGCCTGTTCTCTTCATTATGTGTTCTTATGTTCTAGATGAGCTGAATGGCCTGTTCTCTTCATTATGTGTTCTTATGTTCTAGATGAGCGGAATGGCCTGTTCTCCTCATCAGCTAAACCTTTTCATGAACAGTCACTGGCACTTTAAGGTATGTACAATTTCACAGGTGTGTCACACAAAGGCCCAGATTCAGTCTAAATGAAGGTTAACTTTCTTACACTACTTTGTCCTTAACTGTATAAAATATTGCAAATCAAGCTTTTTTTCCCTTTCCCACTGGTACTTACACAACATGATAAGTTCAGCGCCCAGTAAAACAAAAATACAATTATTGTGTAACTTATGAAAAACATTTAACGCTGGCTTAGTTTCATTATTCAAAGCTTAAGAACAAGCAGGACAAAGCCAGAGTGTGCACTGATTTAACACCGGGGCCAAATAATCAATATCAAAGCACAAGAGATTTCAGACAACTCTGACAAATGTGAGTGTCTGTGAGATGCACCTTGCAGCTTTCACACTCCATACAGTCTCACACTACATACAACCGTCTCAGAATACATACAGACCCAACACAACATCACACTCACCCACAGACTCATACACAACATCACACTCACCCACAGACCCAGATCACCTGCAATAGGACTGATTAACACAACCTGCCCCTTGTACACAACATCACACTCACCCACAGACCCAGATCACCTGCAATAGGACTGATTAACACAACCTGCCCCTAGTACACAACATCACACTCACCCACAGACCCAGATCACCTGCAATAGGACTGATTAACACAACCTGCCCCTTGTACACAACATCACACTCACCCACAGACCCAGATCACCTGCAATAGGACTGATTAACACAACCTGCCCCTAGTACACAACATCACACTCACCCACAGACCCAGATCACCTGCAATAGGACTGATTAACACAACCTGCCCCTTGTACACAACATCACACTCACCCACAGACCCAGATCACCTGCAATAGGACTGATTAACACAACCTGCCCCTTGTACACAACATCACACTCACCCACAGACCCAGATCACCTGCAATAGGACTGATTAACACAACCTGCCCCTTGTACACAACATCACACTCACCCACAGACCCAGATCACCTGCAATAGGACTGATTAACACAACCTGCCCCTTGTACACAACATCACACTCACCCACAGACTCAAATCACCTGCAATAGGACTGATTAACACAACCTGCTCCTTGTCCACAACATCACACTCACCCACAGACCCAGATCACCTGCAATAGGACTGATTAACACAACCTGCCCCTTGTACACAACATCACACTCACCCACAGACCCAGATCACCTGCAATAGGACTGATTAACACAACCTGCCCCTTGTACACAACATCACACTCACCCACAGACCCAGATCACCTGCAATAGGACTGATTAACACAACCTGCCTCTAGTACACAACATCACACTCACCCACAGACCCAGATCACCTACAATAGGACTGATTAACACAACCTGCCTCTTGTACACAACATCACACTCACCCACAGACCCAGATCACCTACAATAGGACTGATTAACACAACCTGCCTCTTGTACACAACATCACACTCACCCACAGACCCAGATCACCTGCAATATGACTGATTAACACAACCTGCCTCTTGTACACAACATCACACTCACCCACAGACCCAGATCACCTGCAATAGGACTGATTAACACAACCTGCCTCTTGTACACAACATCACACTCACCTGCAGACTCAAATCACCTTTTTTGTGATTTCACCAAGGCACTAGCGTGACTCCAGTTTTATTTTCTGTGCTTTCAGGTTTCCATGTTTTCAGTTCACAGACCCACCAAAGCCCCAGCTTCCCCGTTCAATAATTTACCTTTAACCGTTTCCAAGAATAAAACATCTTTGTTCTCAACATTGTAAAAATTGTATTTCCTTTGTGCTGAGTGTGCATCCTGTAACCTCTTCCCCAGGGGAACTCTGACCTCATCATTAAAAGGCCCATTGTTGAAGCGCAGTGCACATAAGTTTAACCTTCACTCTCAGTACCGCTGTCTTCTTTTATCATTTTAAATAGCCAATGAAGATCGTCTTCAGTAAGGTTGAGAGTTCCGCTTCAATTGCCGTATTTTCAATCACAATTTTGAAAGGATCTGATAAAAATGACTCAAGGAACATTAAAAAAAAAAGTGAAGTACCTGTACATAATTGGGGGGGGGGGGGGTAAGGGGTTTATAAAGTGCTCACCTGTTCAGGCCTGGGGGGGGTTAGAGGGTGATAAAGTGCTCACCTGTACAGGCCTGGAGGGGGTTTTGGGGTGATTTCCTACCTGTATAGGTCTGGGGGGGTTAGAGGGTGATGACGCTTTTACCTGTATAGGCCTGGAGGGGGTTGGAGGGTGATACAGCTCTTACCTGGAGGGGGTTAGAGGGTGATAAAGTGCTTACCTGTACAGGCCTGGGGGGGAGCAGGGTGTGATGAAGCTCTTACCTGTACAGGCCTGGGGGGGAGCAGGGTGTGATGAAGCTCTTACCTGTACAGGCCTGGGGGGGAGCAGGGTGTGATGAAGCTCTTACCTGTACAGGCCTGGGGGGGAGCAGGGTGTGATGAAGCTCTTACCTGTACAAGCCTGCGGGGGGAGCAGGGTGTGATGAAGTTCTTACCTGTACAGGCCTGCGGGGGGGAGCAGGGTGTGATGACGCTCTTACCTGTACAGGCCTGGGGGGGAGCAGGGTGTGATGACGCTCTTACCTGTACAGGCCTGGGGGGGAGCAGGGTGTGATGAAGCTCTTACCTGTACAGGCCTGGGGGGGAGCAGGGTGTGATGAAGCTCTTACCTGTACAGGCCTGGGGGGGAGCAGGGTGTGATGAAGCTCTTCTCCAGGTCACGCAGCACGTCGTTCAGCATGCGCAGGTGTGGGGGGTCCCTCTCCTGGGGGTCGTTCGCGGGGCGCATCATCTCCGACTGCAGGAAGGCGGCGCTGTCCCTCAGAGCAGCTGCCTGCGCCGCCAGCTCGCTCGTGCCAAACCTGTCATCTGTGCGGGCGGAGAGCAGGCAGGACATTGGCACGGCAACGCAGGACATTGGCGTAGTAACACAGGACGTTGGTGTGGTAACAAAAGACGACGGCGTAGTAATGCAGGACATTGGCGTGGTAACGCAGTACGTTGACGTGGCAATAAACACGGGGTTTGGCACTGAAATAAGGAGGCTGAAAGGGCAGAATGTTCTGGTTCTGCCCAAGCTGCACCACACTACCTGTCTGTTTTTGTGTGCTGTAATTGCACCCCCCGCCCCTACAAAACCCTTCCTTTCCTACTCTTTCCATATTTGAATAAATAAATTCTTCTTCCCTTTAGGAAATGGGAGAATCATACCAGGGATAATTAAGTGATGGAAATTAATTTAAACCAAATGCAGATCAATCAAGCCTCTGTTCACTTTTTATTTTCCCAGCGTAACCAAAAACGGTTCTTCAAAGCCCCCTGATATATAAACTGGTCTGTGTAAATGTGCTTACTTTAAGCCAAGTGTGCTCTACATAATGGAATTTGAAACAAAATCTACCCATCAAAAAGACTAAACCGAATGATGCTTACATCCAAAACGTACTGAACTGCAAATGAAAGTATAATCTACAAAGGACACGGGGGCTTGGACAACGCATCACACAAACACGCCCCCGTGAAGGTGAAACTACAGTTCTTACCCAAACTAATGTAATTACCCACAATGCATGAGCCAGCAGTCGACGTGAGCTGCGTGGCTGCCTGAGTTTTGGGAGAGTTTCATCTCATCACCGCTCCCCAACGGACAATAAAAACACAGCCACCCAGGAGCTCACATTCATAGCTTAAAGTTAATTGCCATATAATGAAATTAATTGTAAATGTCCACTTTTAAAGAGTCCCAGTCTAAAGCCACACATTTCACTTTATTTTTGTGAGTATAAAGGATTCCCTAGAGGGATTCACAGTGATGTGGTTTTGTAAATGCATCTTGCGGAGAGGGTCACAGCCCTCTAAGAATGGAACATTACATAACGCACAATACGATTGCATAAACTGTACAAAACAACGTTCACAGGCTCTATATTATAGTATATTATAGTATGTTTCCAATAAGGAAACTTAGGAATCAGGGGTTGATCCTAAAAAAAAGTTATAGATTCAATAAATGTGTATGTATACAGGACAGACAGTCAGATAGAATGAACAGGAACATAAAAGTGTTAGGACAGTGACACATTTTTTATTGGTTTGGCTCTGTAGCAATTGTAGTCATTTTTACACATTTTGTTTTTACTTTTGGTGCGCTAAAATGGGGGGCACTATGTGTAAAAATGGCTACAATTGCTACACGGTTCACCTGATATGGATGTAAAAACCCTCAAATTAAAACTGAACGTCTGTACTGTTCCATTTGAAATCCAATGTGCTGGAGTACAGAGCTGAAACAACATGATGTGTCACTGCCCAAATACTTTTGGAGTACACTGTATTTTTATTTTATGTATGTATGTATGTATATATTTACTGTATGCGTGTATACATATGCATGCATGTGTATGTATGTATGTGTGTATGGTTGGATGTATAATATACAGTATGTGTATGTATGTACTGTATGTATGCATGGTTGGATGTATAATACACAGTAAGTGTATATATGTACTGTATGTATGTATGTATGCATGGTTGGATGTATAATACACAGTATGTGTAAGTATGTATGGTTGGATGTATAATATACAGTATGTGTATGTATGTAAGTATGTATGGTTGGATGTATAATACACAGTATGTGTATGTATGTAAGTGTGTATGGTTGGATGTATAATATACAGTAAGTGTATGTATGTATGTATGCATGTAAGTATGTATGGTTGGATGTATAATATACAGTATGTGTATGTATGTATGGTTGGATGTATAATATACAGTATGTAAGTATGTACTGTAAGTGTGTATGTATGGTAGATGTATAATATACAGTATGCAAGTATGTATGTATGTATGGTTAGATGTATAATATACAGTATGTAAGTATGTATGTGTGGTTAGATGTATAATATACAATATGTAAGTATGTAAGTATGCACGTATGGTTAGATGTATGTTTGTATGTTCCTGCTCATTAAATTAATTTTGCGACATCAGATGCAAATTTATTTTCTTTTTCCATTTTTTTCTCCGGCACTAAAATGAGTTATAGTGCAGATGAGATTTATAGCGTGTAACAAAAGTGTGTCTGGTTTCATATTCAGGTCTGCTTTCAACAGAACACCAACAGCGCTCCGAATCTCAGCTGCAATTACACTTTACTCAATTATGTAGGGGGTGATTACAGCTCTATTAAAGAGCAAAGAAATAACTGCTAAAGTAAACAAGGGATATTCTAATTGACATTAGTATGAATTACAAGTCATCTCTCTGAGCATGATACGCTCGTTAACAAGCCCAAGTGGAGGAAATGGCAGTGAAGAACAACACCATCTACAATCAGTTACACAATGTCATCTGCAAATTAGGCCAATGCAACCCTGGGTCAGCTTAACATATTTCACACATGACTTACATTCCTAAATGCGGGATAGTAGGGCCTGGCCACTCGTTTTTTCTTTTCTTTTTTTTTGTTCTGCATGGTGCTTGAGTTATGGGCTCCCAGGATGCATTGCCCTTGGCTGTCACTGGCAACAGCGTTTGTCGCTGGCCTGGGTGTTGATTCATGCCATCATCGGGAGGATGGTGAAATACGGACGCTTCGGACGGAACATTTAGATGGAATAGGATGAGGGCAGGGACACAGCAATAATAGACTTTTAAAAATTAAGTCCAGATAAATACAATTAAATAAACACTCATATGTGTGAAATGGGTACCATGGGTCTCTCTCTCTCAATCTGGAGGAGTATGTAAAATCTCTCACACCCCACAGCGCCCCCCCCCACCCCCCACACACACACACACACACACACACACACATAAACTCACTGATCTGACATCCAATTTATTCAGTGTCCGAATGTATCCCAAATCACCAAGGACACAGACTGAGGACTAGCCTGCTACCACCACTACACTAATAACATGATGTGAAGGACATTACGATGTCTGTGATATGCCAATCTATAATTCTATAGTGCTGTACACAATACTTAATTCCCAGGGGATATTTCAAATTCCACCCCCATCACATGGAAAATGAAAATGAGACAAAATAAAATAATGTATAAAAAATGACAAAGAACACTCGGTGAAGACATACATACAGGCGTACTGCAGTATGAAGAGTGTTCCTGGGGATTATAGCACACTGCCATATAACATGTACACACATAGGGAACACGGAAACACCAGCCCGGGGACACGCGTGTACGGAGACCGGGAAACACTTCCTTTCACTGTCGTGCATGTATATAATTAACCTCGACGGCGACCTTGCGCTGGGCGCCCAATCCTGCCGTTTTTCATCTCGGCCCACGGAGTACATCAAAGGGTAAAAACGGGGAAAGAACGAGGCAAAGAGGAGGAAGGAGAGCCGCGGGGAAATATTGACCCCGCGACCGTGCAGGAGAGCGGAGCCAGAAGATAAATTTAGCACAAGAAGCTGGTCCCTTCAACACATTTAAATGTCTTTTTCTCTATAGGGGGAATGTGAGTTGTGCAATAGAGGGGGCGAGAGCAGCAAATCGATCAAGTTCAGTGACACAGAGGTACTGGAGCGAACGGTGGCTCTGGCGAGGGCTCGGAGCCAGTCTTAGCACCCGAGACGGGAAAGCACACGGAACAGAACACGGAAGAGCAGCGGCATTCCAAATCTGCGCGGAGATGGTTCGAAAGAAAAACGAGAACGACGTGAAAAAAGCACACCTCGGAATGAAAGAGAGGGGTGCGTGCGCCACGCGCGGGCAGACGCGCTCGCGCCCGACTGCATCAGATGAATATGTCAGGGAATGTTTGTGAAACGGCGGTCTCCCGATCCCCGAAGTTATAAAACAAGGCAAGCATCCGAAGGCCTTTTATAATAATAAAAATAAAAGTGTCTCGACAGTTTCAATTAGCCATGCCTGTTTGATCTCAGACAATCCATTACGGCAGTCATGAATAGTGCTCTTTTATGCGATGCCTGCGAGATTCCATTTGCTTTCCCCTGTGGGGGGGGGGGGGAGACCCACGTGCCCGCCTGATATGATTTATTCAGCTTTCCCCATCTTCCTCTTTATTTTTAACTGCAGTGATACAAGAAAACTATATTTAATTCAACCTGTTTGGAGCCCCTACGTTGAAAGCATTGATCTGTTGACGCTCCAATAAGAGAACGCAAAGGCAATAATCATGCAGTTGCAATAGCAGGGCAGGTTAGCCTGCGCATATTAGCCTAGATTTTTATAAGGACAAAAACATGCCGGCCAGAGGGAAACATCATTAGAGGTAGAATACATCATTCACTGCCATATGGACCAGACATCTGGGCTTATAGGCTTCCTTCAGTCATTTTTCATATGAACATAGCTGCGTTATTACAAGGGCTGGAAAATAAAATATTCCAACTGCATTAATTAAATGAAAATCAATTAAAAACATTTCAAAGATAACCATTGGGTACCGTTGACAGAAACGAAGAATGGAAACATTTTTAATGCGCACAGTGTGGACTGACGGGAAGCGAAAGCTGTCTGTGCTGTTTGTGTGAAAATCAAAGGGAATTTACATTAAGGGTTCCAGCTGCTTTCTGGGAGTTATGATGCAAGGACAGAACCAACGTTAGTAATCTACTTGTTTGTATGCACAGATCTGGCTAGAATGTTTTAAGTCTGCCCATTTGCAAGCTGGGCTGTGGTTTCATATTACAGAAATAAGCAGAATATGTCAGTGGTGTTTATACCACTGGAGAAATGTTCAGTTATTGTTTTCTAAATGACATGCGCGTGTCAGCGAGCAAACACGGCAGCATAATGTTTGTGTCTCCCTGCAGAGGATACAAACAACACGTTTATTGATGGGAAGAGGATAACTCAATAAGGGCCTTGCTTCCTGGACCAAACTAAATGTAAAAACAGAACCGTGTTTTGTGCTGCCCATGGGGCTAGTAAGTACAGGATAAAAGAAAACATCACTATCTACACGAGGACAGCACAAAGCCAAACACTGTGCGTAAAACGAGGACAAGTCATGCTATTGCATCATGAGAAAATGACAAAACCACCCATAATTTTTTCAAAGAGCAAAGACAAAATGTATGTCCTAGAAAAGTCTGAGCTACACTTGCATTTTAACCCCTAAAGTAACAAAACACACATGCATTCAATGCCTCTATTACACCATCTACAGGCAGGAGCCCCAGGGGTGGGGGCTTCTGTCTGAAACACGCTCTGCTCTCTGTCTAAGACACACCCTACTCTCTGTCTGAAACACACCCTGCTCTCTGTCTGAGACACGCCCTGCTCTCTGTCTGAGACACGCCCTACTCTCTGTCTGAGACACGCCCTGCTCTCTGTCTGAGGCACGCCCTGCTCTCTGTCTGAGGCACGCCCTGCTCTCTGTCTGAGACACGCCCTGCTCTCCGTCTGAGACACGCCCTGCTCTCTGTCTGAGACACACCCTGCTCTCTGTCTGCGGCACGCTCTGCTCTCTGTCTGAGACACGCTCTGCTCTCTGTCTGAGACACGCCCTGCTCTCTGTCTGAGACACGCCCTGCTCTCTGTCTGAGACACGCCCTGCTCTCTGTCTGAGGCACGCCCTGCTCTCTGTCTGAGGCACGCCCTGCTCTCTGTCTGAGACACGCCCTGCTCTCCGTCTGAGACACGCCCTGCTCTCTGTCTGAGACACACCCTGCTCTCTGTCTGCGGCACGCTCTGCTCTCTGTCTGAGACACGCCCTGCTCTCTGTCTGAGACACGCCCTGCTCTCTGTCTGAGACATGCCCTGCTCTGTCTGAGACACGCCCTGCTCTCTGTCTGAGACATGCCCTGTTCTCTGTCTGAGGCACGCCCTGCTCTCTGTCTGAGACACGCCCTGCTCTCTGTCTGAGACACGCCCTGCTCTCTGTCTGAGACACGCCCTGCTCTCTGTCTGAGACACTTTAAATGCACTTTAAATCACCCACAAACATTACATGTTCCATCTGCCTTTCCACAATTTTTTCATGGAAAATATATAAAAAATAATAATGATTAAGCACAATTTTCAATCTGCCAAGAATTAAGTGTATTTCTCACTAATGACATCATTGTCTGTGGCAGTGCAGGGTTCCATGGCAACGCTGTCCTGGACCCAATACACAAATGTATCTGTGAGTGCCTGAGAGCCCTTTCAGTGTGGTTCATTATGAATCAGCTATTACTATTATTATTATTATTATTATTATTATTATTATGAATAATAATAATTAATTTTTAATTAAAACTAAACCCACTACAGGCACAACAACTATAAAATTAAAATTTGAGAACTTTATTCTAATTTTTCAAGCAAAGTTTCCCCCATTTTATACAATAGGAAACAAGCAGACGTGTTGGTGACTGTACCTTGGAGCTTGTTCTGCACATCTAAGGCGATGTCCAAGGGAAGGAACGGCAGAACAGGGTCAGTGGCCAGTCTCAGAACCGCCTCCGCTGTCATCTAAAGAAAACACAGAAACCCCACCCAGGTATGAGTAAAATCAGCTACACACGGACTACACCAGGAGACCCCACCCAGGTATGAGTAAAATCAGCTACACACGGATTACACCAGGATAGACTCGATCCAGGAATGAGTCAAATCAGCTACACACGGATTACACCAGGATAGACTCAATCCAGGAATGAGTCAAATCAGCTACACACGGATTACACCAGGAGAGACTCGATCCAGGAATGAGTAAAATCAGCTACACATGGATTACACCAGGATAGACTCGATCCAGGAATGAGTAAAATCAGCGACACACGGATTACACCAGGATAGACTCGATCCAGGAATGAGTAAAATCAGCTACACACGGATTACACCAGGTTAGACTCGATCCAGGAATGAGTAAAATCAGCTACACACGGATTACACCAGGATAGACTCGATCCAGGAATGAGTAAAATCAGCTACACACGGATTACACCAGGATAGACTCGATCCAGGAATGAGTAAAATCAGCTACACACGGATAAAACCAGGATAGACTCGATCCAGGAATGAGTAAAATCAGCTACAGGCGGTTTACACCAGGAGACCCCATCCATGAATGAGTAACATCAGTTACACGCGGGTTACACCAGGAGACCCCATCCATGAATGTGTAAAATCAGCTACACGTGGTTTACACTAGGAGACCCCATCCATGAATGAGTAAAATCAGCTACACGTGGTTTACACCAGGAGAGGCTACACGATGGTCCTCCACCAGGGGAGGTGGAGGACCATCCGGCTTTGGTACTCCCTCCAGATATCAGGTTCATGGACCTTGGATCAGGACAACCGGCTCCTCTCCTGAACTCGATTTAACGGTGTGGGAACGCCCCTCCTGGGGAGGGGGTGTCTCCGGGCGGAGCCCTCGCTGACCGGGCCGGCCTATTTTATCTGGCATACGAGCTGTAAACCTGAATCGCTCACCGGGAGATGAGCAGGCCCATCACCTGTGTGGAGAAGCGGGCCACCGTGCGAGACTGGCGATGTGCCCGCGGACGGGCCGGGCCGGGGCGGGGCGGCTGTAATTGGGGCATCACATCTGGCACATTTAAGCAGCTCTGCCCTGCGGGAGGCTCACTTCCTGTGTCCTACACACTGGAGGAATCTGACCCAGGTCCTCATAAGAGCTATTTCAGTCCTGTGATCTCTCAAGTTCCCAGAGTGAAGCATTATCTTAAATAGAGTAATATAACATATATTTTACATGAATATAACAATGGACAAAGAGATGTAGAGGGATAGGGCCATCTTCTTTAAAAATAATATTATATTTCACATCACCTGTCATTCAGACTGTTTTTGCAGTGACATAACATGCTGGCTGCCCACACACACTCCTGCCTGTCTCTCTCTCCCACACACACACTCACACACCTTTCTTCTCTCTCTAAGTAATATCCACTATTCTCATCTTACACACCCACAACAGACACACTCCCACCTCTATCTTTAACAAATACCCTTCTCTCTCTTACACACACACCCCATCCACTCATCCTCTGTTGCAAGTGACAACATACATGCTGCCAATGCCACACTCCTGCCTGTCTCTCTCTCCCTCACACATACACTCACACACCCTTCTCTCTCTTACACACACAACCCCATCCACTATCCCTCTCTCTTACACACCCACACACAGACACACTCCCACCTCTATCCCCCCCCCTCTCTCTCTCTCTCTCTCTCCCTCACACACACACTCACACACCCTTCTCTCTCTTACACACACAACCCCATCCACTATCCCTCTCTCTTACACACCCACACACAGACACACTCCCACCTCTATCCCCCCCCCTCTCTCTCTCTCTCTCTCTCTCTCTCTCTCTCTCTCTCCCTCACACACACACACACACTCACACACCCTTCTCTCTCTTACACACACAACCCCATCCACTATCCCTCTCTCTTACACACCCACACACAGACACACTCCCACCTCTACCCCCCCTCTCTCTCTCTCTCTCTCTCTCTCTCTCTATATCTCTCTCTCTCTCACACACACCCTTCTCTCTCTTACACACACAACCCCATCCACTATCCCTCTCTCTTACACACCCACACACAGACACACTCCCACCTCTACCCCCCCCTCTCTCTCTCTCTCTCTCCCTCACACACACACTCACACACCCTTCTCTCTCTTACACACACAACCCCATCCACTATCCCTCTCTCTTACACACCCACACAGACACACTCCCACCTCTACCACCCCCCCTCTCTCTCTCTCTCTCTCTCACACACACCCTTCTCTCTCTTACACACACAACCCCATCCACTATCCCTCTCTCTTACACACCCACACACAGACACACTCCCACCTCTACCCCCCCCTCTCTCGCTCTCTCTCTCACACACACCCTTCTCTCTCTTACACACACAACCCCATCCACTATCCCTCTCTCTTACACACCCACACACAGACACACTCCCACCTCTACCCCCCCCTCTCTCTCTCTCGCTCTCTCTCACACACACACCCTTCTCTCTCTTACACACACAACCCCATCCACTATCCCTCTCTCTTACACACCCACACACAGACACACTCCCACGTCACCCCCCCCCCTCTCTCTCACTCTCACACACACTCACACACCTTTCTCTCTCTTACACACACACACCTCCATCCTATCTGTCTTACACACACACCTCTATCCTCCCTTCCTCCCTTTCTCTCTCTCTCTCTCTCTCTCTCTTTCTCTGTCTTTCTCTCACACCCACACCTCTATCCTCTCTCTCTCTCACTGTCCCTCTCTCACACACACACACATTTATATCTCTCTCTCTCTTACACACACACATACACACAGAGCTAAGCCGTTAGTGGTAAGTGTGGTAGTGACTCTCAGCAGAACTGTAAAACCCCCAGGCTGTTCCTCACACTGTCTCTCACACACACACACACACACACACAGAGCTAAGCCGTTAGTAGTAAGTGTGCTAGTGACTCTCCCCCAGGCTGTTCCACACACTGTGATTCTCTCATATTACACTGCAGGATTTGTAAAGCCACACTTGTGCTACTTATGAAATCACCTACAATGTAAGATCAGCAGCGGAGAAATCAATCACAGAGGGGAAAGATTAGAGCATTGATTTGAGTGGAGAGAGTGATAATGCCACAGGATCATTCATCAGGCCTGTGTAATGTGTCCAGACAGTGGGGGCCAGCCATTTCTAATCTACGCTCTTATTTTAGGATCACTGCTGCACTGGAACCACGCTACTAATATGCATGCACAATACAAAAGGGAAACACAAAAGGAAACGGTGAAAATATGAGAAATCGACTGAAAGCAGACAATATGCTGATCGTTCCAACACAGAACTTATTAACTACAGCACACTCTAGCACAGATAAGTAGCAGAGTCCCCACTGTTTGTATTAACCATCATTTTTCTTTAGATATTCCATCACAGGGCTAACCTTTGGCACTGTATTGTCATCCTTTGCTTTTTGATGTTATAAGCAGTGAACAAAACTTCCAAGCTCATCTTTTTTGCAACTGTCTTATGGTGGCTTTTTTAAGACCTTCATTTCCATTTTTTTGCGAAAATATCACTGTAGACATAGATTTAATTTCAACTTGATTATTACCTCTTAGGCCCATGCCCTTTGGCTCATATTAATACTCACATCACAGAGCTCACAAGGTAGCATGCGCAACGACCTATAAATAACAAAATAATTCAGAATCACACACATGCGTCTCCTTTGTGACCGTCCTCATTCCCCTGTGCGCTCGCTCTGAATCCGTCTCTCGTCCTCTTTCAGTGCCATTCCCCCGGGATACCCAGGGGCTGCCGCTGTGCCCTGCCTGTTCTCTACAACACACCTCACATTCCCAAGCTCCTCTGAGACCGTGCACATTACAGTTTGGTTGGATCCTACTTAATGTTAGTGTGTAATAACATTGGGAACTGCAGTAAAAAAAATTCTTGATAAAAGTGCGCCACTTCTCAAATATTTAATAACCACTCATCACTTTTAGGGTGTGTGTTTTTTATTTCTGTCTGTTTCGCTCTGATATTGAGCAGGTTACCTCTGAAGCCATCCGCACTAATGGTCTCATTCGTTTAAAAACTTCCGAAAGCAGTGGCGTTTGCCAGGTTTTTAATTTTGTCTGCTTATTACGGCTGCATTCAGCGGTGTGTCCGTAAGGGACGGGGATCTGCACAGTCACACTCTAATTACGCAACTGGAATAAAAGGGACTCCACTTGTCTCCACCTTTTCTGAAAAGACGTCCCGAGACCTCACACGAACCTGGACTAAAGACGCATCCCTGTGGACCGGAATTTAAAATATTTACTGGGTTACTGTCTTGAACAATTGGATTGCTTCCTATAACAAACCAAACCACCAGATAATCCTGTTTAATGCCTGGCATGGACCTCAGTTAACACTGCAGATGGCCTACATAAACTGCGCACTAATCCCTTCATGAATATGGCATATTTGTATTTATATTATATTTATCATGGCTTTTTAAAAACATGTTGTCGTCTTTGTGAATATGTGAGACTCAATATCTGTGTTTAAAGTTCATTCATTCATTTATTCATATCAGTTATGAGGTAACCTTTGACTTGTAGCCTAAGGGCATTCTGGGAAGGCTGGATGAGAAGCAGATAAAAGAACAAGACAGCTGCGACGCTCTGCCTGTGTTATATTTGGAATACCATATCTTCTGTTACAACCAAGAATTCCTGAAGAGCACTATGCTTTTGAATAAACAAACAGGAAACTGATAACAATCTCAAAAATGGTGATTTTTTTAAAATATCACTGTGATTGTTAAGAGGAAAAAAAACAATCACAGAAAATGAGATAAGCTCTTGGCCTGAACACAGATCCCTACCTTTCAGCTAAAATCTTTGGGGCTAAAATGACCTTTTCCTCCATTATCCTACCTTATCTTACAAAATGAAAATGAATGCAACTGGTGTGCAGATAGCTTAATGCCATTGGTGTAAAGATAGCTTAAGAATCTCCCTTTCTGGCAACAAAATCATATCTCACAATAACAGATGTGCCTACAGGCAACGAACCGCTAAAGATCACACTCAAAATCAATGCATTGATAATACCAAAAGAACATACATTTTTGACAAAATAAGACATGATTGAAACGAATGCCAAACCTCCAGTATACACCCCTGTCTGCCCACAGAGAATATCAAGACCTAAAATATCAGGACTTTACAGGATCGCCGCAGTGTAATATTAAGATCTAGACAAGTGCGGAGGCATACCTCAAATTTGCACAGGTTTTAGCCCATCCTAGCCCAACAGTATAATAAGCATGGGCATTCTGAATGTAAAACAAATAAAGAAACCAAGGAACACACACACACCCTTTAGCGACCCTTTGAGTTACTCCCCCTACAGTCTGCGTGCTTAACACACCTTTCACAGCAGTAACGGCCAAACAATTCTTGGACAAAAACATTCACTGAAGAAATGTGAAGATTATGAAAAAGGCAGGAGGGCACCACCTGGGCGTTACAGAGCAGACGATCAGTTCAGAAAGCATCCATCGCACGTGGGGTCCTTTCAATTTACTCAATAAACTGAAAAAGGTACTCTGCTTAATATATTTAAAATTGCCTTTATTGATCTAGCGTAGCCGTATAGCGGACCAGCAGATCCAGCCGGCCGCAGGGCTGAGAGCGATCGATACAGTGCCTTCATCAAGAGGGACTGCTGAGTCCCTGCGGAGCAATCTTCTGGCTGACAAACAAAAACACGGCCATCTTACGGACACGGCGGATCAATGACGGTCATTTTAAATATATGAAGAAGAGTGCCTCGTGTTTACTGTTTTCTCTCTTCTCACAAACATATTTGGCAAATATTCAGAAACTTAGAACTTCCCTCTAAAACTGCCATCTATCCATCATTTCAACCAAGTGTAAGGAAGTACTCAAAGTGTGGGCTCTGGTGTGTGAGCTTGCACCAACTTTTCATAATTAAAATGACCAGTATAAGTTGCATGAGAGAGATCACCCTTCTGCTGAACTGGAAAGAGTGAACTCCATAAAATAGCCTTTAGATTGGAGGTCGTCTTTGAAATCATGGTCATTGTCAAGTTCAAAGAAATGCAGACTACAGAAAGTGTGAAGCAGATTCTCCTGCCCCCTCGCTGGATCTGAACAGCAGGGCGGCAGCACACCCTTGGGGCACAGAAGGGGCGTCTCCAGTCTGTTCATAAATGACAGCACTGAATGTAGAGGCAGTGGAAGGGCTTCCAAACATGATTGCTATGCAGACAGCCCTCCCACAAGCCATGCGAGAATCTCCCGGAAAAGCCACGCTGCCACGTGAAACGTCTGTTTAATTAAAATCTCACGAAAGACTGACTGCTTTTTATCTCCCATCCCACTCTGTCAAAAAGCTGTCTCCCTCTCGTCTTCCTGAAATGAAGCCCTTAGTCTCCTAGAAGGCGATACTGCCAGGTTGGGCCGTCGAACCACAAGACCAAACAAGGTTGTTTGGCGACATTACATGCGTAGTGCTTATGAAGGAGTTACGATATTCTTATGACGCACTATTCATTTCAAATTTATTATTACCCTGCGTTAGGCTAAATTAATGATGTATTTATATGCTGTTGCCTGGGACGTCAATTTTAGCCTCGTCCTCTGGAATCCTGTGGAAGACTCCAGAAGGCTTAGCTATAACCCCCCCCCCCCCCCAGTCTGCCAGAGAAGCTGTCAGTCTGCATGTGCTCCCTCCCCAGGCTAGAATGTGCTGAAGGACCCCAGTGGGGGGGGTCCTTAAAATTAGAGACCTGGTTGAAGAGCAGCTGAAGGTGGCTGGGGTTTACTGACAGCAGAGGGCCCTCTCTCTCTCTTCCTCCCTCTCTCTCTTCTTCCCCCCCCCCTTTCCTTTCCTCTCTGCCTCCCACTCTTTCTCCTCTCCTCTCTCTCTCTTCTTCCCTCTTTCTCCTCACTCTATACCCTCCCTCCCTCCCTTTATTTCCTTCCCTCCCTCCTCTCCCTCATTCTCCGTCTCTCTTTTGCTCCCTCTGTATACCCTCCCTCTCTCTCACCTAGCATTAATTGAAGGGAAAAACAGTTTGCTTTTTTTGGCTACATCGTGTTCAAGTGTTTCATTTCCTTTGTCAGGTTGTTCCACGTGGCGTTATTGGCGGGGTCAAGCACTCAAGAGGTGACGGCCGGCTGTTTGTATGGCTTTTCGCAGGCCTGTTTTTTAAGTGCTGTCCTGTTGAGCAGAGAGGAGATTACGTCTCACCTGCATCTAAAGACAGGGGCCGGCTGCTGTGTGCAAGTCCTCTAGAGCTCTCTGAAGATGAGATAACACTGTGCTTTACTCTGTGTTCCTGCTAACACACTGGAAATAAGTGCTACAACGGCAAATGCTATTTTTTTAGTTATTGTATGCAGTCCTCGGTTAGCATCATTACAAGCAAAACCAATGCATTTCTACCATAAAGGTCCCATACACTGCCATCTACGTATGAAAAGAAACAAACTAACTAACTTACTTAGTGACACATGCACACAGGCACACCTGTACACATGCATGCACATGCACATGCACACGCCTGCTGTCATGTGCTCAGCTCACATCAAGCATCCCAGAAATATTCAAAACAAACAAAAAATAAAATAAAAACACAGCTAATGCTGGAGGCTGAAATAAATTTTCATTTTGGGTAAAATGAAAAGCCAAAAAAGATTTATGTGTTATTTCCCTCCCACACCTGAACGGGTTTTAGAGGATATCTGGCTCCAAACACAGCCCTGCGTTCTCAATTGAAATGGAAAGCAGAGACTGGGAGGTGTGGCAAAACCTGCTGTTATTGGTTTGGAGATGTCCTGTCACCGGCAAAGCAAATGAAAAGTGATTGTGAGAATTGTGGGGGGGGGGGGGGGCACACCTACTCATGCCGTGCAAATTCTATTCCATGATTTCAGTCCAATTTCCATCAGCAGCGAGAACAGACAATAACTAAATAAAAAGCGCTGCTACCGTGGTAACCTAATTTCGGTCTGCATTGGAGGGCATGGGAGAATATGAAGGGCCTGACAGAATGTTCCAGAAGGGAGCATCACCGCATAGAGGCTCCAGCAGCCTCATATCATGAGAACGGCTGGCCAGGTGGCCCTTATCTCCATTAGCTCATTCCTCCACAACCAAAACCCACTTTTACGGGCTCTTTCAAAAATGATCTTTACACCAGTGGCTGCAACGGGGCACCGTGCCCTTGTAAATATGCTTGGCAGTGCCTGGCACGCTTCGGGATGCTTTCTCTGTTTTATTTGACATTTATTATGTTTCTCTAGTCTGTGATATGACTGTGCAATTACTGGAGGTTGCTGGGGTCACTCAGCCTTGTTATTGCGATTCTCATCTCTTTATTTCACCTCTTATTTCTCTTTGCTTGTTTGTGTTTTGAGTTGAGTAGTTCCAGGTTATCACTGTACTGGTACAATCCATACCACCTATTATTATCATTACCTGGAAAAACCCATTTAAGCAAGTGATATATTTTTAATTTCTATGTATTTTTTTTGTTCCATTTCAGAAAATGTCATAATGTCCAAACATAAGAAAAATGAAGAACTAGGAAACTGAAAATAAATAAAAAAACACAGGGCTTAAAAGGTATTCTGCTCAGAGGCAGCTACTGTGGGTTAGTGGTTGATACAATATATTTACACACAGGATTTGCTAATCTAGAAAAGGACCACACTGTCAGGGGCAGGTCACTGCTGTTCATGAGCAGCCATTGCCACAAGCAACAGGGGTATTTGGGGGCTTTTATGCTGTCGATCTGTGAGCCCTGACCGGAGACTGTAGCGTGCTAATCTAAAGGATCCAACTCTAATTGAATGCTAAAGATAATAACTGTCAAAAATGGCAGCTAAGCCTGTGTAAATTAGCAGAGCCGCAAGCTAGTTTTAAAGATACTTGTTGGTCATGTAAGCGGGTATGCAAGATCCAACAAGCTACTCAGTGTCAAACACAATGCAGTCTGGGAAGGGGGCAATTTTCTCTGAGGAATAATTCCTACACGCAGCTTTAGTTAGTAGAGCAGAGCTACACAACACCAGCCCCAGAGGGCCAGATTGTGCTGTATCCAGGTTTTTGTTCCAACCAGTTATTCTGGTTAATTTGCTCTAAATGGCTATATTAGCCAGTGCTGGTTAACTACTATATCAGAGAGAAATGACACGTTTTCTCTCCAGAGATTTATGTAAAATACAGAATTAAATAAAAGATTTGAGTAATTAAATTGTTAAGAGTAGTTGAGATGAATGGCGACTGGTCCCTTGTTGTTTTCCTGCGTGCGGGAGAAACACGTTTGTGATTTTCAGTTCGATACGAGACCAGAGTGAGATTTTTAAAGGAAGGTAATAATAGCTTCAGCAGAAGCTTGGTCAGGCCCTTTAATTATGTGAAAGGTCATCTCTCTGGAAGCAGAGGAGTCTGGGTAAATAACAGAAGCCCTCGGGCATCCCCGCTAAGTCTGCGGGGTCACACCAATAAACGGGGGCAATTAATGAGAGGACTTTATGAGTAATCAGTCCTTAACACACGGAAGATGGCTTTGCCTCTGCAAGTCCAGTATCCTACAAGACAAAAGCAGCGAAATCTACACATGGCTCATTTTTGAAAGTCAGTAATAAATACCGGGTTTATACTTGCCATGACTTTTTCAATGACATTTTAAGAACAAATGTATTATTTTTCAAGATTTTATGTGATTTAGAAACACATTATTTTCGAAATATTGCAGGTCTGCAAAGGCACACACACTTCATTCTCCACTGACAGATGACTTTTGGTCCTGGAATTAATGTACAAACCAGTGAGCCATCCAATTTGTTAGCACCATCAGGGCACTGATATTGCAAGATTTCATATTAAGTGACATCAGACTAGTGAGTTAACAGGAGCAATGGATGCATTCTGCTCACAGTAGTTTGTCCTGTCCTTACCCCAAGGACAGCACCATATTTGTGCATAAAAAAACCGCCTCCATAAATTTGTGGAAAGCAATAATATATTTCCAAGGATCCTGTAAATTAATGAGTTTGAGTGACAACAGAGTTCTATAACACTGACTTAAGATTTTGAAGAAAAAAACATTCCAAAAATACTTGGCTTACAATTTCATTAAATTGAATGAATTGAGCGGATGTGGGAAGGACATTAAGCAATGGGCGACTCTTTCAATACCAATACAGAACTCCCACCAGGAAGGAGCAGAGACTGGACGGCACATGGGTCTGTTCAATGACCGTTACCTCCATCTGTCTCCATTAACCTGGCAGCCCGGGCAAGTGAGAGAGCTTCAGGTACGCAACGCTTGGGATTGGGGTGCCAAGGGCACACCCGCGAAAGCCACTGCACCCTGTTTGCATGAACCCATCCAGCCGTTCCATTCTGCAAACAACTTACTGGCACTTTCACAAGGACGTTAGAGCTCATCATCAGGACAAATTGGATTTGATGAGAAATAATCTTGCGCCACTAACTCACTTGCTCACTTCTCCAGAAACGTCTTTAGTAAAACACATCTGTGCTTAATGTGTTATTCTAATTATATCTACCAAACGTTAGGGCACGCACACACACCCACCCACCCACACACACACACACAAAAATGCCTATTTCAAAATTCGTCCTCAAGTTACCTAAAGAATAAACACCTTTATACAGCAAAATGACATTAGCAAGTGTGTCATTTGATTTCAGGCTCCGGATTTGCTTTGGATGCGCCTGTCACAAAACCTCCTGGCGAGAGTCACATGGAAACTCACAATAAACCCTTTCGTTAATTAACACTTTGGTGACCGGCACGGCACGGCACACCTTTATTGTTATTGTCGCAATACGCCTCTGAAGATTGAAGATTTCCTGTGCTGCTGACGATGCCAGATGGCTGTGCGAATCATAAACAAACAAATAATAAAGATGATGGATTGATGGAGATGGCAACTCGTTTTCTTTTTGTATTTAAAGCCACTGTACAGTATATGAGCATGAAGGAGAAATACTTCTGGTTGAAGTACAGATAAAACCTTGTTTTGTTTAGTAATTTTTTCACAATTTCCATGAATTTCAGTGTTATGTTCTCTGTTCTCGTACCCTTACATTAATTTCATATCCTGTAACGTACGGTAAAATAACTGGACTTTTGCGAAATTCACAGCCATGAATTTTTTTAAAAAGAAAAGAAAATATAGACATATCATTTAAATATCTGAGAGCAGGAACCATTTGTATTTAGCCACATATTGCGACGCATTGCTGTATCTTATCGTATATTTCAGATGCGCGTGGCTTCAGTATAGTGCATTCCCATAAGGGCGCGGTGTTTGAGGCGGCACATTTCCTGGTGAAGGAAAAGACACAAAGCTGTTTCCTGTCTCTGCTGACAGGCTCTCTAATGACGCATTATGCTGACACTGCACACAATGGAGAAGCCGCCACTTTCATCTCTTAATTATTACTTTAGCAGAGACCTGCCTCTGTCTGCACAGACAGTCTGAACCCAGCATCCCTCAATATCACCGTTCTCTGAAGAAAAGGCTAATTGGCGGTTCGGGCGAGCTTGTTACAGAGCACTCCGCTGTTGAATGCGCACAGAACTACCGCAACACAAACACAGGTAGGGTTCATGAACCTGTCTCCCAAGACTACAGATCAAGACTGAATTCCTCAAAATCATGTGACAGCACCCCTTCTTGTTTCCACTGAAATTTGTCTGTTTTTTTCATTTCCACACAAATAAAAAGCTTACATAAGCACACAGCTGTTTGTTAAGCTTCAAATGCCACGCAAAAATCACAAATCATAAAGTTATAATGAACTGTTATCTTTCATAATGTTTATGACTTGCATCATCTGCACATTAAGTGATGCATAATTTTTAAGAGTCATCATTTTTTGCATAGAAAATTAAAAAAAATATATTATAAACTATGATGAAGGAGGAAAATGAAGACCTAGCATTTAATGACAAGCATCTGGCAAATCCAGGGACCAATTAACCATTATTTTCACGAGCAATGTTTCCTTTAGAACTACAAACACAAAAATCCTTCCCTATGATGTGCACACAAGTTTATATGACTAATTAAAAGCTAATTAAGAAATGGCACACATTTCCTAACAGCACAGGTGTAAATATTCAATTTGTTTAAAACAACATATTTTCCAGCAGCTCGATCAATTGTATCAGCATATTGCCACATAGATGCTATAAATTACGGACACATCAGGCTTGCCACACCTACATCCGTATTGTGGCTAAACATGCCCATTTATTAAGTGTGAAGATAATGTCATGCAGTGACTATACTCTACAGAATAGTTTTTTTATACATTATATTGTAGATACATATCTTGTAACATGCACTGATGTATTTAGAAAGAGTCAGGTTGTGATAGCACGTTCAAAATACATTTAAAAAACATGTCATGTTCACTGAATGTTCAAGACAATTATCAAATCTACAGTGAAATATGTATGATGAATGTAAATACAGTTAGAGAAACACACACGTTTTCAAACTGAAATTAGAAACATCAATTGAGTTTTTCTTTCAGTATTTTTAACATATCCAAAGCCTGGCTGCATGAAGTTTCTGCTCTAAAAATATGCAATAAATATTGACATTGCAATATGAATGACAATCTTTTTTCATGTCAGGTTATACTAAGGACCAAAGTGAAACACAGTCATGATCAAACCTAATGATCATCCTGATACTCTAAGATTAATTTACGCCTTGAATATCCTGAGCGGATTAATGACGTACGATTGTGGTTGGGAAATGACGTCTTGTAGATTTTGTTCAAAGGGCATTCTGAATTTGTAGCATCTGGTATGAAATGAAAAACAGAAAATTGTGAAGGGCAATCTTTATAGTGCCAAAGACATAGGAGTTGGTTTGGTGCCAGAAAAGTAATCAAACTCCCTTGTATTTCTGAAGGAATAATGCTACTACAAGGAACAAATAGCCTTTCTCTGCTCCCAAGAGAAATATGGTCCTCCCAACACACTGGGAATGAGTCAGAGACTGGAATATGGTCCTCCCAACACACTGGGAATGAGTCAGAGACTGGAATATGGTCCTCCCAACACACTGGGAATGAGTCAGAGACTGGAATATGGTCCTCCCAACACACTGGGAATGAGTCAGAGACTGGAATATGGTCCTCCCAACACACGGAATGGTAAATGGACTGCACTTATATAGCGCCTTTTTCCAAAGCGCTTTACAATGGCCTCTCACTCACCCGTTCACACACACATTCACACACCAATGGCGGCAGCTGCCATGCAAGGTGCTAGCCTGCTCATTGGGAGCAATTTGGGGTTCAGTGTCTTGCCCAAGGACACTTCGACATGCGGACAGGAGGTCACAAAATGAGTCACAAACTGGAATATGGTCCTCCCAACACACTGGGAATGAGTCACAAACTAGAATATGGTCCTCCCAACACACTGGGAATGACTGACAGACTAGAATATGGTCCTCCCATATGGTGCTGTGCCATTTCCACTAGATTTGTGGCTAGGAGAGCTGTCACTCACAGCCCAAAGCCACGCCCAGGAACGCAATGGCTCCTCCCTCAGAATGAAGGGGAGTTCATTATACATTCATTATCATTCTTTCTAAAAAGTGTAGGTATTTACAGTATATTGCAGTGTGTTCCACTCTGCTAGGAAATCCCCTGCTGTGTGACAGTGCAAATACCTGTACGTACCTGTACACCTACAGGTAGGCACATGAAGGAAGTATAGCTTGTAAAGAGGTCATTCTGAAATGTGTGAGGGTAAGCAGTGACAGTGGCCAAAGTATTTAGAGATGAAATTCAGGCATGTTGGACGGGCCGTAAGGTTGCTGTGTGAGAGCGCATGTTTATGGGCTGGGGGGGTCAGGTGTGTCCCCCGCACTCCAGTGGAGGCATGTGTGGAAATGTCTGGAAAGCCAGCGTGAAGACGCTGTATGATACAACTATTTAATAAACATTACTGACAGGCCTCTAAGGAGCCGCAGGTCCAGGCCTCAAACGCCATTTCCTAAAACCACGGTAAGCAGGGCCCCTCTCTGACTGCTGCCACTTATCCCACGCTTGATTGCCTCGCATTTCCACCAACCCCCCCTCCCTGGGAGAAGGCTCTTCTGCAATAGTGATGGATGAGCCAATCAAATCTGCTCCAGGGTTCCTCGGGAACAGCCACTCAGTCAACTGAGGTGGCATCCTCACAAAAACAAGCCCCTCATTTGCCTGCTTTGAGGAACATGTCAGAAGAATAGAAAAAAAATAAAAAGAGAGGGAAGGAAAGAGGGAGAGGGATGAGGGATAGAGGGAGAGAGAGAAAGCGTGAGAGACCTGCAGTTAAAACTGAAGGCGGTGCGGCCCTCCAGGACTGGAGTTAAACCTGTAGACACTGCGGCCCTCCAGGACTGGAGTTAAACCTGCAGGCACTGTGGCCCTCCAGGACAGGAGTTAAACCTGCAGACACTGCGGCCCTCCAGGACTGGAGTTAAACCTGCAGACACTGCGGCCCTCCAGGACTGGAGTTAAACCTGCAGACACTGCGGCCCTCCAGGACTGGAGTTAAACCTGCAGACACTGCGGCCCTCCAGGACTGGAGTTAAACCTGCAGGCACTGTGGTCCTCCAAGACTGGAGCTAAACCTGCAGACACTGCGACCCTCCAGGACTGGAGTTAAACCTGCAGACACTGTGGTCCTCCAAGACTGGAGCTAAACCTGCAGACACTGCGACCCTCCAGGACTGGAGTTAAACCTGCAGACACTTTGTTGCATTAAAAGTTTAAGACCCTATAACTTGAGTTACCTCAGTAACATCCATAATAACAGTCATAATACTATACAGGTGCATTAGGAACTGTGATTGAACCGTGTACAAGAGGAACACAGAACCGATAGCGCCACAGTTACCCCAAATGATCAGTTCCAGGCCAGCAGCAGGTCGGTGCTGCTTCAATCACATGATTAAAAAGAGACGAGTGAACAGTTTCAGATGATGGAGTGCAGACCTCATGCTGCTCCTGTCCTGGGACTGTGTTCTGCCCTCCTTCGATGACTCCCGGTAGTTGGACATTTTTAGGATGAGAAGCTAAATGGCTTCAAAACGAAGTGGCAGTTCCCTCAGTGTGCAGGAGCGGTTGGGGTGTCCCATATCCCCATCAGAGCCCCCGAATGAGAACCCCAGCAATTATTTTAATCCAAAATGCTGGCAATCAGTGATCTTACAAGCAGAGGTGGACAATACATTCTGGTGAGATCACATATAGGCTACTGTATATCATAGATTTGTGTGTTTCTGTTTACTGATTATAATCTTATATATGGGCTCCAGAGGGTTTGATTACTATTTGAAAAAAAAAAGCAGCCTAATAATAAAAACATGTATAGCAAAATTCTCTATTGATAAGAAAGTTTTGAAATACACTCTCAAAACAGATGTGTTAAATACAACACACAATGTGTCGTTTTTTAACACACCTCCTTTTCTAGCTACAGACAACAGGTTTCCTGTTACTTTCAACGCAGTCTGTGTTGGTCTCAATTTTTAACACAAATTGCATAATGTGACACAAAATGTGTCGACAATAACACAAATGCAGTAACACAAAAAGTGTGTTGGATATTAACACATCCTTTTTGAGAGTGTCAGGCCTACTTATCATCCATAATTTAACGCATGGTGCAAAAAACATGCGCTCTTAATCTTTTACCCAATGCAAAATAGGCTAAATAAAACAGCAAAAGGGCAAAACCAGTTGTATTTGCATTAACCGCAGCTACCAGCACATCTGTATTTAGTGTGTCGCACAAAGTACTAACAGATGAAAACACGCCACTTTGGGGGTAAAAATCCGATCTGAGTGTTTAAACTGAGGTCGGATGTTGGTGATCGCAAATTCTCTCGGAATTGAATACCACATGCAAAGGAGGCCTGTATCCGGTCTCAAAAAATTGGATACCGTGTGTTTTTCTTGTGTTGACACTTTTGAATAATTAAATCCGATCTGTGTCAGATGTGCGGAAGAAATCTGAACCAGGTCGCATCAGAGTGTACCCATAATGAATCAGAGCATTCCAAGTTCACCCTTGGGAAGTATTTTATAAATCACAGCTATTTGATCACTAAAGTCCCAACACAAATCGTATCTGGAAGTCAGAAAATTCCTAAAACAGGAAGACATTATATAAACCCCAATATAAGCCTGAGATAAAACGTTGCTGTGATCACTTTCCGTGTGTAAAACTCTCGTCTCAATATTAGCTCAGGGAGTGCAGATGGGTAATAATAAAGGACCTGCTACCATAAAACTGAATAAAACACATAAATCACATATATATTTTTTACATTAATGCACTCTCAAAAAAGATATGTTGTTAACCAACACAGTTTTTTCTGTTAACTTTCAATACATTTTGTGTCGAATTACACCATTTATAAAAAGGGAGCGTTAAAAAATGACTTTTTAAAACAAACCGCATTGAAAAGTAACACAAAATGTGTTGACCTTAAAATATTAAGTAGACATGGAGGTGTGTTAAAAAATGGCACATTGTGTTTTTTGTTTTTTTTAACACATCTGTTTTGAGAGTGTGCTTACATGCGGACATTTGGGTATGACCCACATTAAACAGAAATGAGTGGCAAAATATCATCAGAAATCTGGAGTATAATACAATAAAACACTTAAATCTGAAAGTACATGGTAGCCGAGCATTAAAATCTGTGCAGGAACAGGTCCATAAAGAGCAGGAGGTTCAGTTAAATCCTGTGTGTGCCGCACAGCCTTAATTTTAACGCTTCTCAAACCCTCATCATACAGAGTGCTCTGGTCATAAGCAGTGATGGATGAGCTGTGCGTACGGGCTCACCGGAGAGACGCTGAGCCGGACAGGTTGGGATCTTCGGACAAATTACACGCCTCTGCAACAATGCACGTCAATCGGCCCTGTGTCAGTTCTCGTACACCGAGACGCCAGTTGTGTTACCCAGGCGATAGAAGAACAAGTCAGAAGACCGCTTTCAGAAGAGGGAGTAAATACCCCAGCTTGTCAAGGAAAATTACTCCGCGACTCCCCGTCACATTATATATTAGCGCGGTAAACTCCGGCATTACAGCGGTTGTCTGGGTGACAGCACTCAGAATGGTGCAGTTCGGCCTCAAACTGAAACTGAGCGAGAGTCAGAGCCAGAAACCGTAGACCAATTGCTTTACTTCCCCCTGCCGCTCTCGGTGGTCCGTCCGTCGCAGTAAACACGAGCCCAAGCAGAAGGACGACGCCGTCTTGCTGCAGCCAGCACATTTGGAAACTCCGGGGAAATTTGCTCCTTTAAATTAATGAGGGCAAAGGAGTCATTTGCATCTTTCGGCGTAAGAAATGCATATTCAGCGGAGGTTTTAATGTGTAAAACGTTAAGATGTGTAAAACTAATACATTTAGCCACGATAAAAAAATGGTAACCATTCAGAATAGTTCTACTTTTTCACGTGAGAAAAAAAATCTAAAATGCATTAATACGCACGATGCATTAAAGCAGAAATACGCATCCAAGTGTTGAACGTTTTAGTTTTCCCTTCTGGGGCAAGCTCCACAGTCCACACACTTGAGCTAGCCTACTTGCGGAGCAAAGACTGAACTCACCCGAGTGTAAAATCCAAAGTGAAGCCGTTCCTCCGATTCTTCCTCACTGCATAATGGATATCTGGGTGAGCTGCACATGGCCTTTACGGGGAAACGAGTCTATGACAATTATAAGAAGTGAGACCGACAGAGCCTCTCTGACGAATATCAATATATTTTTGTTCGCTGAAGAATTATGAATAAAAATATAACTTATGTAGGCCTGTGCATATTGTTTACAATATAAACAGTTTGGGCAACCGATTCAATCACCAACCTCTGCCGCAGAATGGCCACCCACGTATTCACACTATCTTGGGTCTACAAACTGAAATCTCCCTTTCCGAAACTCTCAGCATTTTCTTTGGGTTGAACACCCCTCCGAACAGACCGTAGGCCTACTTATGTCACATTTACAGCTTTACTCTTAACACGTAAATCCCCGAAACTGCTCTGCTTGCAGCGATACAGAATACCACAGACCAACCTCTTGTGCATAGGCTACTATTACAATGAACGTTATGTCCCCGGGTTACGACATGGCTTTCAGGTGTGACGGACATGCATAAGTTACGTTCTGACTGTTCAGGCCAATCATTTTATCTGCCTCGTTATATTTCCATTGTCAAATAACGAATGGGCAATTATGTTGCATGTAGAGCTTAATAATCATGCTGTAAATGTGTATTCTGTTTGTAACTGTATGTAAAATGATAAGAAAGTTTAACAATAAAATGTAACTGATACCAGCTACCATTTAAATACTCCTGTTCTACTTTTATAGTTATTGTTCCTCTTTTGTTATGGAGAATCCTTACAAACAGACAAGACCCATAAATATGACACACTCTCACAAGTCCAGTATCTACCCAATGGATGTAAAATCCCACCGCTTTTCTAAGCAATTCCTTTCTGCTGGGTTTTGAACTGTATATTTTCTGTAAAGCATATGCCCGAGAGAAGGCCAAAAATACAATCATATCTGGTACAGCCAGACGCTCAGGTTCTTATGGGAGATATGAATCTAAGAAGCACAGTTTCGTGATACACTCCGATTTAGAGGCTTGAATTACTTTGTGACAGAAGAATTAGAAACGCGACATTGCTGGTGTAAAGAGCAAACCGTTGAGCAGCTCGGCAGCAATGCTCTCAGGTGCAGTGGAGCCACCTGTGCTCGCTGCTGCTATGGGATCGTCCAGAATGTTCTCAGGTAATTATGTGGGGCGCACGGGGCTTTCAACATTAGTGTCAAACTCACACCTACGTGTGGAATCGGGCGACTCTCCCATCATAACGATTTAGCCACGGCTAGCAGGTTTGTCTGCGCGGCCCCCAGCGGAGCAGTGTGCAGCAGTGTCATACCGTATGCTAAAAGGCAGGGGTTACGTGCCAGCACTGGTCTCAGTTCCCTGCAGCTGCTCCCACTGCCTGCAGGTGAGAAATCGGTTTGGCACTTTGTCTTTTACAATTAAATAACCCCCTCAAACCCCCCTCCTGCATCCAGCTCGGAGGCGTTTAACCGTTTAGTGAACAGGGCTACTCTCCAGTTTAACGCCGCGGGTAGAATCAATCTAACTGTACGAACACAAGCAGCTCAATCAATGGGCTCGCCGACTGAATGGGGATATTGAAGCGCAATTGGAACAGACGCAGCAGCATCGAGTTCAAACATGGCGGCGTGTCCGCATGTTAAACTCCACAGCAAGCCTCTCTACAGGTACCAGCACCCCACCTGCATTCCGCCCCCACTTCTTCATGTTTGTGAGGTCCCACTCCCACACTCCATCCACCCCACCCCACCCCCAGTCACCCAGCCTATATAAATGTCACACAGGGGCCACTATTTTCATTACATTCCCTCACGATATACAAAGCTTCACGTTTGTCGGACAGGACTTGTCAGAAGAATCCGAGCCCCGCCACATAATGAAGCCCTTCACTCTATGGCATCTTCATTTAACCCCCGCCCCCTCCCCCAGCCCTTTGTGCCGCTGTCCCCTCCGTTGTCCCTCCCGTCCAGGTCCCACCCCTCTCTCCTTCCCCTATCAGCCCATCCAGCGAAGGTTAATGGGGTCTTTACACACAGTGACTGAGCGCGTCTGTGTTCCCAGTCCTCCGCTAACTCAGCAGCCCATCCTTCTTATTCCTCACACTTTCCTTTTACCAGTATGGCGTGTGTAAGTAAATTATTCCTTTCTGGGCGAGGTGAGGAATCCGCTCTGTGGTTTTGGCCAATCAAAAAGGAGGGGGCCCATCCCTCTGCCCACCTTCTGAACTCCACTCATCCTACGTTTTTAAAGCTGGTCTGAGCGGGCTCTCAGGTTTGTTACACGCATAGGCACGCTGGCGGTACGTGCTGCGGTGTGAGGTGACAGTGGCGAGAACCTGCCTGCAGAGGGCACACCTCATGGCCAATCACATAGTATGTGAGGACCAACTCTCTCATTTAAACCCACCCATCAGTTACACTCCTACTGACCAATCACACACTTATACTCCTACTGACCAATCACACAGTTACACTCCAACTGAGCAATCACACAGTTACACTCCTACTGACCAATCACACAGTTACACTCATACTAACCAATCACAGTTACGCTCATACTGACCCATCACAGACTTGCACTCCTACTGACCAATCACACAGTTACGCTGCGTTCTCACATCGAGCAACTTTGGTCACCCAGTCGCCGGAAGTCCATTCATTCTCTATGAACCTGAGCAACTAGGCAACTGAGCGACCAAAATCGGCCGATAAAAGTTTCCCGCAATTTAACTTTTGAGCGACCATCGGCCGTAACAGCCAATCAAGAGTTCCACGCATCATATTTCTCCAACCGACACGAAACCATTTTGTGAATAATTGTTCCGCCCGATTTCACTCAAATTGCAGCAATGGAGGAGCAGCTAATAATAATGGCCAATCGGTCAATAGCCTATCGCTAGCTAGTGCGAACACATACTTATCAGTGTCATGACATAACTATAAAGAATAGAATGCATCGCAAATATGTCTTTGTTATATGTAGGCTACTGCCGTTGTTTCTCTTCATCAAAAATTGTAGCTGCACGAGCTGACTTGGATGACACAACGGGAAGCTCTTGCCCCGCCCCCAGCCTAGTAGAATTGACCGACTCAGCGACCAAGTTGCCCGCTGTGAGAACGTGGCGTTACACTCCTACTGACCAATAACACAGTTACACTCATACTGACCAATCTCAGTCTTACACTCCGACTGACCAATCACACAGTTACACGCTTACTGACCAATCACAGATACACTCATACTGACCAATCACAGACTTACACTCCTACTGACCAATCATACAGTTACACTCTTACTGACCAATCACACAGTTACACTCTTACTGACCAATCACACAGTTACACTCTTACTGACCAATCACAGTTACACTCATACTGACCAATCACACACTTACACTCCTACTAACCAATCACACAATTACACTCTTACTGACTAATCAGTTACGCTCATACTGACCAATCATACAGTAACACTCTTACTGACCAATCACAGTTACACTCCTACTGACCAATCACACACTTACACTCCTACTGACCAATCACAGTTACACTCATACTGACCAATCACACAATTAGACTCCTACTAACCAGTCACACAGTTACATTCTTACTGACCAATCACAGACTTACACTCCTACTCAGGGACGTGCAGAGGATATTAGAGGGGCAGGGGCCCAAATTTATAAAAGGGCACGTCGGCGTTTTTTCGCAAATAATTAAATAAATATATGCCTGGAATGACTACTTTTGCGACACTGTTAAAGGGATATTAAAATGTATGTATTTAAAACAAACCCATGACTGCGGTTGGTTCAAACACTGCCACATGACAGTTCAATAATGATACATGCAAAGACATTAAGTCTATTTCAGTAAATTCTCCTCACATGTTAACCAGCCCAACTCTTACCTCTGACTGACATCCTCACTTGCAGAAGCTCAGCTTAATACTGCTGACAAAGATGCACTTCCTCTGGCTGCATGGCTGCCTCTCTCGCCTCCATATTCGTCTCTTACCACCTCTCCAGAGAAGGCATAATTTATTTAGTAATAACGGGCAATAAGAAGATACTGATATTGCTTTGTGTACCTGTATACAGTTCATATAACAAATAAAACTACTACTACTACTACTACTACACCCCCCCCCCATAAAGTAAGCCATCATATAAAATGGTGCCATCACTGCTTGGTGACACACACACACAATAACTATAGAAGAAAAAAAAACTATACACTGTTAATTTGTGATAACTATGTACCTGCTATGCCTTCCTGTCACAGTAGAGGGAGGGGGGCCTGTCTGTAGGCTGTCATTGATGAAAATCTATGAGCATACCCTACAACAATCCAGTAGAATGAATGGTTATTAAGTTAGAAGCCTACAATCAAAATTATGCAGTTACTGTTTAAGTCCATTAGCCTGTATGCCTACCAGAAGACCACAGTCAACATGTGTGATCTTAATGATCAATTATGATATTAGAGAACATTTATTTTCTTTAATGAGAGAGAGAGAGTGCTAACCTTAGCTAGCTAATGTACAGGGATTAAAGCAAAAAAATCTCACGACTAAAATTTTCAAGCAAAGGTCAAGTTAAGGTCCCAACACGCAATTTATAAAACAGTGAATTTAACCTACACTTTTATGTAAATATTAGAGACTATCAGCGTAATTTTTCAGATGTAAAGATGTAAGGGGCTCAGCCTCCTGTGTAGGGGGGTCCGGGGGCATCCTCCCCCGGGCAGAAATTTTTGATGAACAACCTCTATTTTGATGCCTTTTCATGCACTCTGGCACATAAATTTCATGAAATTTTTATGTGTACCTAAAAAACTGGTTTATAAAAAACAAAAACATTGAGCTGCTGAATATAGCCTATTGGACTGACACTACGTGAAGAGAAAATAATTCTCTGCTCGCTCCAACTGGATAGTCCTCATCAAGTGTTGACTCTCCGATGAGTAAAACAACTGGGTTATAACTTTGTTATCGAATTGTGTCAAGTAAAATCACACGTTGATTATTATTATTATATGTATTGTGGGCAGAGTTGGGGCGTTACTGGAAAATTGCAATATATTACATATTACTAGTTAAGTTTTTTTAAAGTAAAGCTTATATTATATACTATACAATTAAGGTAATGCGTTATATTACTTTGCATTACCATAAAATCACTTAAATCAGTGTTAAATTATTAACCATTCAGAAGTATGATTAGGATAATTTAACCTTACGTATTCATTACAAAATGTTGTTCAAATATGTTGTAGATTGTTTTACAAAACTATTAAAAAATGTATCACCTTCCTAGCCAGTAGGCCTATAGCAACCGATAAAATAAAAGTCTACCCGTATTCATTCTTGCATTCTCAAAATGCTTTGCACTTTTGAGAAAATCCTCATAAAGGCGCTTTACGTTAACATAGAGTTGACTGAGATTAATTCAACAGAGAAGAGTCAAGACATATGGAAAATAGCCTTTTCAATTGACCTTCTTAAACGTGTTCAGCTCGTTTCAATTGACAATATAAACGTAGTAACAGGGTGTTCAAAATGTTGCTTTTAAAACGACATTAACAAATATGGAAAGCTAATCAAATGAAATATAGGGTTTTCACACTCAGTCAGTGTGGATTCGTGGAAATAGGTTAAATACGCTACTGCTTTTAACGTTCAAATTATTAACACTTCAACTCATCAAACAATGAATTACATGAAATCCCATTTAAAAAATGTAGCCTATTGAAATGTAAAGGATAACAAAAAATAGCCCATTAAATTTATACATATATTTATGCTACAGTTAAACATCACATTAAACGCAATTCTCATTCGCCTTTAAGTGCTGTGCTGCATCATCATAGCGACGGAGAACTTTAATCCCTGAACGTATTACCTAACCAGCTATCTAGACAACATTAAAACTGCTGTGGTGCGATTGGACAGTTATTTTAGTTTAAGTGGATGGGACACAAGAACTCGACCATATTCCACTGATTATCACATTACTAGCAAAAGTCTAACGATAGCTAGTTTGCACATTTTGAGCTGCTAAATAGTTCAAGCATAGATAGACCCTACTTGCCAAATAGTTTCAAGAAATTCCTAAAGCGCATCAATATCAATATAAAACGAAAATTAACAGTATATTTATACTTTGTTTGGCCACATACCTGATGTCTGCCTCAAAGAAACTCATGACTGACTCACGACTGTCGAGTGTCTAATCTATGCATGCAATTTTGTGTGCGTGCGTTCTTTCACCATATAAAGGCTCCGTGCCCACACAGCGCTCGCCGCTGTGGCAGGAAACCAGGAGGGATGGTAGAGGGCATCGCCCGGAAGCACCAATCTTCTGACCTGATATTTTGATTCAATCAATATGTCTGTTCGGCAGGGCAGGCTGTGCACAAACTAGAATTTATTTATTTATTTAAAAAATAAAAAATAAATAAAAAATTTATTTATTTTTTTAAACAGAAAAAGGGCACTTTTCTATAGGAGGCCAAACGGCAGGTGCTCAAGCCCCCTTTGAGGTCTATGTGTGCACGTGCCTGCTCCTACTGACCAATCACACAGTTACACTCCTTTACTTCTGACATAATTTTATTTATTTCTCTTCATTACTACAGTTTGACTGTCCTCTTACCCTATAAAACCATGTGATATATATGCTCCACTCTGCAACAACCTGAAGTAAGCAGCTATTTAGCACAGCGGGCCCATTTATGTCCTTCATTTAATAACTATAAACACATAACCATGTTTTCAGATAAAATAAGAAGAAAAGATAAAAAATTTTTATTGTCAGCTAGACTATTAGACTATTCCTACTGGAGAAATACAAAAGAATTGATGAAACAGGGCGCCATCAGTGGTGAATTGTGGGACTTGCACTCATCACTGCTAAACTTGCTCCTCTGTGTCAACACCACAGTCAGGCTCCGCAGCGCAGCTCTACTCGGTTTCCTGATTAGTATTAAATACTCATTTTCCTCTAATTATATATGATGTAAAGTATATTAAAAAGTGCAGGTTCCACATTTTACTGTTAAAATGCAGTTTCCTGTTTAAACACGGCTGTTAGCTAAAAATATTTTTGCGAGGAGAGGTGGCAGTGGTCAGCGTGGTGACGGACTGGTGGCGGGTGACGGCGTCCGTGCGTTTGGGGGTCGCTGTGATTGATGCCAGGCTCAGGGCTGTCAGGTCAAACATGGCTCCTGCTTTTAAAAATCAGGCCCGCAGGCCCCACTCCTACTGGCCAATCACACAGTTTACACTCATACTGCCCACAGAGTCCTGATGCGAACAATGCCACCAAAAGAACAGCGGAAAAATTAGCCTGGAGTGCGGGTGGGAGTGGGGGGTCCCCTGGCTCTAGTGTAGTGTCCCCTGTGCTACAAAGGAGTAAATCTGCGGCTGGCCTGGGATGTGTGGGGGGGGGGGGGGGGGGGTTGTCTTATCTGTGATAGAAGACAACCACTCACCCACCCCCCCTACCTACTCAAATTAATTTAAATATTCTTATTCTAAAAACTAAATAAATTAAGAGAAAATGTTTCAGTGCTGCAGGAACACAAATTAAATGAAACTCATTTGGTTTGATTTATTTACATTTATTTTTGCCCAGTGGTCAGACTGCAGGACTAGCTGGTGCATTCGGGGGGGGGGGGGGGTTATGAGCTGCTCACTGTCCCTTTGACTCATACTAGCAACGGCTGCAAAATTTAAATATGTATTGAAAGTAAAATAATTCTGTTATTATTATTCATTATTCAGTTTCGGAGTTCTGTTATTGAGCATTAGTAAGCAAAAGTGACCTTGGAGATGGCAAAATATTTTAATTTCAGTTGTCATAAAAAAATATATATATTCCAGCCTTTGCATAAAATCTTTGTTTTACTGACTCAAATAGAATCACGGTGTCCAATCACATGAGGAGCATAAAGCACACGCCCCATCCACAGGACCTTGTGATGACTCAGCCCTCTAAACATAAACATGCAGGAAAGAGGCCAAAGAACAAGGAAATACAAACACTTCTGCACTTCTGTTTAAAATACTGATTCATATGGACACCCCAGTGCATTGTGGGCTAAAACACATGTGCTTTTACATTACTGTGACATTAAGTGCAGCTCACTGTCATCTCTTGTGGGCATTTAGAAATACATTATTACAGCATTCTAATAGCGTGGGTCTAGAATTATAGCAGATTCTCCAAGGAAAAATTAATAGACAGATTCCACTACAGGCCTTAACAATAAAAATATGTTTTTATTTTTCGTTTTGAGCTTCTGTTTCTTATTTTGTGGGATCTAGCTGATCTTTATCCTTTTCTGCACAATCCCCGGAGATCTAAAAGGGTCTAAAAGACTCCCGCATTTCAATGTGTTTCTGACAACACTGTCAATGTATGTGTATGTGTGTGTGTGTGTCTGTGCTTGTATGTTTGTTTACCTGGGTTTTCAGTGTGTGTGTATATGTGTGTCTGTGTGTTTTTGTTTGCCTGGGTTTTGAGTGCATGGGCACATGCGTGTGTATGAGATGCTTTGAAAAAGGACATAAAATTCTGTAAAAGAGAATTTTTTCTTTTTGTTATTCAACAACGTTTCTCAGCCCCTCTGCCAGTTGTTCTGAGAAATGCGATATTTTGACATTTCCAATTCTGTTCTCTGAATTCTAAGTTTATCTGTTCACTCTTTTCTAAAACTTCTGCCGACTCAAAACTTGAATGTGGCAACGACAAAAAAATCTGATTTAAAGTGGACATCCAAAATTGGCTTCAACTTAAAAAAATTAAGTTGATTAAGTTGATTATCATGACAAATGATTGATGTGATTTTTCCAAATATTATGTGATGTGTCTTCTGTCATTTTCTAGTAGATCTTATTACCGTTCAGAAAAAAAAAAGAAATTGTGACAGAAAACATGATCTGTTTGGCGGCGATGAGAAGGTTTTAAGGACGGTCATATTTCATGGGCAGGTCTTTCTAGGCGGAGAAAGAAATGTTGATAGAAGCTGGGTTTTTTTCTCTCTTTGTCTTCTTACCAAACATGCAACCTGTCCTTCTAAAGACTAAGAGAAGGCGTTTTGAAAAATGAGCTGTCAGGGCCGGGGGCTTAGCCGAGCAATCAGTGTCGGGAGAGAGACGGGCCGAGTGACTGCTCGCTTTTAATAAAGTGACATGTCAGTGGTCCGGCCAGCAGGCAGTGGGGGTCTCCCCTCCTGCTCACAGGCACATGACCGACCCCCGTGGGTACATGGGCGGCAGGGGAATTTGGGCACGCAATGCGGCTCCGGTTCTCACAGCAACCAGTCGGCGAATTAGCATTCAGTGAAAATCCATGAATGTCTCTTTCCAGATGTGGGGTGGGGGTGGGGGTAATTTCCCTTCCCAAAAAGAGAGCGAGAGAGATGAGGGGAAAGGGAGAAAAAGAAAAACCTAGGGGAGAGAGCAACAGAGAGAGAGGGAGATGAAGGAGGACAGAGAGGGGGAGAGGGAGAGAGAGAGAGAGAGAGAGAGAGAGAGAGAAAGAACGGGACAGAGGGATAGAGAGACACTAGGGGAGAGAACAACAGAGAGAGAGGGAGATGAAGGAGGACAGAGAGAGGGGGAGGGAGAGGGAAAGAAGGGGACAGAGGGAGAGGGAAAGAGAGAAATAGAGAGTGAGAAAGAGAAATGGGGGAAAACTGACATGACAGAAGGAACAAAACAAGCAGTAAAGAAATAAATAAAACTACAGGGAGCAGGGTTCTGATTACATCACAGTTGGGGTGGGGTGTTTGACTTGATTTAATTTATTTATTTATTTTAACATAAAAACATATAAAACATTCCTGCTGCCTACTCCACCCTCCCTTGAGGAAAGGTCCTGGCTGTGAGGAAGAGTCCTGGCTGTGAGGAAGAGCTGCTTGGATTTAAAATAAATCAGAATGACGCTTCCTCCCAAATCATCTTTCATATTGTGTGAGGTGTTTTTTCCCCTTCTTATTCTTTCTCTCTTTGTGGTTTGGGGGCGGTGATGTTGTGTAGGCGTCTTGTCTTTACAAATCTGACATGTGTATAGAGGAGATAGGAAGGTAAGACTTTCATAAATTGCTATATTATTCACCCGTACACTAACTGCATGTCAGGCTGAAATGTCTGATCCAAAAATATGTGCACATTCTCAGGGAGACATGGGACTGGATGTCTGTGTGGAATACAAGCACATACCTGCCATCTTCTCTCAATAAAAATATTAAATATCTGCAATGAGGACGAACGGCAACATGAGCACGGTGTTAGCTGATGTACGCACACACAACATGAGCACGGTGTTAGCTGATGTACGCACACACAACATGAGCACGGTGTTAGCTGATGTACGCACACACTTGACATATCAAAAAATATGGAAAGCATTGCTGAAAGTAGTAGTAGCACAATGCAGTATCAGATATTGCGTTATGTTTTAAAAAATAAATACTCTGCTGAAATGTCTAAAATTTTCACGTCCACAAATTTACAATATATCCATTTCCACAGTACAGAATACAATGGCAGAGTGCTCTCTCTCTCTCTCACACACACACACACACACACACACACACACACACACACACACACACACACACACACACACACACACGCACAAATTGTTATGTTCTGAGTATCTGTGTCTGTTTTGTATTTTAATTTCATTGTTAGTCATGTTATTTATTATTTTCCATATTATCTATTACATTCCCAGTTCATCTTTCATCCCCCTCTGTTCGTGGGTTGTCCGAGTCTCATCTGTGTGTTTGTTTACCCAGTCTCGTGCATGCACTATTCGGGTGACTTCGGGATTTTCCGTGGGTTAACGCTGTATTTCCGAAGTCTCGTTTTCTGCTACTTCCTGCTTTCGTTCCCGTGTATAATTGTATATATTACTAACTCGCGCTAACAATCACTCGGGTGCTTTATTAGTTACGTGCACTTTACTAAACTAAATGTATATTAACAAACTAATTGTCTGACTTGTAGTTAGATACTAACATTTATCCAACTTCCCCGCTTTATCATTTCTACCTGCATTACCTGTTAACTTGTTTCAGCTTCTTATCCTTAGAGACCATGCCTCCCCTTATTACTGTGCACACTCCACTCCTACTGGAGCCCGTTGTCTGTCATGCATGTTTTCCGAGTCCCTTCCATGTATTCGTTCTTCCCTCGTTATTGTTTTATTGTTAACCCTCATTGTTCTCACCTGTGAGCTCCCCTCCCCACCTCTGCACACCTGATTGTTATCCCTCGTCCTTTTCCCTGTTGCTGTCTTTTTGTTTTCTCTTGTTTTCCTGTTACGCCTCCCTGGTCTTGACTCCTGCCTGTGTTCTCACGACCCTGATTTTGGACTCTGTTTTTGTACCTCTGCTGTGCCTTCCCGGTTCCAACCTCTGCCTGTTCTATGACCACTCTTTGGACTCTGTTTTTGTACCGTTGCCCTGTCTCTCCAGTGTTCGACCCTGCCCGTTTCATTACGGATTGCTGCCCTGTCCCTCATTAAACTTTGGTTTTTGTACTCCCTGCCTGCTACTGGGTCCCTGTTTCCACCACACCTAACAGAAGCATACGCACGCACAGAAGCGCACACTTGCTCGCACGTACGCACGCACACATGCACACACGCACACACAAACAGCGCTACGAGCATGTTACTCCTGTCCTTAGGGTCAGTTTAAATAAAGTCCTCATCGTTGATTAAAAACTGCAGTTGGCAGAAGAGCTTTTTCATGGTTCCTCCCCTTGTTAAATTTGCATTACATTTCAAGCCGCACCAGCTTTAACAGGCTTATTCAAATCAGGTGGTAAGGCTCACCTGTTTTGTGCTTATTCCTCTACGTTTGAACTTTTGGCCTATTCCTCATTTTAACGCTCCTGTAAAGCACTGAAGAGGAGCCCTATGTAAGGGCTACCTGGGCTTTATTGTCAGCTTCCTGCCACTGACAATTACCTTTCATTCTGATCACCCGGGTGACAAGCTTCTTACCTTTGCAACAATCTCGTGGAGGTTGAAAGCGGGATCCAGACTCTCCAGAGCAGATGAATTAGCAGGTAAAAAGGCCTCTGACAGAAAGCTTGTTTTCTGCAGAAAACAGGGAGAGAGAGAGAAAGAGAGAGAAAAAAATCCTTAAGACCCAGAGATTGATTTCATTCTTAAACTATTATTGGATTTAGTTTAAAGATTCACAGGGGCTTCAGATTGCCAAGAGGCCACTTGTTGATTTTCTTTCCCACTCTGTTACTGTTGATGTGAGATACAGACAGAATCGCCCGCCTTTTCTTTCCCGCTCTCTTACTGCTGATGTGAGATACAGACAGAATCGCCCGCCTTTTCTTTCCTGCTCACTTACTGCTGATGTGAGATACAGACAGAATCGCCCGCCTTTTCTTTCCCGCTCTCTTACTGCTGATGTGAGATACAGACAGAATCGCTGGCCTTTTCTTTCCCGTTCTCTTACTGCTGATGTGAGATACAGACAGAATCACCCGCCTTTTCTTTCCCGTTCTCTTACTGCTGATGTGAGATACAGACAGAATCACCCACCTTTTCTTTCCCGCTCTCTTACTGCTGATGTGAGATACAGACAGAATCGCCCGCCTTTTCTTTCCCGCTCTCTTACTGCTGATGTGAGATACAGACAGAATCGCCTGCCTTTTCTTTCCCGCTCTCTTACTGCTGATGTGAGATACAGACAGAATCGCTGGCCTTTTCTTTCCCGTTCTCTTACTGCTGATGTGAGATACAGACAGAATCGCCCGCCTTTTCTTTCCCGCTCTCTTACTGCTGACGTGAGATACAGACAGAATCGCCCGCCTTTTCTTTCCCGCTCTCTTACTGCTGATGTGAGATACAGACAGAAACGCCCGCCTTTTCTTTCCTGCTCTCTTACTGCTGATGTGAGATACAGACAGAATCGCCCGCCTTTTCTTTCCCGCTCTCTTACTGCTGATGTGAGATACAGACAGAATCGCCTGCCTTTTCTTTCCTGCTCACTTACTGCTGATGTGAGATACAGACAGAATCGCTGGCCTTTTCTTTCCCGTTCTCTTACTGCTGATGTGAGATACAGACAGAATCGCTCGCCTTTTCTTTCCCGCTCTCTTACTGCTGATGTGAGATACAGACAGAATCGCCCGCCTTTTCTTTCCCGCTCTCTTACTGCTGATGTGAGATACAGACAGAATCGCCCGCCTTTTCTTTCCCGCTCTCTTACTGCTGATGTGAGATACAGACAGAATCGCCCGCCTTTTCTTTCCCGCTCTCTTACTGCTGATGTGAGATACAGACAGAATCGCCCGCCTTTTCTTTCCTGCTCTCTTACTGCTGATGTGAGATACAGACAGAATCGCCCGCCTTTTCTTTCCTGCTCACTTACTGCTGATGTGAGATACAGACAGAATCACCCGCCTTTTCTTTCCCGCTCTCTTACTGCTGATGTGAGATACAGACAGAATCGCTGGCCTTTTCTTTCCCGCTTTCTTACTGCTGATGTGAGATACAGACAGAATCGCCCGCCTTTTCTTTCCCGCTCACTTACTGCTGATGTGAGATACAGACAGAATCGCCAGCCTTTTCTTTCCGCTCTCTTACTGCTGATGTGAGATACAGACAGAATCGCCGCCTTTTCTTTCCCGCTCTCTTACTGCTGATGTGAGATACAGACAGAATCGCTGGCCTTTTCTTTCCCGTTCTCTTACTGCTGATGTGAGATACAGACAGAATCGCCCGCCTTTTCTTTCCCGCTCTCTTACTGCTGATGTGAGATACAGACAGAATCGCTGGCCTTTTCTTTCCCGTTCTCTTACTGCTGATGTGAGATACAAACAGAATCACCAGCCTTTTCTTTCCGCTCTCTTACTGCTGATGTGAGATACAGACAGAATCGCCCGCCTTTTCTTTCCCGCTCTCTTACTGCTGATGTGAGATACAGACAGAATCGCCCGCCTTTTCTTTGGGGGAGAACAGACATTGTCTTACACAGGGCAGCGTCCCATAAAAAAAAGCTGATTGGACAAAGTCTTTGTGTTCAGCATTGCGCTTTATTTCACGTAATGAAGACATGCCATACAGAAGAGCGTTTCTGCGATGAGGGACTGTCTCCAGTCCCTCTGAGACCTGCGTGTCCCGCTGCACTCACCTGTCTTCTCTCACAGTCTGTGAAGAGAAATCTGCTTCCCGCCAACATGCCAGGCAGCAGAGCCGCCGCTCTCCACACAGCCAACGCACAAAAGGCTCAGATATCACATTAGAGGCGTCTCGTGTGAGCGCGTCCGATCCGGCAGGACATCGCTCGCAAGGATGAGAACCGCACATATTCACTTCAAATGGAAGACGTGCCGTTTGGGACGCAGCAAAGCTCTCGCGTCATCAGTCTAATTCAAAAGGAAAAAGCAGCATCCTCTGCAGGACTCCTGCGACGGGGGGAATTGACAGGGCAGTATAAGTATCACCGCAGTCTGATTATTAATCACCAGGTTATGTGCCAGGATGATGTAAGTCACCGCAACCCTGTGTCACCAGCCGGGCAGAGAGCAGAGATGCTTTATTAATTCGAGGAACTGTGACAGATAAAAGCTCCCCGGGTTCCTCTCAGCCCTGACGCACGGACAGGGAGTCTGTGCGACAGCAGAGACCGACAGGATGCGCGGAGGAAAATGCGTGCGCCACGCGACCGGTGAACAACAAAGGGCCAATAAAAGCTGGAGAAAACAAAAGATCCGGAGCCGTACAGTACAGCGGTATGATGGAGGTAGTTATAACATGCTTTGTGTGCTGGTCATGTGACAGGAACAAATTAATGTACCTTTAATGGCGGCGTCCAAGATAGCGTCATTACAGTATAAGATATAGATGGAGGGAGGGAGAGACAGCGGGGGGCATTTCATACAGAAAAATAGCTTTGTACTTTCCCAAAATTAAAAACAGTTTTATCTGAACTTGAGAATCTCTCAAAAGGCTGCTCTTCCCCCTGGATGAGAGGAAGGAGTGTGTGACATCAGCAGCCCAGTATGCTCACACACACACACGCTCTGTCTGTCTGTCTCGCAAGCACGCAGAGTGGCATTAAAGAACTCCTATTTTAATATCCAGCAGTGAAAACCCCTGTTTTCTCAGCTGAACTGTTTTTGGGGGAAACGAGTTAGCTGCACTATCTGTATGTGATCCTGAGATATCTGCCTTAGAAATACCGCAGTACCCAAAATGCCTGTGTTCTGCTCTCATTTTCCCCCTGTTGAAAAGCCCCCGCCCCCTTCTCCATACACAGGGGGCAGATTGTGTACACTGGCTGTTCTCACACAGGGGGTAGATTCTGTACACTGGCTGTTCTCACACAGAGGGAAGATTCTGTACACTGGCTGTTCTCACACAGAGGGAAGATTCTGTACACTGGCTGTTCTCACACAGAGGGTAGATTCTGTACACTGGCTGTTCTCACACAGGGGGAAGATTCTGTACACTGGCTGTTCTCACACAGGAGGAAGATTCTGTACACTGGCTGTTCTCACACAGAGAGCATATTCTGTACACTGGCTGTTCTCACACAGAGGGAAGATTCTGTACACTGGCTGTTCTCACACAGAGGGAAGATTCTGTACACTGGCTGTTCTCACACAGAGGGAAGATTCTGTACACTGGCTGTTCTCACACAGAGGGAAGATTCTGTACACTGGCTGTTCTCACACAGAGGGAAGATTCTGTACACTGGCTGTTCTCACACAGAGGGAAGATTCTGTACACTGGCTGTTCTCACACAGAGGGAAGATTCTGTACACTGGCTGTTCTCACACAGGAGGAAGATTCTGTACACTGGCTGTTCTCACACAGAGGAAGATTCTGTACACTGGCTGTTCTCACACAGAGAGCATATTCTGTACACTGGCTGTTCTCACACAGAGGGAAGATTCTGTACACTGGCTGTTCTCACACAGGGGGCAGATTCTGTACACTGGCTGTTCTCACACAGGAGGAAGATTCTGTACACTGGCTGTTCTCACACAGGGGGAAGATTCTGTACACTGGCTGTTCTCACACAGGGGGCAGATTCTGTACACTGGCTGTTCTCACACAGGGGGCAGATTCTGTACACTGGCTGTTCTCACACAGGGGGCAGATTCTGTACACTGGCTGTTCTCACACAGGGGGCAGATTCTGTACACTGGCTGTTCTCACACAGGAGGAAGATTCTGTACACTGGCTGTTCTCACACAGGAGGAAGATTCTGTACACTGGCTGTTCTCACACAGGGGGAAGATTCTGTACACTGGCTGTTCTCACACAGAGGGAAGATTCTGTACACTGGCTGTTCTCACACAGGAGGAAGATTCTGTACACTGGCTGTTCTCACACAGGGGGAAGATTCTGTACACTGGCTGTTCTCACACAGGGGGCAGATTCTGTTCACTGGCTGTTCTCACACAGGGGGCAGATTCTGTACACTGGCTGTTCTCACACAGAGGGAAGATTCTATACACTGGCTGTTCTCACACAGAGGGAAGATTCTGTACACTGGCTGTTCTCACACAGAGGGAAGATTCTATACACTGGCTGTTCTCACACAGAGGGTAGATTCTGTACACTGGCTGTTTTCACACAGGGGGCAGATTCTATACACTGGCTGTTCTCACACAGAGGGAAGATTCTGTACACTGGCTGTTCTCACACAGGGGGCAGATTCTGTACACTGGCTGTTCTCACACAGGAGGAAGATTCTGTACACTGGCTGTTCTCACACAGGGGGAAGATTCTGTACACTGGCTGTTCTCACACAGGGGGAAGATTCTGTACACTGGCTGTTCTCACACAGGGGGCAGATTCTGTACACTGGCTGTTCTCACACAGGGGGCAGATTCTGTACACTGGCTGTTCTCACACAGGGGGCAGATTCTGTACACTGGCTGCTTTTTTGTTTGGACGTCTGTCCCTGGCCTCTGCAGAAGCATCGTGTCTGAGCGCCTGGGCTCTGGAAACTATCACAGGGCTGACATTTCTCAGCACAGGAACATGGAGCTCTGAGACTGGTAAACAGCAGGCTAGTTGGAATCTGATTTGTGCCCTCCTGAATATACAAGCGAGCGGGCACAGGAAGGGGGGGGGGGGGGGCATTTTGACACAAGCATCACTGCTGCTGCAGATACACACCTGACTGCAGGATGTGGGAGCGGTGGGGCTGGATGTCAATGGGTGGGGTTTGACATCAAGCCCCTCCCTCCTCCAGCCTGCAGTCAGACGCTCTCAACTGGGCGGGGCTGAACTTGGATTAAATAAAGTTAGCGAGGCTCTGTTTGAAGGGAGTCCCGCAAAACCCACTCAAATAACTTACTTCCCTGATACTGTACATACTGAAGCGCAGCTATTAATGTGCTAAAAATTATATAAACCTTTTAGGGCGTCTAGTGACATGATTACAACACGAGTCACTGACCATGTAATAGTACAGACTAAGCAAAACTGGTAAATCAATACATTTGGTTCAACGTAGTTACAACTTTAAAAATGCATTCTGGGACAAAGATACACACTGGCTGCTGTTGTTCGCCCCTCTAGAAGGGGGACTGGGTCCCTTTCAGAGCCGCTGCTCGATAGCAGAACACAAACTTAATCACATCATCTCTGCTGTGTGGAAGGTAGAGCATGCTGGAAAGCAGCACTCTGATTGGTGTAATCAGCGTGACGTCATAGATCCCTCTCTCCAATCCCTGTTAGGTTGCCTCCCGAGCTCTTTCAGCCGTTTAGCATCGTTTCCCAGCACCCAGAACTAATGGGCTATTGTTGGCAACAAGTGCATGAATATTCATTCACTGAGAGAAAGAATAATCACAAATACTGAAGCGCAGCTAGCAGGATGGAGAGAATGCATCACCTGCATCGCCATTTCACCCAGGTAACGCTCATTTAATAAAGCAGGGGTTTCAAAGTCAAAGTTAATGTGGAGAGCTCAAGTGAATTAAGAAAATTCTATAATGAGTCAAATATGAGAGACGTAAAACCCCATTTATTAAAGTAAGGCAAAAAAAAAAAAAAAACACCTGTCTGTTTGCATGTTCTTTTATTTTATTGTGCATTTTATTTTTGTGTGGGCGGGGCAGTGGATCACCAATGATTAATTCCATTAAAGTTATGTGAAGTTCAAAACCAAATTCCTTTTCCAATAATCATTTATTATCAACAATTGAAGATCCGTCACACGTCGTGATAGTGTGTTAATCCAGTGAAAGAAGCTGCTTCAGTCAGAAGGCCTGGAGTCCAGCAAACAGCTTGACATCATGAATCCAGCCTGTGTGTTTCACTTTCTATATTTTGTATTAAATGTTGATCGTGCTAGAGAGGCTTTCTTCTTTGCCACGCACTGCATTTCTGAACACAATGCACACAGGGCTCAAACTTAGCAAAAGAAAAAAAATCTAATAAAATGAGTCAACATCATACAGTCTAGACTCCTAAGATAGAATTAATTCATGTTAGCGTTTGTTTTTCGCCTGAATTGCAGGGACGTAGATTTCAGAGTGTAGAAAGCTTCCAAGCCAATGACACATTAAAGTCCCACAGATCACCCAAACAGCAGTCACACGTGTGGACACCTCAGTCTTATTTAGTATTCAGAAAGGGACAGCTATGAATCTGCTATTTTAATTATTAGCCTGCACTACAATATAAACACGTTCTGTCTGGAGACATAGCACAGCTTGTCAGCAATCATTTATTCATTTTACTCAATATGGATTTGCCTAAAAAAGAGGGAGATACATTATTCAATCTTATGAAATGGAGAGGTGCTCTTCTAAATTTGTGCAGCAAAGGCTATTCAAAGCAGGTTCTTGTAATTTGGTTAGGCACCGCATATTATCTTGTTTTCACAATTTCATGCACAAGAGTGTCTGGAAAAGAAAATTACATTTTGAGAGATTGGTTTCCAACAGTCTGATTGTTCAAGCAACTTGTGTTATGTTACAGGTCAGTGGCTGAGCTGACTTGACTTGAACTGCTACCTCCAATTGGATCCCCAACTACACAAGATCATGACACACCAGGAACAGTAACTGACCATCAGTTATTTTTATGAGCAGCCTGGTCAAGCTCATCATACTGTAAGGTTATGAGCAGCCTCATCAGGCTCATAGCACTGTAAGGTTATGAGCAGCCTGCTCAGGCTCATAGCACCGTAATGTTATGAGCAGCCTGATCAGGCTCATAGCGCCGTAATGTTATGAGCAGCCTGGCCAGGTTCATAGTACTGTAAGGCTATGAGCGGCCTGGTCAGGCTCGTAGGGTTCTGATCGCTGGGTTCCCTGTCATTATGGTCTGATGTGAAACTAACACAATAACCGTCAGGAGGGAGATAGAGATAGACACCACAAGAAATTATTATTTTATTTTATTTTTTGCTTGTCCGCTGTTTTTTTGCACATATTCAGACAGACCTCATTCTGATGTGAATGGCAGTAAGTACTAGACGTTAAAGTTTGGGTTAAAGTACTTATTGGAAATAAGTTGATAACCTTTTCATTACATTACATTAGTCATTTAGCAGACGCTTTTATCCAAAGCGACATACAATAAGTGCAAACAGAAAGGTCATCGAAGTAACTACAGAACAGATGAAGTAGCAGATTTCACAGCAGTTAAATCCCTGATCATCTGAAAGCAGGCAGTCTAAGTGCACTCGTGTATTCACCAATACACAAAAAACAAAAGGACACATTTTTCATATCATTGTGTGATGTTGGATCAGTAACATGTTTAGTTGAAAATTCTCAGGAATCTCCAGGAGTGTCTAATCATATAAAGAATCTGACCCAGGTCTGACCCAGGTCTGGAATGTATGGAAGGAGAAAATGTTTCACCCCAGTGAGCAGTACAGAGTAACAGAACAAGAAGGAATCTCTCGCTCTCACAAAGCTTAGCGAGCAGAAGTTCTTTTCAGGAAATCCATCCTCCAAGTCATCTTGAGCTGCAGAGCCAACAAGCTTCCTATCCAACCATGTGTTCAAGCTGAAACTAGCCTAGAGGGGAGCTATGGCCTGGCACCTTCCTTTTGTGGAACATACTCTGCTGGAGTTCAGGTGAGGTTAGTCTAAGGCAGCCATGTCAAACTCCAGTCCTGGAGGGCAGAGATTATTAACTAGACCTATATGGTTTGGCAAGTGGGCAAATGCGTTGGGAACAAAAATGACGACATATGTTCCAATCATGTGCGTGACATGTGGAAAGTGTCGTCAGGACCATCCGGTTGGTTGTACTGACTGTCACTGATGCTTTCAAGTAAATTAGGAACTTATAATTCGTTTTTTTTTCTTTTCTGGAAAGCTCCATTTTAAAATAGTTAATTTCAGGAATACATGCCAGCTATGTGTGCCCAGCTTGCTGGCAAGTCAAAAAGCTCCAAGAATCATTTTTCAGTTACTGTCCTATTTACACGTCTAATTGCTCATTTGCGAAACAAAAAAACCTGCATGGTGCAGGGTGAATGGAGAGCACCCACTGAACTTTAGTTATGATCATTTCACTTGCTTTCTTGCACATTTTGAAGTAAATTAAACTTTTTAAACAAACTTTTTTTTTTATACATATATTTTTAGAACTTTTTTACATGAATGTTTAAAATATTTGCATATCCGATTGTATTAGAAAAGTAGGAACTATGTGCTGAAGGACCGTAGTGCCTGCCGGTTTAACTCCAGTCCTGGAGGGCCGCAGTGTCTACAGGTTTAACCCAAGCCCGGGAGGGCCGCAGTATCTGCAGGTTTAACTCCAGTCCTGGAGGGCCGCAGTGTCTACAGGTTTAACTCCAGTCCTGGAGGGCCACAGTATCTGCAGGTTTAACTCCAGTCCTGGAGGGCCACAGTATCTGCAGGTTTAACTCCAGTCCTGAAGGACCGCAGTATCTGCAGGTTTAACTCCAGTCCTGGAGGACCGCAGTATCTGCAGGTTTAACTCCAGTCCTGGAGGACCGCAGTATCTGCAGGTTTAACTCCAGTCCTGGAGGGCCGCAGTGTCTGCAGGTTTAACTCCAGTCCTGGAGGGCCACAGTATCTGCAGGTTTAACTCTAATCCTGCAAGACCACAGTATCTGCAGGTTTAACTCCAGTCCTGGAGGACCGCAGTATCTGCAGGTTTAACTCCAGTCCTGGAGGGCCACAGTATCTGCAGGTTTAACTCCAATCCTGCAAGACCGCAGTATCTGCAGGTTTAACTCCAGTCCTGGAGGACCGCAGTATCTGCAGGTTTAACTCCAGTCCTGGAGGGCCGCAGTGTCTGCAGGTTTAACTCCAGTCCTGGAGGGCCACAGTATCTGCAGGTTTAACTCCAATCCTGCAAGACCGCAGTATCTGCAGGTTTAACTCCAGTCCTGGAGGGCCACAGTATCTGCAGGTTTAACTCCAATCCTGCAAGACCACAGTATCTGCAGGTTTAACTCCAGTCCTGGAGGGCCTCAGTCCATGCAGGTTTAACTGCTGCTGGTTTTTGTTTTCAGCTTAAAATCAGCAGCCAATTCAGACCCAAGAAATCAGATCAGATCAAATCAGATCAGTTCAGGTGGAGCAACTGTGTAATCAGTTGCTTTGATTGATCAATTATGTGCTCATTATCAATGAAATCCTGCTGCCATGCTTCCTAAAATAATTCTGCTACAATGGCACTAAATAAATAAATCAGTGAGGAAAGTTAAAAAAACATCATGAAGTCCTCTTCACAAAATCAGTATCATAGGCAGTTCTGCCAAAGTGAGAAATGAAGAATAATGGTGTTGTTTCACTTTTCAACTTGTTTTGTTTGCTCAAAAAAAGAGACAGACACCCCTTAATGTAACGTCTCAAACCCACAAATAAAAACACGTCTTTGACAAGCCCAGTGTGTTCATTTTCCCTTTGCTACAGTGCTGTTTCATTTAAAAAATGGCTTATTGCAGGCCAGAAATGAAAGAAATGCAATTTCAAGTAAAAGCAATTTGGATCTAAAAAACTGAAAAGGGAACACATTTTCTTTTCACATCTCAAGCTATGTTAGATCCCATAAAGCGGAAAAGTGTTTTTCTTTATTGTCTAAGGCTTTTTAAAATGCTAAACTGTATTGCAACAACAGTAGCAAAGCAATTGAAAGAAAGCAACTCTCACTAAATTTGTATACTCAAATCTTTGCCAAAAACAAGATGGAAGTCAGTAGTGAAAAGTACAAGGTTCTTGGGCCATAAAGCTTACTGCTAGTTCTTTCAGGCACAGCTTCAGACTCTCATTTCATAGTGTATTAAATGTAGCCTTCACTGAATTAGAGAGTCATTGATGACCTGCCTTTCAAACAAAAGGCTCCTTTTGATTGTTTGTCGATTACACGTTACACCTTAAATCTTTAAATTAACTACCTCAAAATCCAGGCTTTAATTAGCATTGTCCCTACGTGTTATTTGACCGATCCAGATATCAGCTACGGTATCTACAAGGATTTACACCTTCAAACAACACAGCTGAGTGACCAATTCAGCTCAGAATCTGGGTCAACGTTTGTTCATTTACAGTGTTTGCTGTATTTAAGGCATAACATGGATTCCGAGCTCCTAAGAATTGATCCCCGTAAAGTGTCTGATTGTTATCATTTCTGTTTTGAAGTTGAAGTGGAAAGCGCAGTTTGCTAGCTAGCTAGCCACCCAAGTTAACAGTGACTGTTTTCAATTAACAGTGATTCACAGTGAGTCACTTTCAAATTGGGTTTCGCTAATTGAGTTATTGAAATGATTGCATGTTAGATGGGACCGTGGGTTGAAACAACCGCATGTGGTCAGAGGAGAGAAATAAACACATGCTGGGCTCCTAACTCAAAAGAGGCAGGCTCCATTCCTGGACAGCACACTGCCTTTGTTCCCTTGAGCAAGGCACTTAACCTGAACTGCTTCAGTAAAATATCCAGCTCTATAAATGCACCGTATGTAAATAATATGAGCTGCACAAATCTGAATATGAGAGTCTGATACGTAACATTATTGTCTTATACCTGAGTCTGACGTGCACATATGTGTTAAACTGTACTTGAAGGTATTTGCGGTGGTGTGAAAGCTGCAGTGTGAATATACTGTGTGAATCCTGATCTCCAACAAAACCTTGAGAGCCACAGCCACATCGCTGCCAGCTTCAAGCAGAAAATCCCACGCCTGGCTATGATCAAATGTTCTACTGGCTTTTAAAATGAGAGCTAGCAGGATAATTACAGTTATGCCACTGAAAGACATGCACATTCCATTAATGAACCAGAAAGCCAATTAATGCAACGCACTTAAGACGTTTGCTACAGATTATTATTTGCCAGTGATCTTTAGGGGACTTGTTGTAAATCGCCGTGCAAAAAACACCAATCATCTGTCGCCTTTCATGAAATGTTCCCTTTGAGTTTTCAGAAAGACCTCCACTTCTTGCAGTAGTTAGTCGTTTTAATGCAGCTGCATTTTTCACTCTGCCCCAAGAATTCGTGCTCTTCACAAGAAAAAAAACAACCGCAGCCAAAAATGAGGAGACTTCAAGAATTCAAAGAAATAGAGAGCAAGGCAGTTTACCAGGAGCAAACAACTTGTCGTCTTATATTTACTCCGAAGAACATGAAAACTGTTACTGGACTCTTTCATTCCTTTCCTTCACTGGCTCACTGGCCTTTCTGATGGAGACTCGATCACCGGCTGACCTCTGACCCTTGACCTCTGCTCCCCGACAGACAATCTGTTCCGAAATACACTCAGACCTGCAATGTGCCCTGAAGATATGGGTCACCGCCACATGGCTGTGAACAGACTGCATGTCCAAGAAAGAGAAATGTGCTATCATAGAGTCTTCTCTCAGAAATACAATAGGCTTTTAGCATTCAAGCATTGACGTGCTCAGCAGACCACAGCAAGAGAAAGCTTCTTTTCTTTTTTGACCGTCCTACCAAATATTTAAAGAAAAACAAACGGACCTCTGTGTGCAGTAAGCATACACATGCAATCATTCAGAAAGAGTGAACAGGTAACAGTGTCTCAAGCACATTTGTTTCTCAGGTTCTTAAGTGTCCATGTAATCTTCACTGAATGTCAGAAACATTCTACGGTTATTATTGCGATGTTAGTAGCACTGTATGCATTGTAATACTGGGACCAGTCCAAAAACATTTGAAATTATAATTTAATTTACAGCTGTCATATTATCAGAATTATTATAATTTTTTAAAATTAATAGTAGTCATATAAGTGTTAATTGCACCACTACGGCTAATAATAATTTTTTTTTTTTTTAAATAGCAGGACCTTTTACTTACGATCCATACTACTTAATATAACTACAAGTAGTGCTACTCCTCTACTAATATTACTACAACTATAACTACAATTGTTATTCCTACTATTAACAATGACTACAAGTAGTACTACTAATACAGATAAAAGTACGACTATGAGTACTACTACTAGTACTAATATTACTGCTAATACTAGCTATTACTACTCTAGGTTGCCCTTTGTAAAACGGCAGTCAGAACTGCCTTGTGAAACACACGTTACCCAGGGAAACGATAGCACATTCACTACCGTTCAGCCTTTTCCAAATGAGGTCACTTACATCTGCTAGAGCCAGATGGCTGAGCAGGGCTCGCTGGGACCAAACAGGCTCAAATGTCAGTTTGGTGAAGTACAGTAGCGGCCGAATGTATCTGATGGGCCTGCGTCAGGGTCCAGCTGTATCTGATGGGCCTGCGTCAGGGTCCAGCTGCTAATTACATTACTTCTGATACACTAGTACAGCTCTTCTGGCCAGAAACATCAAAAACACTCAAGGAATCTGACTTCTATCACGGAGGCCTGTGTGCCTGCGTGTCACTAACTAGGCAGCAAATCCTCAAGAGGAACCCCATGTGTTACCACCACACAAAAGCCAAAGGGTAACAAACGAGTGGGTTTATAGCACATCGAGGAATATCTTCTAATCTTCTAATTCATTCTGACCCTGGAACAGAACGAAACTGAACCAGTCAGAATAACAGGACCATCTGGTGAGACGAAATTCACCACGCTGTTAACACCATATCTGGAAATGCTCCCTAAAACTGTCACGTCCAATTAGCAGCGGGTTGCTGCGTTTTATTTATGTTTATGGACATAAGCCACTATGTTTGCAAATCTGCAAATCACAGTTTATCCAAAACAAGTTATTTTATCTATGGGATCGTAGAATCAAACCCAGAAATGAACAGGCATATGGCTTTCATTATACGGCGTGTAATTAATGAAACGCTCACAACATAATTAATGAAAAACACGCATGTAAGCGCGTGAAGGCTGGAGGTTGATTCTGTTGAGCCGCAAGGAAAAGCACAGCTGCCCTCAGAACGCAAAAGTGTATCTGTCTTCCATGAGCTAATGGATGCGGTGCAGCTACAGCTAACCGTCCCTGAAATTAATCAAAATAAACACATAAAGCCATATGAATACTAATGCGCGCAGGGCAGACATATGTTGAGGATGCGTAGTAATGCACTGTATCCATGCTGCTGTAGCTGATGAGGTAAAAACACCACAAGGCCCAGTGCTGCAAGGTGACTGCGTGGGTTGTTAAATTAGCAGCAGAGCTTTGCTGTAAAGCCAGGCCCGGTCTTAAGAGAACGCAGCTCCTGAGGTTAAAGCAGCTCCTGAGGTTAAAGCAGCTCCAAAGCTTCACAGCCAAGTGAGACCACACCTGACGCATAGAAAACCAGGTGTAAAAAAGGCCCGGTGCCAGCGCGTCGTTTTAAAATTTGCGGGCTTCGGCTCGGACGAGTCCTCGAGCCGCGTCGGCCTTGGGTAGGGGGGCGCCATAGCGCTTGGGACTCTTAGCGGGATTGCGCTTCCAGTGTCCCCGCGCCATAATTCACTCTAATGTGCTGAATGCCAGGAAAAGGTTACTTTCACAGCAGTATTAGTCTGCGAATGCTTAGCCAGGCATGTTTGGGGGAGAAAGGGAAAATGTGCAAATAAGCCCGGGTGAAATTAATGTTGAATTTTTACAGGGCTGCATACTTCCTGGAATAAACATTTCATATAACAACTGAAAACCATGTGTGACTGTGGCACCATTAGCATGTTTTCTTTCCTGTGTTACAGTGAGTTCATTGAATAATAACTAATCCATACTATTTCACTGACAAGCAGCTACAGATCCAGGGTAGTGTGAATGAGGAAAAAATCTATAAACACAGTGAAGTGCCTTCTGTATGGTTCTATATTTTCAGCTAACAGTATTATGCACGTGGAACCTGGGTCAATTTGAAAGTGTACCCAGAATGCATCACTAAGAGATCCAGAGAAAGCGCTCAGATGGACTTCACTAAGACCACAGTGCATCCAACAAAAAAGGCTTTTCCCCGGTTCATTTTTAAAAAGACATGCAAAAGGCTGCTGTGGAGATAACATAAAAGCAGGTCAGTTTAGAATTTCACTTAAAAGGTGTAAGTGTTGGTTGCTGTCTCTTTTCTCTGGCAGGTGCATTTTAAAGATATGAACTTATAGAAATAAATGAAGTTAAATTGAAATTAAAGATAGATAATACGCAGTTCAATAATAAAGCATGTCTTCTGCTTTGACACGAGTTTTGCTGTCAGTCTTGGTTATTTTACAGAGAAGTGCAGAACGCATGATTTCCTTGTAACACACATAAAGACGTTATTCTGTGGTGAAGGATAGGGTCAGTAGTCAGTGTAGAAGTTACTTGCCTCTGGCCCACAAAGCATCCCTGATATGAAACAGAGTTTTTCATACATGACACCATCTTCCCCAAAGCTTTCTGGGAGATTGTACAACAGTGAAATATATGTGTAATATATGTGAAAAGTTGGTGCTGTTACAGTGGTAATATATGTGAAAGGGTGGTGCTGTTACAGTGGTAATATATGTGAAAGGGTGGTGCTGTTACAGTGGTAATATATGTGAAAGGGTGGTGCTGTTACAGTGGTAATATATGTGAAAGGGTGGTGCTGTTACAGTGGTAATATATGTGAAAGGGTGGTGCTATCACAGTGGTAATATATGTGAAAGGGTGGTGCTGTTACAGTGGTAATATATGTGAAAGGGTGGTGCTGTTACAGTGGTAATATATGTGAAAAGGTGGTGCTGTTACAGTGGTAATATATGTGAAAGGGTGGTGCTGTTACAGTGGTAATATCTGTGAATGAGTAGAGTTATCACAGTAGTAATATGCCAGATATGCAGTAGATATGGATGGATCACTTTAAAGGTGGTTTCTTCTAACAAAATTTCCTATTGAACTCTGTGGAAAAATAAGTCAGGAAAACAAACCCTTCAAGTTATCCATCCATATCTACTGTATTTCTGGCAGCAACGTGATGGTTTAAGGCTTGTTTGATACATCAGACCCTTGTTGACTTAGAGTCATCTAGTCAACCATGTGTTCCATACTGTTCCAGTGTAATTTATAGCTAAATCTAGTACCACCCCCCAATTCCCATCGAGATCCATTCAAATGCAGAGAGGTTACAGTATCACTTGTAGGAGTACCAGAAAATAAGATATCAAGAGTCTTTTGATATTGTTGGGTCACAGACATCAGAAAGTCATGGCATGCAAAGGATATGCGACCAAATATTTAAAATTATTACTTTATTCTACATTCTACATTATTTTAAACTGTCCAATATTTTTTGATGCCCAAAAGTGAGTGGGGGGGGGGGGGGGGGCTATGTACAAAAGGATCTATAATTTCTAAACGGTTCATTCGATATAAATGAAAATACCCTCAAATTACAGCTGACAGTCTGCACTTCAACCTCATTATCATTGTAGCCTTCCAAACTCAACGTGCTAGAATACAGAAACAAAATACCAATGAGACAATCAATGTTATTCACTTCACCTGTCAGTGGTTGCAATATGAAATGGTGGAGTTATCACAGTGTAATATATATGAAAGTGTGGAGCTGTTACAGTGGTAATATATGTGAAAGGGTGCTGCTATCAGTGGTAATATATGTGAAGGGGTGGTGGTATCAGTGGTAATATATGTGAAAGGGTGGTGCGATCACTGTGGTAATATATGTGAAGGGGTGGTGCTATCACAGTGGTAATATATGTGAAGGGGTGGTGCTATCAGTGGTAATATATGTGAAGGGGTGGTGCTATCACAGTGGTAATATATGTGAAGGGGTGGTGCTATCACAGTGGTAATATATGTGAAGGGGTGGTGCTATCAGTGGTAATATATGTGAAAGGGTGGTGCGATCACTGTGGTAATATATGTGAAGAGGTTGCACTATCAGTGGTAATATATGTGAAAGGGTGGTGTGATCACTGTGGTAATATATGTGAAGGGGTGATGTGATCACTTTGGTAATATATGTGAAGGGGTGGTGCTATCAGTGGTAACATATGTAAAAAGGTGTTGCGATCACTGCGGTAATATATGTGAAGGGGTGGTGCTATCACAGTGGTAATATATGTGAAGGGGTGGTGCTATCACAGTGGTAATATATGTGAATGGGTGGTGGTAAATTAGAGAGGAGAACCAAGTTTAGAATCTTCTCATCCACACTATTTTAGTGCGAGGCAACCGATTCACATGTACAGTATGCTATGCAAGTCAGAAGACGATGAGATTAAAGGTTTCTTATGCGAATAAATAATGTAACAATAAGAGCACTGAGCTACAGCAGCTTTTACATTCTGCTTCCAGGCTACATGATAAATAGACAGAATACACGGATATTTCCTTACTCTACTAATGTGAAATCTGACATTTCCATACATCATGCCGGAGTGGGTGCAGGTAATGCTAAGGGTGAAAATGCGACACACGCATGTACACACGTGAGCACACACTCATGTATGCAGACTATGCAAGCAAGCATGCACGGACGACACAAAACGACACGCAATGCACGCGCGCACACACACACGCACACACACACAAGCTCGTTATCAGACTTTTCCAAGACAGCGCTGCGACTGTTACTGAAACTGCGCAGATGGAGGCATCACAGGTCATAACAACAGCACTGGTATTTGATTGCCTGGCTTGTGAGGGCTGTGATTAAAGGTTCCAGAACTTTCCAGTCAGGTAGGACAGGAGTGAAAATTATGTGGTAGACACCAGTTTGTTTTTGTTGTTGTTTCTTTTGTGTGTCCAACATAGTAACACTGGTCTCCTCAGTCCGTCTCAGTCATCGAAGTAACTCCTGTCAAGTTGTGTGTTTCTGGTTCGAGATGATATTAAAACAAATTGGAAAAAATAAAAAATAAAATACACAAGAAGCTATAATAAATTAAAACCTGAGGCTAAAACTAATTTTGGGAATGCGAAAGAATAAGAAAAGTGTGGAAAGAGATGGAAAAATTATACTATAAAAAAGGAAATAGACTTTACACTCTCATTTTGTTTATTACATGTATTGAAAAGGGATTTAGTGTTAAGAAAATCTCAATTAAAAGTTGTACTGGTCTCCTTCATAGTTTAAAAAAAAGTTATACTGAAAGATTGGAAAGCAAGTGTGGTGCCGAAACTGGAAGAATTTGATGTCATACTATTTAAATATTGAGAAAGTTATAGCAAGAGAACGGAATATGGAAGACCAGTTTAATGAGACATGGAATGAACTACTGAGGGCAATAGATATTAGAACCTGAATTGATGACAATGAAAAGACGGAGGGAAATTAATAAAGGGGCATGTATATAATATGTATATGAGTAGATGTATACATGTATATGTAGATGCATGGCTATATGATGTATATGTGTATGTATGTATAGATATGTATATGAGTAGGTGTATACATGTATATGTACATGCATGGGTATATGATGTATATGTGTATGTATGTATAGATATGTATATGAGTAGTGGCGTCTCTGCATTTGGGTGGATCTCTGTGGGAGTTGGGGGGTGGAACTAGATTTGGCTGTGGGTTATGATGGAGCAGTGTGGAGTGCATGGTTGGTGAAGTGGCTGTGGGTCATCGGGGGTCGTAGGTGTTGAGCGAGCCTCGGGCCGTTGCTCTGCTGCCGGATGTGCAGTGGATGTGGATGGATCATTTTGGGGGTTCTTTCTCCTGACGCATTTTCCTATTGGACTCTATGGAGAGATGGGTCGGGAGAGGAAACCCTTTGGGTTGTCCATCCGTGTCTGCTGTATTTCTGGCAGTGGAGTGGTGGTTTGGGGCTTGTTTGGTGCGTCGGACCCTTGATGGCTTGGAGGCATTTGGCCGGCCGTGTGTTCCATGCTGTTCCAGTGTAGTTTGCAGCTGGATCTGGTCCCGCCCCTCGGTTCCTGTGGAGGTCCGTTCGGGTGCAGAGATGTTGTGGAGTCGCTTGTGGGAATGCCAGAGGGTGGGATGTCGGGGGTCTTTTGGGTTGCGGACATTGAGGGGTCATGGCGTGCAAGGGATGCGCGACCAAGTGTTGAGGATGATTGCTTCGTTCTGTGTGTAGATGCAGGGGTGCCAATAATTGTGGCACACGTGGTTTTGTTAAAAATAATTATTTCTTGATGAGGATAATAATTTCTTTTTCTCATAATAAATTTACTTCAATTAAAAAATGAATAAATATAAATAAGTTGTGTGTTTCTGATCTGTTGGAATATGTGACATACAGTGAGCACCATAATTAATTGGACAGTGAAAGCCTTCAAGTTATCCATCCATATCTACTGTAAGGCTTGTTTGATACGCCAGACCCTTGATGACTTAGAGCCATTTAGCCGACCAAATATTAAAAATTATTACTTTATTCTACATTATGTTAAACTGTCCAATGTATTTTGATGCCTGATTTGCACATGCTGTACAGAGTCCAGTGTTGCATATACCGCACAGAGTCCAGTGTTGCATATACCGTAGAGTCCAGTGTTGCACATACCGCAGAGTCCAGTGTTACACATACTGTACAGAGTCCAGTGTTGCACATACTGTACAGAGTCCAGTGTTGCATATACCGTAGAGTCCAGTGTTGCACATACCGCACAGAGTCCAGTGTTACACATACTGTACAGAGTCCAGTGTTGCATATACCGCACAGAGTCCAGTGTTACACATACTGTACAGAGTCCAGTGTTGCATATACCGTACAGAGTCCAGTGTTACACATACTGTACAGAGTCCAGTGTTGCATATACCGCAGAGTCCAGTGTTGCATATACCGTACAAAGTCCAGTGTTGCACATACCACAGAGTCCAGTGTTGCACATACCGCACAGAGTCCAGTGTTGCACATACCGCACAGAGTCCAGTGTTGTACATACCGTAGAGAGTCCAGTGTTGCACATACCGCACAGAGTCCAGTGTTGCACATACCACAGAGTCCAGTGTTGCACATACCGCTGACATAAATGTGGTTAAGGACAGCCCCTCTAAAAGCTGTTGAGACGGGTGGTAGTGTTTTCAGTGTTTTTTCAGGACGTCGTTTGAGGATTGTGGACGGGGATAGTTAAACTACATCAGTGCTTTCACAATAATGCACGTCTCTCGGATCTGAGAGTGTTTTCAGCACTGTTGCACTTACGACGCGTCATGGGTGAATACGTTCTGTCGCGGGGTAAGCGGCTCTGGATAAGGTCGATTGCTAAAGTCTTATAACATAGTGCAGCTATATAATGTGGCCGTCCTGTCGGCCCGGGTTTTACCATGTAGAAGCCACGTCTCCCGCCGTATGAGCGTAGCGTCTTCATGCGCTTCCCCTCGGCAGAACAGACGGCGGAAACCTTGTTAGAGGCTGCCCTTACTCCATCATCCACAGCTGCCATATGCGGTGCCACCCCGCCTCGCCCGCAGGCCCCAGACTCCTCAACTTCATCCATACTTTCCACGTAATTAAACCACCTGGTCTGGTCAGAGCGCCCTGCTAGCACGCCTCTTCATAACGGCATCAGCAGGCATCATTTTGAACAGGGCTGTCCGTTTCACCACCTATAAATCTACAACCCTTTTAAATTTCACTACTGATAAAAATACAGTCTTTTTAAATTTCACTACTGATAAAAATACAGTCCTTTTAAATTTCCCTACTGTTAAACCTACAGTCCTTTTCAATTTCACTACTGATACGCATATAGTCCTTTTCAATTTAATTACTGATACTATAAAACAACAGTCCTTTTAAATTTTATTACTGTTAAACCTAAATTTCACTACTGCTAAGCTGACAGTCCCTATAAATTTCCCCACTCATGTTCCTATAGAAAAGGCAAGCAAGTTGTGTGTGTGTGTGTGTGTGTGTGTGTGTGTGTGTGTGTGTGTGTGTGTGTGGTGAAATTTTGATGAGAGGCTTCACTGTTGCATGAATGTAATGATGCACACTTTTTAAAAGCAGACCTAGGAATTATTCAAGTTATTATTAAAGGGGTAGTCCACCTCAATAAACCTAAACAAAATGCATTCAATTTTCCTTCTGGAGGATTTCTACATGTCAAAATATCACTTTCTGTGGATATCTAATTTTGGAAGCTTGATCTTCATTTGTTTTGTTATAAGACCATGATTCCCACAATGCTTCACTTTAACTAGACCACTGGCTGAAATTGATTAGCTAGCTAGCAACTTTCTTTTTTTGTGGATTACTAGTGGATTCATATACTTGGATGCAATGCAAAGAAGAAACCTTAGGTAGGCAAGTTTACCATTTAGCGAAGTTAGCTGTCTGATGGTGGTAAGCTTAGTTAGCTCACTGGTTCAGGTTGCGGTGTTGCATTCTGAAGATGAAAGTGAAAGCTAATGTTAGCTAACGTCATATCTAAAAGCTATGTCAATGCAACGTTAGCGGGCGTACATTGCTAGCTTGTTTTGCATTGAGCAGGCAATGTTAGCCTAGGTTGTAAATAGGTTAATTAATACCTATACTCATTGTACAGGGACAGGGCACTGCCACTGGCATTTCCATTTTCGCAGCCGAATGTCAACCTGCTTGTATGAGGGATCGACGAAGTTTGTTTGTAACGTTAGTGCCCAGCCGAGTGTGTCAGCCTGATTGCGAGAGATAACGTTGTCGTTGTTCGCAGCCGAGTTTCAGCCTTTCTAAGACAAGTTGAAGTCACACTGTTATTTAGTTTTTTCCAACTGTAACGTTAGAACTCTAACAGCAGACTTGTAGTTGCTCTGGTTACAGCGCCGCAATGATTTATGGGAGTTGGAGGCTTGAACAAATGCGAAATATCAGTGTTGGCTGTCTATAAATATATATATTTTAATATATTTTCAACATATATACAAAATGTAACTACATAGAATTAGAAGAAATCAACTGTGGCTACACGTGTATCATGGTGTTATTATGACACAAAAATTCTAGGCATGTTTAACAGCCATAGGAAAATGACTCCCCTATCAAGTTCCATATTAGACATTTCAGAAATGCAATCCAGTGACGTCATTGAATTGCATTTTTCAGAGTTCACATGCTCATAGCAGACCTTGGAAAATTGCAGAGACTTTTCAGAAATTCTAAAATATTGGCCTAAAAGTTCATTACAGTGGACTACCCCTTTAAGAAAATGCATTTCTTTCTGCAACCTCTCAGTGCTTTCTGTGTTCTGTGTTACAAGCCTGGAGTTGTGTGCTTATCGGGTTACCCTAACCCTAACCCTACCACACACTGCTTTCTGTTCTCTAATACAGGCCTGGAGGTGTGTGCTTATCGGGTTAGCCTAAAACCAACCACACACTGCTTTCTGTTCTCTAATACAGGCCTGGAGGTGTGTGCTTATCGGGTTACCCTAACCCAACTACACACTGCTTTCTGTTCTCTAATACAGGCCTGGAGGTGTGTGCTTATCGGGTTACCCTAACCCCAACCCAACCACACACTGCTTTCTGTTCTCTAATACAGGCCTGGATGGGTGTGCTTATAGAGTTACCTCAGCTCACACAATAACTTTTCAGACCTGTTTGCTAAACAGCCTTGAAATTAACGTGTGAAAAATGTGCTTTGATCTCAAAGCAAGCGCTCAATATCCAACCTCCCCTTTAAAACTACAAGAGTCTGTACAAGTGCTTAATATCCAACCTCCCCTTTAAAACTGCAAGAGTCTGTATGAGTGCTTACTATCCAACCTCCCCTTTAAAACTGCAAGTCTGTAAGCGCTTACTATCCAACCTCCCCTTTCAAACTGCAAGAGTCTGTGTAAGTGCTTACTATCTAACCTCCCCTTTAAAACTCTTACTATCTAACCTCCCCTTTAAAACTACAAGTCTGTAAGCGCTTACTATCCAACCTCCCCTTTAAAACTGCAAGAGTCTGTACAAGTGCTTAATATCCAACCCCCCCCCCCTTTCAAACTGCAAGAGTCTGTATAAGTGTTTACTATCCAACCTCCCCTTTTAAAACTGCAAGAGTCTGTATCAGCGCTTACTATCCAACTTCCCCTTTCAAACTGCAAGAGGGTGTGCATGCAGGATGGAGAGAAGGGAGAAAAACCCCAGTAGAAACTTCACACCTTTACAAGTGAAAGCTCTGCCGTAAAAACACCTGTCCTTTCATTTTTCACCTGTGCCTGGTCAGCTCCCTATCCAACACAAACTGACCAAAAACATTTCAGCTTCTGCTGATTAAAAATGGGGTGATCTGAGGACGCATGCTAGTGTGGGTAGGTAATCTTCCTTATTACCGCACAGATCTCAGAGAATGTGCTAATACATCGTCAGACAAGTACTCCTACTGACAAGTGGCAGAGATGACCGCTGAAAAGCATAACATGATCAGGTCTAGGAATAGTCAAGTGCATTTACAATTAGAACTGGTACTGGAGCCATTTCACATTTCATTCAGTTTAATTCAATGCAAATAGTACGATAAGTACATCTCTAGTACATCTTACTGTACTGTAAAATAGACTGATAATTAAAATCCAGCACTTTTATCTGCTGAAAGCAGTTTTTACAGATATTTTTGCATTGCATGTTCTGGAGGAAATCTTGAGAGAAAGAGAACCAGACTCTGGAGAAAGGGCGTAACTGCACACTAAGCCAGTCTTGTTACACGGCGCACGCACGCACGCACTCACGCACGCACGCACGCACGCACGCACGCACGCACGCACGCACACAGGCCTACACACACAGACACACAGGCCTACACACACAGACACACAGACACACACACAGACACACTAGCACTCAAACACACATACAGTTGTGTTAAAACAAAATAGCAGTACAACATCAGTCACCTAATGAACCACTGTTATTAGTAGTAGTGATATTTCTGCATGGCAAATAATTTACTTGTAGATGTAGTAGTGTAATAGAAAAACAACAGACCCAACTGTCATGACATGTACGCTGCTTGTTCTGAGTAATTGACTCATTCATTGAAAGGGGCGTGTTCAAACTAATAGCAGTGTGGAGTTTAATTTGAGAATTAATTCATTCTGTGAAAAAACAGGTGTCATTAATTTCCCTTTATTAAGGAAGAAGGGAAGCAAATGTTTCAAACATTGTTATAAAATATATTTCCTTCTGAATTGCTAAGTAAAATGGGTCGTTCCAAACATTGTTCGGAGGAACAACGTAATTTGATTAAAAAGTTGATTGGAGAGGGGAAAACGTACAAAGAAGTGCAGAAAATTATAGGATGCTCAGCTGAAATGATCTCAAATGCTTTAAAATGGCAAAAAAAACTCTAAACCCGTGGAAGAAAATTAGCAACTACTGTTAAAACGGATCGAAGAATAGTCAGAATGGCAAAATCATCACATCCAGAAAGATCAAAGATGATCTAAAATTACCTGTAAGTGCTGTTACAGTCAGAAGATGTTTGATCGAAGCTAAGCTATCAACAAGAAGCCCCCGTAAAGCACCATTGTGGAAAAAACGGCATGTGCAGAATTGGTTAAAATTTGCCAAGGAACACATCGATTGGCCCAAAGAGAAATGGCGTAACATTCTGTGGACTGATGAGAGTAAAATTGTGAGTAAAAAGGGTTTACAGCTCCGCGAAGAACATTAAGATAATTTATTGAATGAATACATAGAATTAATTGAATTTAAATTGATTTGTAATTGACCTCAACCTTGTTTTCAATTGTAAAAGCATCCATTGTATATCAAAAGTTGCTGTATTGTGAGCACAAGGCATTTTTTTTGAGGGTACTGTTATATCTGATGCAAATAAATAACAGATTTGGGCATTCATTACTTGAAAACAACTTTTTAATTCCCAACAAAAAGGATTTTAATGAAAGTGAATATGTGAGAGGGCTATCCTTCAGTCCCAGCACTAGCTAGCTGTCACTGCTGAGACCTAAACGCCATTAGCTTTGATTCATTTCAGCTTTTCACTCGCATAATGCAAACCAAAATTAAAACCCATACCAGACCGTGGGGCCCATCCATACACTAGAGCAGAGCCTGAACAGATAACAGAATGGGGCCCATCCAGTGGCATACCGTGGGAGTAGAACAAGGCCTTCTGTAAACTTACCTTTAACGGATGATCACTCTCAATCTGTTTCCCTTTACTTTGCCTGATTGTCAATCAAATAATTAATTCACTCAATAACCAAGAACAATAAGTAAATTATTAGGCTACCAAGATAGCGTTATTGTTCTATGCATTATAAACCTGTGTTGCCTTTTTCCACGTTTTCCAAGTATATCCACGTTTATGATGACGTGTTATGTGTGTGATGTGAATATTCTGACTTTTAAATGCTCCATGTTTAAATGTTCAACGTTTTGTAAATTTTCGTAAATTAGCCTGAATTATGTGTTGCTCTCAACGGTTCGAGACACTTAAGAGGCTGTCCTCTTTAAATTTATGCTTTCTAATGTTTAAATCGCTTTGACTAATTTGAGTGTCATCTTAAAATGAATTACATTCTTTAACGCATTCAAATTATTGCCTGGCCCTTGTTAAACAATCTCAATTTGTCTCTTTGTCGTTATCATTTCTAAATCATTATAGGCTACAAATTGGTCTTGATTATTCAGCGAATTAATTGTTTGTTAGTCTAGGCAAGCTAAATAAACGGAAACAAGTAATCCTGTAGCCTACACCCCACTTTTTCCAACGCACCGGCCATCGCTACATATATTTAAGTGCTACCCATTTTATTACGCAAAGAAAAATAGGCTACTAGCACAGAAAAACTATATTCATTGATGTTTGTAATTCAGTTAAGCTAATTAATTGCTTGATTGATAATTAAGAACTATAAGTGTAAACAGGTTGAGAGTAATATCCATATAAAGGGAAAGTTACCGAAGGCCTATTTTACTGCCGACGTTACGCCACTGGGCCCATCCATGCACTAGAACAGAGCCTGAACAGATACCAGACAGTGGGGCCCATCCAAGCACTAGAACAGAGCCTGAACAGATACCAGACTGTGGGGCCCATCCAAGCACTGCAAAATGCCTTATCAGATACCAGACAGTGGGGCCCATCCATGCACTAGAACAGAGCCTGAACAGATACCAGACAGTGGGGCCCATCCAAGCACTAGAACAGAGGATAAGAAATCCCCTGTCCCAGAGAAATCTTATTACCTCTCTGGCTTTGGTTTCTGGAAGTGCGAACTCCAGCGTGGGGATGGCCAGGTGGTTGGCGAAGAAGTTCACGTCTCCAGTAGTCTGAAGTGAGCTGATATTGGGTTGAGCGCAGCCTCCTTCCCTGGTGCAATTCAACAACAGCTTCTGGAATACACACAGGGGAAAGCACACAGTCAGGAGGGTCTGGAATACACACAGGGGAAAGCACACAGTCAGGAGGGTCTGGAATACACACAGGGGAAAGCACACCGTCAGGAGGGTCTGGAATACACACAGGGGAAAGCACACAGTCAGGAGGGTCTGGAATACACACAGGGGAAAGCACACAGTCAGGAGGGTCTGGAATACACACAGGGGAAAGCACACCGTCAGGAGGGTCTGGAATACACACAGGGGAAAGCACACCGTCAGGAGGGTCTGGAATACACACAGGGGAAAGCACACCGTCAGGAGGGTCTGGAATACACACAGGGGAAAGCACACCGTCAGGAGGGTCTGGAATACACACAGGGGAAAGCACACAGTCAGGAGGGTCTGGAATACACACAGGGAAAAGCACACAGTCAGGAGGGTCTGGAATACACACAGGGGAAAGCACACAGTCAGGAGGGTCTGGAATACACACAGGGGAAAGCACACAGTCAGGAGGGTCTGGAATACACACAGGGGAAAGCACACCGTCAGGAGAGTCTGGAATACACACAGGGGAAAGCACACCGTCAGGAGAGTCTGGAATACACACAGGGGAAAGCACACAGTCAGGAGGGTCTGGAATACACACAGGGGAAAGCACACCGTCAGGAGGGTCTGGAATACACACAGGGGAAAGCACACCGTCAGGAGGGTCTGGAATACACACAGGGGAAAGCACACAGTCAGGAGGGTCTGGAATACACACAGGGGAAAGCACACAGTCAGGAGGGTCTGGAATACACACAGGGGAAAGCACACAGTCAGGAGGGTCTGGAATACACACAGGGGAAAGCACACAGTCAGGAGGGTCTGGAATACACACAGGGGAAAGCACACAGTCAGGAGGGTCTGGAATACACACAGGGGAAAGCACACAGTTAGGAGGGTCTGGAATACACACAGGGGAAAGCACACAGTCAGGAGGGTCTGGAATACACACAGGGGAAAGCACACAGTCAGGAGGGTCTGGAATACACACAGGGGAAAGCACACAGTCAGGAGGGTCTGGAATACACACAGGGGAAAGCACACAGTCAGGAGGGTCTGGAATACACACAGGGGAAAGCACACAGTTAGGAGGGTCTGGAATACACACAAGGGAAAGCACACAGTCAGGAGGGTCTGGAATACACACAGGGGAAAGCACACAGTCAGGAGGGTCTGGAATACACACAGGGGAAAGCACACAGTCAGGAAGGTCTGGAATACACACAGGGGAAAGCACACAGTCAGGGGGGTCTGGATGGACAAGCTTAATAACGTGTGGAATAGTTCACTTGTGTCATTATATGTCTCAGAATGTAATGAGGTTTGTTACTGATATATAGTTGACCACTGAGCTGAGCTGTTAAAAAGCAGCAACTAATAGAACCAAGACTAAAGTGGAACTCACAGCAGTGCATGTGAATTAAAGTTAAAGCCAGCAGAAACTATCCTGGCTATGTTTCTCAGAATGCTGTTCCCATGATATTGTGGGCTTCTACAATGACTTATGAATGTCACATATACAGACAGTGCAGGAATCACATTAATCCAGCTCAGATTATTTTCAATAGTTGAAATAATTTTTAAAAAGGCTTTCGGATATTCTTTCTTGAAGCGATATCCAGAGGCCCTGAAACTTTGATACATTGGCCGCCCGGTAAATTAGTGCAGAGCGTTTATTCAGACTGACGGCGAGCGATACGTCTGACTGCAGAACTCGCTGAGCGAGCAGAGCGGGGACCCTGAAGTGGAAAGTTCTGGAAAGCGCCGGTGCACCTGCAGCCGAACTTACCCACTCGCTCTCAATAAATGATGCGGACAGAACTGGCATCCGGCTAAACTATAATGATCTTCAGCTCTCCAAAATTACCAGCTTCGTCCTCCGTGCGGAATTAATTTTTAATGAGTTCTCAGATACAGGGGTAATTCAGCCTGCTCTCCATGACCTTTGGGTTCGTTTTAGGGAGGCGTGTGCCCCTTCAAAGCCTGCAAACCCCACCCTATGTACAGAAACAGCCCAGATCTACAGAACTTTCACTGGAAACAAAAGGTAGAAAAATCGAATTGTAACTTGTGAGCCGACTGATTTTAAAAACCTAATTTTGTTTTTCTTTTTTAACAGCTGTGCTGTAGCAGCCAATTCAGAGAAACAGAAAGGCATGGGTGAATCATTCATAAGGCACTATGTGGGCTTTCATTAATAGAAGGTGCACTTAAAAAAAATGTCTGTCTCCCTTTTTGAATAAAATGATCTATTTAAACACACGACTGAAACGTTCCCATATTCAAATATGCAAAATATGTCTCAAACTGAACAAAAAATAAAACAAACAAATTTTAAATAAATAAATAAACACATACGTGACGAGAATTGAGAGACTCTACTGATCATTTTGTATAAGCACACAAATGCAGTCTGCAGTTACCCACAATCCTCTGTGGTGAAAACAGAAAGGCCAGAGAAACAGAGTGGCTGTTTGTGATCTCCTGGGACGGCTGACCTAGCTAATTTAACAGCACGGGTCTAATAAATGTTTTAAAGTGTAAAACAAACACAGACAGAGAAGAGGAATACATATTTTTCTTCTAAAAAATTCAAAAGCATGTTACTGTCCCTCTGTTTTCCAGCCCCTTGCACAGAGAATTTGTGAAGAGAGTAGCTTTGAAAAGTGCCATCCTCCAGGGTAACAGTGAAAATAGAGTAAGAATTAGGAGAACAGTGTCTATTCTTTCAGTTGCACAGATTACAATATTACAGATTACAATATTACAGATTACAACATACAGTACCATCCGTTGGCACAATCTACACTTATCCTTCTAATTCTTTCAATCACTTACATTTATGATTTACAGATGATTACAGTTTACCATGTATGCCTGGAACGTGTGAGGCCAAAGTGAAACCGTGTAACTGATGATAAAACACAGTTCTGTTCACATCGTTTTTTTAAATCGTTCCTGCAGAGACCCTTGGGGTTACTTTCTTGTTAATTATTTCATTGTATTCCCTTGATGACAAATTCTTTTTAGTCTAGAGATGGCTTAAGTTGCATTTTACATGGCTTATTGAAAAATTAATGATTTAACTTTTCATGCTGGGTACACTGTAGTATTAGCTATTTTATTCAAATACACTGACACAGTGGGCTACCTTCTTTTGAACGATATTACATTTTGAACATGTATTGCAGGTCATCATTGATTGATAGTGACATAACTCAAATCTTCAAAGATATGGAATGAAACAGAAGGAACAATAATCTCAAAATGTGATATTTGATTTGTAGTTTATTTTGCGGTCAACTGAAGTACATATAAACGGCTGTGAGGGTATTGCTTAACATTATACTGATGTTGTGTTGATCTGCTATTGAATTATGAGCATGATAGCCTTAACATAACGGAGGGGGAAATTATCTTCTATTATCTTCATATTCCTAATTGTGTTGTGATATAACTGTACGGCCAGTAAAATGGTATTTACCTAGTAATGTATCGAAAAAAATAAACTTGAAACAACATTTTAACAAATCATTTGGCAGCCATTGCCTGTTGTATATTGTTGTCATTTCCTTGGAACGCTCATTTCTGCAGAAGATTTTAAAAGCCTTTAGTCATATTAATGGCCCGCGAGTAAGTAAGATATCTTTAAATTCACTTCATTTCTGTTTTTATAAAAGCAAACAATTAAGGCTGCAACAGAGAAACGTGGGTGTTTATGTGCTTTGGCTCATTACTGCGCTAATTTTATTGTAGATAACACAGTGAGGGACATCCAGCACTTTATATGAGCCCAGCTTCCCTGAAAAGACTTTTCATCTCAGCACAAATCACTACAGGACAGAACAGGGTCGGCTTTATTCCACAAAGAGGAAATGTATCACTTTCCCCGAGACTGGCATGAATTGAAACTAAAGTATTTCATATACAACAGGAATATCTACAAGGCAAAGCCAGACAAAATAAAGTTATAGATGGAAAGCGACAGAACGGTGGCAAAATATGATCCTTTCTTCATGGGGAATTATTACATACGTGCCAAAGAACAGACCACTTCCCCTTTGCCATCCCACATATGTTTGTATGTTGTAGTATGTAGTATGTGAACTACAGTACCCAGCTAATACCCTTCCATATACTGCAGTGAAATGTACGGTACACCACCCCCCCCCCCCCCCCATTTATGATGCCCCTGTATTCAGAAAACCTGTGGAGTTGGCTCTCAATTTTCCAAACTGTCACTCAAATATTGATGTAACAAACAAATGTATCCACACACTGTTATAATGACCTGGGCTGTAGTTCAGTCAAAAAATATATTCTCTGAAATTTAGCATTCTCAGAAAGTTGAAATGTTAAAAAAAAAATTATCTATGTGTGCTCATTACAGCATAACTGAAAGCCGCTGCTGAAGGAAAGCGGTAGGTAGAAGAGGTAGGTCTGCCTGTGCGTTTAACGGTAGCCGGGGACGGCCTTGTGCTGTTAGAAAATGCATGGCATCAGTGAGAGAACATAAGAGGAGAGGGAGCGGTTGGCCAATGAATAGAAAGCTGGGAACCATGAGTGAGGAACAGGTGGCCCAGGGGCAGGTCCTGGCTCACTCTCACTGCAGCAGTGGCTCATGCTGTTGAAATAATGATCTGTAGTAACTGTAACATGTTCACTCATTAGCTAGATGTCTAATGGAAGCCACATCAATTCAATTCAATTGGATTTGTATAGTGCTTTTTACAAAAAACTGTCACAAAAACTCTGTACAGAGAAACAGAAGAAAAATCAGCCGAAGAATCTATTCTAGTTAGCTACCCAAGCCACCTTGTCCACTCTGGTAATGTGATGCCAGTTAGCTAGCAATGCTAGCTGTGGTAGCGGGAGAGTTTAGGGATTATTCTCATGTTGTTGATCTGTGGAGGTGTTGGGTTGAATCATTGCCTGTAACCAGAGCACCACCAATATGAGGTCATGATTCATGAGATGTAATTGACCACTAGTTTATTAGCAAAACAAATCTCCAGAAGTTCAGCAGATTTATTTCACATCAAAATGTCAACCTTGTCAGACTCATAGTACTGTAAGGTTATGAGCAGCCTGGTCAGGCTCACAGTCCTGTAAGGTTATGAGCAGCCTGGTCAGGCTCACAGTACTGTAAGGTTATGAGCAGCCTGGTCAGGCTCACAGTACTGTAAGGTTATGAGCAGCCTGGTCAGGCTCATAACACTGTAAGGCTATGAACAGCCTGGTCAGGATCACAGTACTGTAAGGTTATGAGCAGCCTGGTCAGGCTCATAACACTGTAAGGTTATGAACAGCCTGGTCAGGCTCACAGTACTGTAAGGTTATGAGCAGCCTGGTCAGGCTCATAACACTGCAAGGTTATGAGCAGCCTGGTCAGGCTCATAACACTGCAAGGTTATGAACAGCCTGGTCAGGCTCATAGTACTGTTAACATTCAAATAATACCATTTTCTGCAGGTATTCCGCATTAATATTGTAATAGTAAGCAGTAGAATTTGGGTAACGATTCTTAGCTGCAGTGCTTACTGTGTTTGTGTGCTTATTTGTGTAAACAAAACCAATTTCAAGATAAGTTGGTGAGAAAAGTCCTGCAGGTTAAAAATCAATAAACATTGTCAAATGCTGAATTAGAAATGTTTCAGAGTGGAGGATGACTCAGAGTTACGGCCTAAAGATCACAACGAACTGTGAAAAAACTTGAGAATTTAACACAAACTGCATTCTGTCTAAGCTACAGAATTTTTTTTAATGATATTCTAAATGGCTTCACAGCTTTGAGTGACTTTAAATATTTTGGCATTGAATGCCATCTAGGCAAACTATAAAAATATACTATATGCTATAAACAACAAAACATTTTAATTTACATCCACAAGAAAACAGTCAAATATTGATAAGCCCTGTTAATGGAGACAGGAAGAAATATGTGCTGTGCCCGATGAATTAAACATTATAATGTCTGATTATATTACCCCCTCTTTCTTTGGCACTGTATCTGAACTCATATGGATTTGGATTGAAAGTGGGGTCCAGTTCTACATTTCTACTTACAATATCCCAAGTCAATTATGATTAGAGACTATGAAAACTCCACCTTTCCATTTAAAAGTATTAATTTTAATGGAGAATTATCTCAATTAATTCCTGCTGTAATTGAATTTCTATTTTGTTTAGCTACTATATTTCTTACCTTTACTCTGAGAGCTCATTTGCATTAGAATATTCTGATTAATTTAAACAAAAAAAAATAATAATCAGTTGCAATGAACATTATCCCGGTAATCAGTTTATATGAATCACAATTAAAATTATATATAATGTTCAAAATCTGATTGCATTAAAAACGTAGGCAAATTAAATAAAAATAAATTATAAGATAAAAAAAAAGCACACAACAAATGAGCTGCACTTGAAAATGGTTGGAAAGGAGATGAATTATGGATGAAATACTCGACCTTTTCTGCCTCATGCAGGAAATTGGAAAACTGAGATTCTTTTCTTGATTTTCTAGGTCTATGTTTTTTTTGTCATGTCCTCTATCCAGCGTCTGACTTAATGGAATAACACTACCGCAGCTTTTTAAACCCTCTTCTCTTCGATGACCTCATCTGTTTCATAATCTGTTCAGAGAATATTTAGCCTTAGACAATACTTGCTAATGCCAAAGTACTTTTCACACTGAAAATTAATTAAAATAAATTATATATAGACTGAAATATGTATACAGCCTCGGGGCAGGTGCACATTCAACTGCACGCTTCAACTGCATGCTTCAACTGCACATTTGGGCAAAAGGGAAAAAGATACACCCCTAAAACAATAAGATACTTGAACAATACCCCTAAAACAACACACTACTTGAACAACACCCCTAAAACAACAATATACTTGAATAACACCCCTAAATAGTTTGAGGTAATCTGAGCTACTCTCACAGACAAACTCAGATTAGCTGAGACTGTCATAGCATCCTCCATGTACCATATGTTATGATGTCTGTCTCCCTTCTAATATTACTGTAAACTCATGCCTTCAGATTTATCTTTTAAGAAAAACTGAATCTCTCTCCCTCACACATAAAAAATGATATGTGTTTGTTTTTTTTACTTCCCAATTGATTCCAAGGCTTCATTGTATGACTAATTGTATTAATGCATACAACATCAGAAGCCATAGCAAACCACAGGACCTGTTGTATTTAATACATATAAAATCAAATTCAAAATTCACGAGCAGAAAAAGAGGTTGTGAAATCAGAGCCGGAGAAGAGAGAGGCTGAGAGATAAGTGTTGCTACCTTTTCCCTCGAGGAGAATCAATATTTAATTTCTTTGTCTGCTATGATAACAAGATGCTGGAATCATTGCTTATATGTGCTTAAATAATTCTGCAGCCAATGGGTGAGAAGAAAAGGGGAAGTGAGCGAGAGGGGGTGGGAAAGAAGAGGGAGGGGTGACAGAGAGCGAGAGCGAGAGAGAGAGAGAGAGAGAGAGAGAGATAGAGATGGAGATGGAGAGAGATGCTGTAATCTGGAGAGATGCCACACCAGCTGTGGCCGGTCGCCTCTGTAGTGCCCGCAATACTAAGCCTAAACAACGCAGCCTGTCGGCAACTATCAGCAAATAACCTCAGTTCTCACTCTGTCCCAATGGAGTCTCAGTGCTCACTCTGTCCTTATGGAGTCTCAGTGCTCACTCTGTCCCAATGGAGTCTCAGTGCTCACTCTGTCCCTATGGAGTCTCAGTGCTCACTCTGTCCCTATAGCGTCTCAGTGCTCACGCTGTGCCTATGGAGTCTCTGTGCTCACTCTGTCCCTATGGAGTCTCAGTGCTCACGCTGTGCCTATGGAGTCTCAGTTCTCACTCTGTCCCTATGGAGTCTCAGTTCTCACTCTGTCCCTATGGAGTCTCAGTGCTCACTCTGTCCCTATGGAGTCTCAGTGCTCACTCTGTCCCTATGGAGTCTCAGTGCTCACTCTGTCCCTATGGAGTCTCAGTGCTCACTCTGTCCCTATGGAGTCTCAGTGCTCACTCTGTCCCTATAGCGTCTCAGTGCTCACACTGTGCCTATGGAGTCTCAGTGCTCACGCTGTGCCTATGGAGTCTCAGTGCTCACGCTGTGCCTATGGAGTCTCAGTGCTCACTCTGTCCCTATGGAGTCTCAGTGCTCACTCTGTCCCTATAGCGTCTCAGTGCTCACACTGTGCCTATGGAGTCTCAGTGCTCACGCTGTGCCTATGGTGTCTCAGTGCTCACACTGTGCCTATGGAGTCTCAGTGCTCACGCTGTGCCTATGGAGTCTCAGTGCTCACACTGTGCCTATGGTGTCTCAGTGCTCACACTGTGCCTATGGAGTCTCAGTGCTCACACTGTGCCTATGGAGTCTCAGTGCTCACGCTGTGCCTATGGAGTCTCAGTGCTCACACTGTGCCTATGGAGTCTCAGTGCTCACGCTGTGCCTATGGAGTCTTACGCTGCGTTCACACAGCGAGCAACTGGTCGCCGAGTCGGTCAATTCTACGAGGCTGGGGGCGGGGCAAGAGCTTCCCGTTGTGTCATCCAAGTCAGTTCGTGCAGCTACAATTATTTGATACAGATAAACAACGGCAGTAGCCTACGTATAACAAAGATATATTTGCGATGCATCCAGGCTGGTAGATCCAATATGATATTGGAACCCTAGTGCTTTAACTGCCTACACATAACACACACAACTAAACAGCATTCCTGACAATACAGTAGGCTCTAGAAGTGTCATGACATTACATTAGCCTACCTGTGAACAGTAAATCATACCTTTTCGCCGTTTTGGCTTCCAATAGCCTAGCCTACATGATATGCTAACGTTAGCTAAACATAGCATTTATCTAGTGTTGTGTGAACGTTTAATTCACACAATAAAATAACAAAGACCTTACCATCGGTACCAAGGGCACTCGCAATTGCCCTCCAAGCGTCAATTTTTAGGCGCTTATCCCGGTATTCCTTTATGTTATACATTGAACAGGACGTGGTAGGCTTGGACCATTATTATTAGCTGCTACTCCATTGCTGCAATTTGAGTGAAATCGGGCGGAACAATTATTCACGAAATGAAGATTGTGTCATCCAAGTCAGTTCGTGCAGCTACAATTATTTGATAAAGAGAAACAACAGCAATAGCCTACGTATAACAAAGACATATTTGCGATGCATCCTATTCTTTATAGTTATGTCATGACACTGATAATGAGGCTAGCCTATATCTATCTTCGTCGCGAGCTACCAATCTTTATCTACTATCTACGCTAGATACATAGATAGATGTATGTATAAAACTCAACATGTATTTTTTGGCTCAATGTGATATTGGTAGAACAGCTACACATATCCTTTAAGATTATGTTATACATTGAACAGGACGTGGTAGGCTTGGACCATTATTATTAGCTGCTACTCCATTGCTGCAATTTAAGTGAAATCGGGCGGAACAATTATTCACGAAATGGTTTCGTGTCGGTTGGGGAAATATGAAGTGTGGAACTCTGATTGGCTGTTACGGCCGATGGTCGGTCAAAAGTTAAGTTTCGGGCAACATTTATCGGCCGATTTTGGTCGCTCAGTTTTCTAGTCGCTCAGGTCGCTGACCGTCGCTCAGGTCGCTGACCGTCGCTCAGCTTCATAGAGAATGAATGGACTTCCGGCGACTGGGCGACCGAAGTTGCTGGATGTGTGAACGCAGCGTTAGTCCTGAATGTTTACAAGCTTTCCATTTAAATCCAACACCAATACAAGTGCATCTGTGTCTGACAGGGAAGGAAACATAAACATTCCAATCAAATATATCAATGCTCTTTAGCGCTTCTGCAATGTACACTAATGCACTGTGATATCACAGTGTACTCTAATGCACCGTGATATCACAATGTACTCTAATGCACCGTGACATCACAGTGTGCTATAATGCACTGTGATATCACAATATACTCTAATGCACCGTGACATCACAGTGTGCTATAATGCACTGTGATATCACAATATACTCTAATGCACCGTGACATCACAGTGTACTATAATGCACCGTGACATCACAGTGTACTCTAATGCACTGTGACATCACAGTGTACTCTTATGTACTGTGACATCACAGTGTACTCTAATGCACTGTGACATCACAGTGTACTCTTATGCGCTGTGACAACACAAGCCTGCTAGGAGTAAACGATATATTAATCCTTTGAAATAACTTTAGTCTATATCATATTGTTTATGATGTATTATCATAGAGCATTTTGAAATATGATTTCAATAAATTGCAGACATCAGATGACTTATTAGAAAAAATATTATTTTTTCTTATAATAGGGCAATATGTTTTATATCAAAACATAAATCAAATAATGATTTTAAATAAATAAATAAATAGCACACATCTATATGGAATACCCTCATTACATTACTGGATAACATCACATTGTCTACCCTGGTTCTAATCAATGTAAATCTTGTGTATTGCTAGAGGCACTCATATAACCCCTATCCATTTTGAGTAAAAAAAATAGGCTATGTTAAATGTATCACCCGAAGAACTCTAGAATCAGAGAATCAGAAAACATCCATTCATAATGTGGCCAAGATTTAAATTACATTACAGGTATATTTCATTCTAAGGTGACCTTTTGAAATTACATTTGCAGCAGTCAGGTTGAAATAGCATATATCACATTTTAAAGAGTGGAACGGTGAAGCGGAGCAGGCAGTAAGAGCCCTGGCTTTGCTGAGTGGGTGTGCGATTATGCAGGAGTGAGAAGCCACGGGCAGGCCATGCAGTGGCGTACGTGAGCCTTGTAAGGAGACACCCTGCCCCGCGTGATCTGCTCCTTTAACAGCAGCCCGCTCCGCCCGGCGATCAGGTTGTTCAGTCTCTCTCTCTCTCTGCCAGAGCACAAGGTGTCTGAACAGCCATGCCGGTAATGATAAAGCTAAAATAAGACAAACCAAGTTCATATCGGCCTCTAGAGTGCTCCTTTTTCAATTGAGAATGACAGAATCACAGAGAACTGTCCGGATCAGTGTGGACCAGTCACGGCTCTATTTGTGTAAATCAAAGTGAGTTTGTGTCTCCGTGAATGCCGTGTTTATCATATAAAATAAATTTGGGTTACAATTAACACTGTATAATGTACAGCCGTGCAACCTAATGTGACCAAAATACACGCAGGTACCCATTTTCTTATTCTTTATCCCTCCTCTCTCCATCTCATTCTGCCTTTCATTCCGGGTCTCTGACCCTCAAACACACACACCCCTGCACGCACACACCCCCGCACACACACATACACGCTATTCTAAAATGGTCCTTTTTGTTGCTTAGTTACTAAGATACTCTATATGAAACATTGTGTGTTAATTCATGCTGTGCTGAAAAAACTACATCACATAGTTATTTCCCACTGAGGAATGAATTTCAGACACCTTTCATTACATTACATTATAGGCATTTAGCAGACGCTCTTATCCAGAGCGACTTACACAGCATTTCTTTTTTGCATTTATACATAGTATCCATTGATACAGCTGGATATATACTGAAGCAATGCAGGTGAAGTACCTTGCTCAAGGGTACAACGGCAGTGTCCGACCTGGGAATCGAACCGGCAACCTTTCGGTTACAAACCCAGTTCCTTAACCATTATACCACACTGCCGCCTTTCAGACACACATATCTGAACTACTGCAGGTACACAGCAGGGAAAGACTCAGTGACTGAGACAGAAAGGTGGTTGTTGGAGAACAGACACAGTAACTGAGACAGAAGGGTGGTTGTTGGAGAGCAGACACAGTGACTGAAACAGAAGGGTGGTTGTTGGAAAGGAGACACAGTGACTGAAACAGAAGGGTGGTTGTTGGAAAGGAGACTCAGTGACTGAGACAGAAGGGTGGTTGTTGGAGAGGAGACTCGGTGACTGAGACAGAAGGGTGGTTGTTGGAAAGGAGACTCAGTGACTGAGACAGAAGGGTGGTTGTTGGAAAGGAGACACAGTGACTGAAACAGAAGGGTGGTTGTTGGAAAGGAGACTCAGTGACTGAGACAGAAGGGTGGTTGTTGGAGAGGAGACTCAGTGACTGAGACAGAAGGGTGGTTGTTGGAAAGGAGACTCAGTGACTGAGACAGAAGGGTGGTTGTTGGAGAGGAGACTCAGTGACTGAGACAGAAGGGTGGTTGTTGGAGAGGAGACTCAGTGACTGAGACAGAAGGGTGGTTGTTGGAAAGGAGACTCAGTGACTGAGACAGAAGGGTGGTTGTTGGAGAGGAGACTCAGTGACTGAGACAGAAGGGTGGTTGTTGGAGAGGAGACTCAGTGACTGAGACAGAAGGGTGGTTGTTGGAGAGGAGACTCAGTGACTGAGACAGAAGGGTGGTTGTTGGAAAGGAGACTCAGTGACTGAGACAGAAGGGTGGTTGTTGGAGAGGAGACTCAGTGACTGAGACAGAAGGGTGGTTGTTGGAGAGCAGACACAGTGACTGAAACAGAAGGGTGGTTGTTGGAGAGGAGACTCAGTGACTGAGACAGTGACTGAAAGCAATCTGTGTCACACATTCACAACATCTGTGAAAAAAAAAAAAACTTTTCCTGGAAGTAGCTTCTGCTCTGTTGCTCTGCTGAGAGAACAGTTTGACAGAACTGGCAATTTAGTGAACTGCAGCTCTGATTATTAGAGATAGATTCCTTAAAACAACCAACTTGCAGGACAAACGCTAAGAATGATGGGGAAAGACTATGTTTGCTATAGAAAACACAGAGCCCTCACATTATTCTCTTCATCACAACAGGGACAGTTCCTCCAAACTACAGTTTTCTGCATCACCAAAAAATTGTGTTTGTATGTTTGTTCCAATAAGCTTTGAACCAGTTTATTTTTATTTTTTTAAATGAATGGGTCATCAATTCCTACAAATTTGGTGATTGTCACAACATTCATTCCGTCTTTGACAATGGAGTTTTGAGCAATGTGAAAACGACTGAACACTCACACTATCGCAATGGATAGAGCACAAATTAATTAGGGCCAGTAACAAGAGCATAAGATTCTCATTTCAGAAATGGATGGTTCTATCTTCATGTCACTCAAGCAAGCCATTTAGTCTTTGTGATAGTGTAAACCCATTCCCATCGTGCCTTTATAAATTGCTCTGCCATTGTTACATGCCACAATAGATATCTCACCAAAAGATTGTTCAAGCGTTTTTACTTGAAGACCGATAAGCCTAATTTAAGGCTTCAACATTCATGTTTCATGGAGAACAATGTATTATGCTCTCAGCATTTCAGACTGTGATCCTTGCCGGGAGATAATTGCCCTAAAATAATGCTTAGAAAATCAATCATCTCCTTTAAAAAAATTGGATCTATAGCAACTGATCTCTATGGCAACACTCTGCATAAAACATTTAATAACCTGAGGGTGGACATATAAAGTTTATTGTGAATGAAGAATCGCTGTCATAATATATTTTGTAGATCACTCTACTGCTTATCTCACTGAACCTTTGCAGATATTAGGCACTAACCAGAGGAGATGTGGTTCTATTTTGTTATAACCTGTACTGGACCGTGTAATCTTTCGGTCTTCCTCTTTAACCAGGGTTTCAATGAAGCAGATGGGGGCTGTATATTGCCTATGTATGTCACATGAGGCATGATCAAAGGAATCATCTGTGTCTAGTGTGTGTAGCTCAAGTAGCTCAGAGCTGCAGGACCATGGACAGATCTACCTCCCCCCACACACACAACTGGGCTGCAGGTCTATGGACAGCACCAACCCCACAAAGAAGAAAACTGCAGGACCAAGGACAGTGCCGTACACACTGACTGGAGAAATACAGGACAGCTCCTTGGAATACCTTGGACAGCTCCAACCGCACAAAGGCAAGGCAGCAGCTGTTGCGCATCGTACGAGCTGCGAACATGGGTTTCTATGCAGGCCAAATCTCTGGCCTTTAGGCTGATGTCAGCATGTGAGTATCACCATCATTATTATTATTATTATTATTATTATTATTATGTGTATTATTATTTGTATTATTAATAGATGCCACTTTGTTATCAGTAATTTTAATTTATCAAGTATTCTTTAATTTAATCAGGATTATCTACAGGAAGGTATCATTTCAATTTTAAAAACACCTTTTCCTTTTGGGTCCTATACACTCAATATCAGTCTGGAGGTTACCAATTATCTGGGTCAGGGGAGGGATTTGAGCAGGTGGAATCAATATCAATCTCGCTATTAATCGTTAAACTCATTACACGGTTGAGAGTTTAATTTGTACATGTTAATCCAAATGCAGTGGACAAACAGAAAAAACAAGGTTGAGAACCTCATGGCCTAACAATATGGCATATAAGCATTACTTGGTCAGCTCAGCCTGCTAATCAGTTAGCTATGCTAGTTTGAAGGCACTATAAATACTGTTAGTCCAGCAGTGATCTTTTCATCTTTGTTTATTATTCACTCGCATTTGTGTTTATGCTTGAGAAAGAGAGACGACAAGAAAGTAAATATCAGTGAACTTCCAGACCAGACCATGAGCGATAACTGCCAAGCGACATAATGCACAACTTCATACACAAGTCACGCCACTCATAGCCAAGAAAAGTGAAGTTTGTGAAACATTGTCATGCTGACTGAAAAACCCCGCTTGGACATTTATGACTGAAATTTAAAACACGGCCTCACCTGTGGCTGCATAAATATCACAGATTGTGTTCTTGAACTTTGTGCCAACCTGAGAATTCTGAGCGGAAAACAAATCAAACTGAATTTTTTGATAATTTTGAATAAGAGGTGAAAATGTTATTTATTTCTGTAAATGTGATTCTGTGTGTGTCCCCATTGATGGCTGCAGTGTTTTCTGTACTAAGTACATTTTATTTGCGCAACGACACTCAAAAACATCCCCGGTAGAAAATGTTGTTCTTATCTTATCTGAACAGATGAGGACCCATCTGTAAAACATCTCTATCTTTATGGAGTGAGCCTGCCGTTGACGTCAGGAGCAGTGAAGTACGCTTCACGGAAACAAAAGAAAGGACTTTTTACTTCCTGTATGTCCTCTTAAGTACACTCTCCGGGGAGCTGTCAGATGGACAGAGAACCTGCAGGGAAGGTGACACAGGTAAGTCCAGATGACACAGGAAAGTGGGTTCACATTGCAAACAAACCCGATGCGTGGACCAGGCTCTGGAGAGGGCCTTTCATTTGCGCTGAAGCCACCCGGCTGCAGGCCACTCTATTAGCGCCGGTGTATTGATTGGGAAGGAACTGATAGCCAAGAGAGGAGATAAAATAAGCTGAAGATGGAAAAAGTATGTGTGCTGCTTGGTTAGTGAAGCCTGAGTGTTTCTGTTCTGTTCTTTCTGCTGGTCTCATTCAGGGCCTGGTTCATCCATTCTGAAGGCTCCAAAAATGCAGGCTCCATTAAAGCACTCACACAAACAAACAATCCCCACCTTCTTCTGCCAGCCTATAATAGGAATGTTCTGATTAATTATCCTTTCACATATCACTCATTCAGAAACGTCTGGCTATGTATTAAAAGACTTAGCAAGTTCATTGCTTGTAAATGGCCATTCATTTGGAAAGGTCAAAAAAAAAAATGCTCATCTGCTGAGGTAAAAACCTCAAATCCATTTCTTCACCCCTTAGGATGAAAGCAGACATGCTGAGTTTGGAGTTCGGCAGCAAAATCCATTCAACTGAAAATGACCTTCAGAAACAGTGATAGGTTTGTATTCTCTGTGGAGGGGAGGAGCCCAGCAGTGCCGGTAAACTGTACGTTATTGATGTTCATGGATGTTGGCCGCGTGGAGAGAAGACCGGTGGGGGACGCACGATGCGGAACAGACTGTTTCTCACAGGGATAAGCAGACACAAACCTTTGCTACTTTGGCCAGTCCAGCAATCATCAAAAGTAGTTCCTTTAAACAGTAGTTCTGTTTAAATTTTTTAAAGTAGCAGTTGCACTTTGCTGGCATAAGTCACTTTTAGGGGGAAGACCACACCAGTCACACTATGTTCTCAATCTACCCCTTGAGCCATAAAACATGTTCACAATCTCAATGCCAGAAAACTGGAATGTTTACATTTTAAGTAACAATACAGAAAACATGTGGAAAGTGTTTAAGATCGGATCATAACAAACAATGCATTATGGTCAGAGACACTATGAAGAGAAAAAATAAATTAAAAAATTACACGACTCATCTATAGCCGTACTGATGGGAGAACTGCAGGACCATGGACAGCTCCAACACTCACACACAGGCATGGCAGCAGCTGTAGCTGTTCTACAGGGGGGGAAACTCACAACACTCCCAAATATATGACTGCCAGGCACAAAGGCTGCATATACCTGAGTGGGCGTTTCCTTTCTCAAAGCAATACAAATGAGACAGCCAGTCACTGTACAGCTGGAGAGACAGACCATGAAAGGCAGACCGGAACATTCCACGCTCCCCGTTTCATCACTGGAACCCATGAACCTGGAACACGCACTTATTACACAAATAACAGAAATATGCGCTGCCAGACCCTTTCACTAAGGCCTCATAATTACACCAGAGTCACCACACGCCTTTTCTCACCGAACAACAGTGAAACATGCTAAGAATGGGAGATCATTTGAGTACCAGCGCCGTATCATAGACTTTGACTGACAGCGTAATTTTTATGTAGAATGGCGGTGGTGTCTCATCGCACGCCGCCCACCCAAAATCTGCTCTCTGCACTCAATGGGCCGAGACCATCGGTGTGTGTGACATGGAAAACATGCCTTTGTTAAAAAAGAAGAAAAAATTATATTTAAATAAAAATAAATCGGTGCCTTCTTCAAACACTGAAAATACATTGCAGTAGTGGTGACTTTCCTGCTCTCCTGACTGAAGCGGGCCTCAAACTTCCCAAGAATTTGGGACAGATGCATGATAGCTTATCATGACCATTCCTCAAAGCAGTTATTCTCCTGTAATTCTAATCACAACTACACGTGTGCATGTAACAGGGAGCAAGAATGCTGTACATGTGTGCATGTAACAGGGAGCAGGCATGCATGTTCATGTGTGCATGTAACAGAGAGCAGGCATGTGTGTACATGTGTGCATGTAACATGGAGCAGGAATGCTGTACATGTGTGCATGTAACAGGGAGCAGGTGGATGATGTATGAACCGTTTCCAATCTAAATATCAATGGCTGAGCTCTGATTCGGTTTATGTAAAGTCTGACTGTTTATTTAAATCCAAAATGACATTTTTTCTGAGAGCAGCACATTTCATGTTTTTTAAGGAATTCACTTTGCAATACAATCAAGCTGTCAACTTGTATATAGGTCAAAGCTTTTCTGCAATGCAACCGTGTTAAATATATTTCCAAAAGATCCAGAGCCAGGCCATTTCACCATATGCATTAGTAAATTCATGTATACAGGCATTTATGACTTGTACATAATTTATAGATAATCTTTCATCCAGTGTCATCAAAATAATTTGTAACATTGTACAGAATTGCTAGAATCCTTGCTGGACAAACATATATGAGGTCTGATATTCTACTCGGTTCTAATCTATGAGCTCAGTGGATTGCTAAAATAAGTATAAGAAAAGTTGTGTGGTTTAAACAGCACCTGCGTTAGCAGGAATGACTCAGACATGGTTGTAACCGTCATTACAGGCAACAATGTGCAGCAAATTCATTCACAGTCAAACACAAACCACAGAAACCTTAAGTAGATGTAGACCTTAAAGTGGATTATCTTGGCTTAATGGGGGTTTAACACGTCTTATCTCGGATGAAAATCTACCACCATCGAAAGCATTTTTATGTTTATTGTGGGGGATGTTTATTGTTTAACCTGCTGTCCAGAGACCTTATATGAATTAGTTAAGCCAGGATAAACATTACATTAGTGACTTTTTCTCCCCAGGCTTACTGAGGTTCCCCTGGTGCTGTAATGTGCAGACCTGCATGGCTTTCATTCATTCATTCTGGAGTTTTATTCGCCAGAGAAGTCTCCACCTGTAATGGGCAGGTTGCCAAGCAACTGAGCCCCTCCCCTTTTTTGTGATGGTGTGGTGAGTCATTTGCCCCAGTTGGAGGATACAGTCACTACTCTGAAACCACACCCATTTAGGAAGACCCTTCAATGACATGTACGATTCTCATGGAATCTCCACTGACCTATCAGGGAGCAGGAGGAGGTTTCCATGGAGCTTATAATTAAATTATTTAGGAGGCATGAAGAAATTCAATCAGTCCTTGCTCCGTCTCGTTGTGCTTTGCAGGAGGCTTGGCAAAGTGTGAAGCGTAGCGCGAGTGTAGCGTATCACAGAGAGCACACGCTTTAGCAGCACATGCTAGCTGGCAGGCCCGCGCTAGCATTTTTACAATGCAGATGGGATGGGGACACTAACAGGGCATAGCTCATAACCAACAAGCACACACACAACATAATATCTGAAGGAATAATAAAGTGCACAGCAAATATTTTTTCATTGAGGAATCCGACACAATGCCCCTCAGTTTAAAATAGAATTAATCACTTGTATTGCTACAATGCCCAATTAAACGATGAAAAGTCTCTCAATTTATTTTGTATTCTCAGTCCCGCAATCCCAGAAGAAGAATCTGTTTTATTATAATTGGTTCCAAAGCACCCATTCGAAAGGCATCAACGCAGTAGCATCGCAACTCTGAGGACAGCTGCAGCTCTAGATAAGTGGAAAATATTACCAGCGTCTCGCAAACGTGATTTATTACATGGTTAAAATGTCTGAAAATATTGGGACTGCCGAGGCTACCTGATGCCTGTGTAGGATGAATTGTGTAATTGGGTGCGATCCTAAGGCCGTCTCCTCAGTAACTGAATCCACAATGAGGGGCAGTGAAACACGCTTGGGCTCCCCCCCTCACACTCTGTCACGCCTACAACTAAACACAGGGTAGGGGCGGAGCTTAAGAACAATACACCTCTTATTAGAGACAGAGTGGGTAACGTAGGGGTGGAGTTTAGGGACAGTAGACATCTCATTAGAGAAAGAGGGGGTAACGTAGTGGGGGGAGCTTACGGACAGTACACTCTTATTAGAAACAGAGGGGGTAACATAGGGGCGGAGCTTTGAGACAGTACACCTCTTATTAGAGACAGAGTGGGTAACGTAGGGGTGGAGTTTAGGGACAGTAGACATCTCATTAGAGAAAGAGGGGGTAACGTAGTGGAGGGAGCTTACGGACAGTACACTCTTATTAGAAACAGAGGGGGTAACATAGGGGCGGAGCTTTGAGACAGTACACCTCTTATTAGAGATAGAGTGGGTAACCCATTAGGGCTTTGTTTCTTAAATTGTAATTCATCTGGCAGAGGCTCCTTATACAGGGATATATGTAAGATATAAGCACAGAAACATATACCAGATATAAGCACATCGAGATATATGTCAGATATAAGCACAAAAACATATATACCAGATATAAGCACATAAACATATACCAGATATAAGCACATAGACATACAGCATGTCAGATATAAGCACATCGACATATATGTCAGATATAAGCACAGAAACATATATACCAGATATAAGCACATAAACATACACCAGATATACTGTAAGCACAGAAACATATATAGAAGATATAAACACAGAAACATATACCAGATAAGATATAAGCACAGAAACATACACCAGATATAAGCACATAAACATATACCAGATATACTGTAAGCACAGAAACATATATAGAAGATATAAACACAGAAACATATACCAGATAAGATATAAGCACAGAAACATATATAGAAGATATAAACACAGAAACATATACCAGATAAGATATAAGCACAGAAACATACACCAGATATAAGCACAGAAACAAATATAGCAGATATACCAGAATCATGAGGGTGAATGGGTTGTACAGACATGTTAAGTTGTTCAGACAGGGACCACTGGAGCTACGCTGAATAGCAGGCAGGTGATTAGCACACTGATGTTTATCTTATTAGTACAATGTAACAGAACAGGCCTTACCCTCAGTCTTTTTTCATGTCCTTGTGTGGTCATAGTGGTGGAGTAAAAATACTCAATAAAATACATTATAAAGAAAAAGCTCTACATTTGTATAAAGGGTAATTACCTGTCACCTCATATATTTTACTTCTGCTGTCACCTTAATGTTTATTTTGCTTACACCCATAGCCACAGCAAAATGTTTTTTTTTTTCCTTTCTGAGTTTGAAATTGAGTGATTACGGTTTAAGGTAAATTGCATGCTTGCAAAATAGCATCATTTTGCACTTTTCTGTTTGAATGTAACTGGTGTGGTCTGCTGCGTTTTACATAGTTAGCCTCTGGGCAAACATTTATTACATAAGCAAATTAGACATTCAAAAACAGGCTCATTTGTACTACTTCACCCTCTTAACGTCATGATAGGGAAAACAATGTTAGACTCTCAGAGCAACACACTGCGCTCCCAATTACAACCAAACAAAACCTACATTACACTGTTTATTAGCATGCACTGCAAATACATCAGATTCCCCCTCCACAAGTCCCAGTTCCTGAATATTCTACAGCAATTAACTTTAGTCAGCTACACAGAGACCTGGCATCTTTGATTGGTTTGGAGTTCATTCAATTATCATGCTAATAAGGGTGGCTACTGTCTCATACCATAACAGGCTGCTGATAGGCAGTGTCTAATTACCATAAGTCATTACAAATTTTCAGGGGGGGGGCATGACTGGGACAAATTAAAAACTGTAAGGGGGGATTAGGAAGTGTTTGATAGTGTGGAGCCTGATTCTGTCAAGCTGAGCACTCATAAGACAGAAGCTCCTTACTGTACCTTCAATGACGGCCTTGGAGTTAAACACCTGTGACTATTTGCATGTAACAGGACCCATTAGAGATACACTATGAAGCTACCAACGGTAATCCATGGACACTGTTACCTCAAAACTCATGAGAATAAAGGGAATTATACATGAGACACTTTTATCTGCTCAAATTCATTAAGCAGACCGGGGGTTAGAAGTAACATCACTTAAGTGTCTTTTGCCCTATAAATGTGCGGGAAGTAGAAATCACAGCAAAGCTTTCCAGGGCCTTTCACTGCGACACTCATTAGCGATCTGTCATTATAGCATCTCAGCCAAGGGACACTGGCTATGAATGTCATTAAAATTAGAAATAATAATAAAAATAATAGATATAACTATAATTAAAAAGGATACCTCAGGTGAAAATACAGATTTGATGTGTTTGCATTACTAAGATGAGAGCATTACTAGAAGGAATGTCTGTCCCGATAAAAACGGATAAAAACCAATCTCATTTCAGCTCCAGCTAGTTCTCCTCCATCTTCTGAAGGCCGCCCTCATCCACAAACCCTCTGGTACTTTATTTATTTCTTTATTCTCAATCATTCAACCAAGAGAAGAATATAATCTAATGCATATTTATTATACCCAGTTTTGTAACTCATGAAAAGTTAGATTTAATGAAAGCTTTTATCATGCTTTTTTATCATGAGTTGTTTTAACCGTTTAAACTTTAAAAGTTGGCAGCTGGGGGAAAAAATGGCTGAAGGTGATGTATTCAGCAATGTGATATTACCCTGGGCTCAACAGAATCTGGACACAGTATCAACTGCAGTGCTGCATTTCCCTGTGGTTACAGGTGTTACTGTGCATGTGTGTGTGTGTGTGTGTGTGTGTGTGTGTGTCTGTGCATGTGTGCGTGCGTGCGTGCGTGTGTGCGTGTGTGTGTGCGTGTGCGTGTCTGTGTCTCTGTGCGTGCGTGTGTGTGTGTGCGTGCGTGTGCTGTTATAGCAGCAAATAGAGACCAACTCCATATTAATGCACATTATTTTTGAATGAGATGTTGGATGAGCAGGTGTCCATATACTTTTGGCCATGTAGTGTATCACATCACTCTACAAGTAAATATCACATTAGACTGCAGGTAAATATCACACGACTCTACAGGTAAATACCACACGACTCTACAGGTAAATACCACACGACTCTACAGGTAAATACCACACGACTCTAAAGGTACATACCACACAGTTCAGCAGGTAAATACGACACGACTACACAGGTAAATACCACACGACTCTACAGGTAAATACCACACGACTCTAAAGGTACATAGCACACAGTTCAGCAGGTAAATACCACACGACTACACAGGTAAATACCACTCGATTTTGCAGGTAAATAACACACGACTGCAGGTAAACAGCTGTTTTCTCTTCAAGTAGGGGCCTGTAGTTTTAGTAAATGTCCATTCAGCACAGAAGAGTAACCGTCTCTTTCACCGCTGTAAACACGCCTTTCAAATCAAGCCTGTTCATGAAGATTTGTTAGCGTGGACAAAAGTGAACAGCAAGGAAGAATGCCAGTACGGTGGCTGCTTAATTCCTCTATTGTCATTCTCCAACCTCACATCAACAAACATTAATTCAACATACATGGCTACTGACTGACTTCACTGTTTGCTAGGCCTCTGACATCACACCTTGCGTTACAGGCAGTCAGTAAACATGCTGCATCTTTAGTGGCCCACAGTCACTGCTGTCTAATGTGGCCGGGAACAGGAGGAGTCCGCAAAATTAATGTTCACCACAGCTTCTGGTTTGACAAAAAAACATCAAAAACATCCATCTACAGGATTAAAAATTAATAAATGAATTAATTCACTTATTAGTTAATTAAATGTGACTGGGATTCAAATCTCTGGATACAAATGTTTTCATAAATTATCAAAAACAATAAAAAGAAACCCTTTCAGTGAAATTTAAATTTGGCTCCGCAGTTTGGACTCATGAAAGCGATGGAGGCCGGGACTCTTATTACTACAAAATGTCAGCGGCGGGCTGACATTCAGGCCAATTAACGGCTTATTGGTTTGGCGGAAATAATGAAGCTTTCTGTCATCTGCGTTTGGGTCCCTTGACCCCGGGTGCCAGACGGAATGCCAGAGCTTATGTGGGTTCTCAGGTACGCGACACACTGACAGCGTTTAAACAGGTTAACCTTTCCAGCACTCTTCCGATACAAAGCTCAATTACGCAGGCTGACCGGCATCAAGAAGGGAGATACATCCACGCAATTCAGGACCAGGACCAAGGCTGTGTTTATCCGGAAAGTGCTGGAAAATCTATTTCTAACACTACTGTAACTACACCGCTGAAAACTCTACCGGTGGAGATCTACTCCTGCGCCTTCACCTACAGGCATGGGATCCTCTGGAGCTTCTGATGCAGCTTCCCAAAGACTGCAAATAAGGCCTGCACGCCAACCCCAGTGTCAGCTGGGTAACACTGAGGGGGTTACCCCCCCCTCCCCCTGGATCAGGAAGTGGCTATAGAGAGGCAGATAGGCTGGCAGAAAACAGGAAGTGCTGAGAAAGGAGAGATGGGGTTACCTTGTGGATATCGGAAACCAGCTGCAGCAGAGAGGGGGAAGCGGTGGGGTGCAGGGGTCCCCTGCTTCTAACGGGCCTGTGCAGGCTGACATAGGCCACAGCCTTGCTCTGCAGCACCACCCCATTCTCCTGCAGCACAGACAGCAGGGGCACAAACGTTAGCACACTGCGACTAATCAAACACCAAACACAAGAATTAGCGCACAGTGACTAATCAAACACCAAACACAAGTGTTAGCGCACAGTGACTAACCAAACACCAAACACAAGCGTTAGCACACCGCGCGACTAATCAAACAACAAACACAAGCATTAGCGCACAGGGACTAATCAAACAGCAAACACAAACATTTGCGCACAGCGACTAATCAAACACCAAACACAAACGTTAGCACACCGCGACTAATCAAACAGCAAACACAAGCATTAGCGAACAGCGACTAACCAAACACCAAACACAAGCGTTAGCGCACAGCGACTAACCAAACACCAAACACAAGCGTTAGCACACCGCATGACTAATCAAACAACAAACACAAGCATTAGCGCACAGCGACTAATCAAACAGCAAACACAAGCATTAGCGCACAGTTGTGAAGTTCAGCCAGTAATTACACTTAATTTAATCTCCTCAAATTTCATTATTTATCTTAATACTTTTGATTGCTTTTCTAAGACCAGCCTCTGCTGTCGGCCGGATCAGAAGCCTCTGCCATCCAACTGTCTCCTGTCCTGTCTCCAGCTGGGATGAGCGTGTAGGATTAAAGGCAGCTGGGATGAGTGTGTAGGATTAAAGGCAGCTGGGATGAGCGTGTAGGATTAAAGGCAGCTGGGATGAGCGTGTAGGATTAAAGGCAGCTGGGATGTGCGTGTAGGATTAAAGGCAGCTGGGATGAGCGTGTAGGATTAAAGGCAGCTGGGATGAGCGTGTAGGATTAAAGGCAGCTGGGATGTGCGTGTAGGATTAAAGGCAGCTGGGATGAGCGTGTAGGATTAAAGGCAGCTGGGATGAGCGTGTAGGATTAAAGGCAGCTGGGATGAGCGTGTAGGATTAAAGGAAACTGGGATAAGCGTGTAGGATTAAAGGCAGCTGGGATGAGCGTGTAGGATTAAAGGGAGCTGGGATGAGCTTGTAGGATTAAAGGCAGCTGGGATGTGCGTGTAGGATTAAAGGCAGCTGGGATGAGCGTGTAGAATTAAAGGCAGCTGGGATGTGCGTGTAGGATTAAAGGCAGCTGGGATGTGCGTGTATAATAAAAGGCAGCTGGGATGTGCGTGTATAATAAAAGGCAGCTGGGATGTGCGTGTAGAATAAAAGGCAGATGGGATGTGCGTGTAGGATTAAAGGCAGCTTGGATGTGCGTGTATAATAAAAGGCAGCTGGGATGTGCATGTAGAATAAAAGGCAGCTGGGATGTGCGTGTAGGATTAAAGGCAGCTGGGATGTGCGTGTAGGATTAAAGGCAGCTGGGATGTGCGTGTAGGATTAAAGGTAGCTGGGATGAGCGTGTAGGATTAAAGGCAGCTGGGATGTGCGTGTAGGATTAAAGGCAGCTGGGATGTGCATGTATAATAAAAGGCAGCTGGGATGTGCGTGTATAATAAAAGGCAGCTGGGATGTGCGTGTAGAATAAAAGGCAGATTGGATGTGCGTGTAGGATTAAAGGCAGCTGGGATGTGCGTGTAGGATTAAAGGCAGCTTGGATGTGCGTGTAGGATTAAAGGCAGCTGGGATGTGCATGTAGAATAAAAGGCAGCTGGGATGTGCGTGTAGGATTAAAGGCAGCTGGGATGTGCGTGTATGATTAAAGGCAGCTGGGATGTGCGTGTAGGATTAAAGGCAGCTGGGATGTGTGTGTAGGATAAAAGGCAGCTGGGATGAGCGTGTACGATTAAAGGCAGCTGGGATGTGCGTGTAGAATAAAAGGCAGCTGGGATGTGTGTGTAGGGTAATACTGCATTGAAACGGGTGAAAACAGAGACAAAACTGAATTTACCTCCCCCCATTCAAAGGAGCCAATGTTGCCGAACGCGGATCCCCCCCAGGAACAGAAAACAGTGGTACGGTCCGGCTGCCAACCTTGTCTGGCTCGGGCGGCGAGGGAGGCGATGATCTGGGTCATAATGGCGGCACCACCGCTCCACTCAGCCGCCGCTCCAGAGCGCCAGCCATCATGGCGGCCACCCACCAGCACATACCGATCTGCCCACGGGGGAGAAATCACACAGACATATGATTGTCTACACAACCCATAGAACTCCCTGCCCACCTGCTTCCCACCTGCTTCCATGCAAAATATAGGAGAGTTCACACAGAAACTATCTGGGTACATTTCCTTAAAAACATTCTTATGAGCACTGACATTTTCTTTTTAATAAGATGATTAATTTTTTAATAAGAAAATGACACATTTGCCTAAAGCTAAGTTTCCATAACAACAGGTATGAGTCTAAAGCAACATCTGTTCTACACTGTGTACAGACTAGAGAATAGAGAACCAGGAGGGGGGGTGTCGACGTCTGTCTGTCCTGGCCCCTTGGTGGTGGAATGACCTCCCCGTGGAGGTCAGAACAGCAGAAAGTCTGACCACCTTCAAGCGCAGATTGAAGACTCACCTCTTCAAGCTGCACCTCTCTTCACCCCTCCCTACCGCCCTGTGACTATTGTTATTAATGTTGTGTAATTACCCCCCCCAAAAAAAACAAAAAAAAACAAAACCCAATCATACTGACTGCGCCTAGTACTTCGATTCGTATTTGCCTTTTTAGGGTTGTTTTTAAACGTTCTTGTTCCTAGTTTGAAAATGCACTATGTACGTCGCTCTGGATAAGAGCGTCTGCTAAATGTCTATAATGTAATGTAATGTAATGTAATGTTACATTCGCCGAACCCACCAGGTCCTATCACATCAACTACTAAGACAGACAGCAGCAGTATAGAGCCACTGTACAGATGTGATTTTGAACAGATACCGCTTTCTCCTTTGTGTAGCATCGACTTTTGCAAGCAGCCTGACATTACCTGGAGCACCTACACTGAAAACACAAAGCACAGCATTTAGCCCCTACACTGATGATGATGATGATGAGGAGTAGAAAGAGAAAGAGAAGAAGGAGACAACGCTTTTAGGAGGAAGATGTGAGACCTGTATACACAGACAAAGCCACTGCTGCATGAGCATATAAGAGCCTATATTGAAAGCTCCAATTCTGTCTTTTGCTCACAAAATTCAGTCTTACTTACAGTACCTGATGAAAAAAGAATCAGTTATTTCCTCCTTCAACTTGGAATGAAAAAAATGAAACGACTGAAGTTTATCACACTGAATGACTTTAGAGGCACAATAAAAGGCACAGTACGAAGTGGAATAGGGGGGTGTCAGTCTTTTAACCTTTAGATAATCATCTCATACAACCTTAATATAAAATTTTATGTGCACTTTTCAAAGTATAAAAGTATAAAAGATTGTATCTTTTTGTCTGTAACTATGTGCCGTTATTTTGGCGAGATTTTAAATCTCAGTGAGACTCAACAATAAAATAAAAGATCACCTTCATTTCAGTTCATACAGAAATGCTGACTTTATGCCGGCTTTAGCCTGTGGGTTTTTCACCGGGGAGCACCTTACAAACCACAAGCATAAAACGGCATCTTAGAGAGTCCTCAACTCATTGCTATGGAATTGTAGCTGGGTATAAATCTTCCATGCAGCAGAAAATGGATGTATTCAGATGGCAGATACTAAAGTCAAGCGACTGCCCCGGCTGGGAGTGATGCCTGCAACCTCCCGGGTTACTAATCCAGTTGCCTAAATGTTCTACTACACTTCGGCACATGGTTGAAAATACCTGAGGACAGCAAGACGGAAAAATGACACATTTGTAGCAGTTTGCTGTGCATGCAGGTAAGAGCAAAGGCAAGTGAAAGGTAAAGAAGCGGAGAGTGGATTTCAGACACCAGGAAAACTTTCTTCTCATTAGATTTGTGGTCCATCTTATATTCTTTAGTGGCCAATTATGTTGAAGTAATATCAGACGGTAAATCTGAGCTGTAATTATGACAGTATTAAAGCATGCAGTCATCGCTGGAACTAAACATTGTGAGAGAGATTAAAGACTTCCATCGAATTGGGGGCTTGATTAAATCATCTTACAAGGGACGGAAGCTGGACTGTAATTAAAACCCCATTTTATCCGCTAAGTGATGCGCCTTTATTCAGGTTGGCAGGCATTGTTTTAAAGGAGCCGTTCGTCATGAGTTTGACACAGGCCATTTCTGCATGCACAAATTTGCTTTAATTTTATAAATGTGCCCACCAGTCGGTGTCTCCGGACAGAAAACTAAAAGAGAACACAGCACTGTGGTTTTACAGGGCTCTGCATCATGTTGATATTCACTCTAATTTCTCCTGTATGTTATCAGCCTCTGGGGAAGCAGTTTCATGACGCCATGTGCTGCTGTCTGCACGGACACTGCAGATTATCCCTACATCCCAATCCTAACAAAGGGTTAAAAATAAAACTATTGTCTAGATGTGCATTTTCATAAAGAAAATTACTGCACCTGTTTGGAATCGCCCACTGAAAAAAGAGTTGGACTTTTTGGAGTTGGATGTAAAGTAACTGCAATTCAGTGGTTTCTCCAGACACCACTGCTTGCTGCTACGTGGGGCACTGTTAGCAGGCTGTAAGCATTACATTACATTACATTATAGGCATTTAGCAGACGCTCTTATCCAGAGCGACTTACACAGCATTTTTTTTTTTTTTTTTTATATATATCCATTGATATACAGCTGGATATATTAGATGCATGCAGGTAAGGTTGCTGAGGTCAAAACGGGCAGTGCAAGTCCTGGGACCGACGAACCAACAACCTTGTTTTCCTACTCACTTACAAACCCTTAACCATTATACCACACTGCCGCCCAGTTGGGCTTGTAAGCACTACCCCTCTCACCCTCTTCCCTCTCTGCAGATGACTTCCTGATCCACTTTGAGGAGAAGGTAGCCAAGATCAGAAACTCTTTCACGCATCCGGTGACACCCCAAATCCCTCATAATGAACCCACTGCTACATTTCTGTCCTTTAAGACTCTGGAGGACACAGATGTACTCCAATTTATATCACACCAGCGTGCAACCACCTGTCCACTGGACCCCATCCCTTCGGCAGTCCTCCAATCTATATCCGGTGAGGTCTTTCCATATCTGTCCTCCATTATTAACACCTCCTTAACCTGTGGCTATGTTCCTGCTGTTTTCAAAACTGCCCGTGTTACCCCTCTCCTTAAGAAACCTAATTTGGACCCCTCTGATGTCAGAAACTATCGTCCTGTGTCTCTCCAGCCCTTCCTGTCGAAAGCACTTGAACGCGCTGCCCTTAACCAACTGTTTGTTTTTCTCCACCAGAACAACCTGCTCGACCCCCATCAGTTTGGTTTCAGAACCGGGCACTCAACTGAAACTGCACTCCTGGCTGTGACCGAGGCACTCGCCACTGCTAGAGCCTCCTCCCTCTCCTCTGTCCTGATTCTCCTTGACCTGTCTGCAGCGTTTGATACGGTCAACCACAAACTCCTGATCTCCACACTGGCTGAGATGGGCATCTCTGGAACTGCTCTCTCTTGGTTTACATCTTATCTCACAAATAGATCTTACCAAGTTTCTTGGTTTGGTCATTACTTCACATGGCTTCTCTTACCATTGTTCTGCTGATGACACTTAACTCTTCCTCTCTTTCCTTCCCTCTACCCCACAGAATAAAAAGAGGATATCTGCTTGCCTGGCTGACATCTCTGAGTGGATGTCTAGCCATCACCTGAAGCTCAACCTCGACAAGACTGAGCTGCTCTTCATGCCATACAAGACCTCCCCGATTCTAGACCTGTCCATCACCGTCGACTGAACTATGGTGACCGCCTCCCGCTCTGCAAGAAACCTGGGGGTGGTCCTGGATGACCAGCTGGACTTCAGAGAGCACATCAGGGCAACGGCACGGTCCTGCAGGTTCTTCCTGTACAACATCAGGAGGATTCGGCCGTACCTGACCACCTACTCCACCCAGCTCCTTGTCCAGACCATGGTCACCTCACGTCTGGACTATTGCAACTCCCTTCTCGCAAGCCTGCCAGCCTGCGCCATTCTGCCCCTACAACTGGTCCAGAACGCGGCTGCTCAGCTTGTGTTCAACCTCCCGAAGTTCACACACATCACCCCCCTGCTGAGGTCACTCCACTGCCTGCCAGTCATGACCAGGATCAGGTTCAAAGTTCTGACCCTGGCCTACACTGCAGCCAAAAGGTCAGGCCCCTCCTACCTACAGGACTTGATCCAGCACTACGCTCCTGCTCGACCACTTCGCTCTGCTGGTGCAGGGCGAATTGCACTTCCCTCCCTCCGTGTTAACGGCTCTCGCTCGTCCCGAATGCGGAGCTTCTCCACTCTAGCTCCCCAGTGGTGGAATGAACTCCCCACTCCGTTGCGCTCAGCTGAAACACTGTCTGTTTCCCGTCGTGGTCTGAAAACACACTTTTTCCACTCCACCTTGAATAACTACATATATAGGGCCAATTATATAGTACGTACTTTCTGTTTATTTTATTTTCAATTTTGTTTTTTTGCTATTTTATAGCTTAGAATGTACAGCCAACTGTATTCTATGTTGATTACTAGCGATAGCTCCTACGTTGTGAGAAAGTTGTGCTTTGTAGTTGTGTCAATGACCTTCAATATGCACTTATTGTACGTCGCTTTGGATAAAAGCGTCTGCCAAATAACTGTAATGTAAATGTAATGTAAATGTTTTGAGCTGGTTTTGAGAGGTGTGAGCTTATTTTTCTCACACGGATGTGCAGTCTGATCAATAGTACCTGTTATAGCATGTACTGCAGTGCTCCCCAACCCTGTTCCTGGAGATCTACCGCCCTGTAGGTTTTCATTTCAATCCATTTAAAATTGGCACACCTGATTCTACTAATTAGCAGCTCAGCAAGATCTCTAGCTTTTGAAAGAGGTGTGCTTTGTTAGGGTTGGAGTGAAAACCTACAGAATGGTAAATCTCCAGGACCAGAGTTGGGGACCACTGATGTACTGCTTCTTAAAATATAGCAAATATATTTTTCTATAATTCAAACATTTGTATTTTTTTAATAACCACCCACATCTACAATGTTCAAGACAAGTGAACAAGTGTTTTTAATCACCTATAGACAAAAAAAAACTCTGAAAAAAAGAATGCTCTCTCTGTTGTTGAAAGAGACCCGTTTGTACTCTATTGTAGCCATGTAACCTGTTTCACTTCCAGGCTTGCTAGGTATTACATTAGGATTAGCGGTCTGCTTGGAAAGTGACCTGGGTGAACCCTAAAGTATGAATAGTACAGGAACAGAGATTATGCAAAGGTGATATCATTAAACCTGCCAGATGATCTGATGCATTATTTACCACAGGAGAACTCCAATGACAGGCTACTAAGATGAACTGCTCCTGTTAGGGAGCCACTGTCCGCCAGCTACAATCACAGAGCCGCTCTCCGCCAGCTACAATGACAAAGCTGCTGTTCGCTAGCTACAATCACAGAGCCGCTGTCCACCAGCTACAATAACAGAACCGCTCTCCGCCAGCTAAAATCACAAAGCTGCTGTCCGCCAGCTACAATCACAGAGCCGCTCTCCGCCAGCTAAAATCACAGAGCTGCTGTCCGCCAGCTAAAATGACAAAGCTGCTGTCCGCTAGCTACAATCACAGAGCTGCTCTCCGCCAGCAACAATAACAGAATCGCTGTTCGCCAGCTAAAATTACAAAGCTGCTGTCAACCAGCTACAATCACAGAGCCGCTGTCCGCCAGCTACAATAACAGAACTGCTCTCCGCCAGCTAAAATTACAAAGCTGCTGTCCACCAGCTACAATCACAGAGCCGCTGTCCGCCAGCTACAATCACAGAGCCGCTGTCCGCCAGCTACAATCACAGAGCCGCTCTCCGCCAGCAACAATCATAGAGCTGCTCTCCGCCAGCTACAATCACAGAGCCGCTCTCCGCCAGCTAAAATCACAGAGCTGCTGTCTGCCAGCTAAAATGACAAAGCTGCTGTCCGCCAGCTACAATCACAGAGCCGCTGTCCGCCAGCTACAATAACAGAACCGCTGTCCGCCAGCTACAATCACAGAGCCGCTGTCCGCCAGCTACAATCACAGAGCCGCTCTCCGCCAGCAACAATCATAGAGCTGCTCTCCACCAGCTACAATCACAGAGTCGCTGTCTGCCAGCTACAATCACAGAACCGCTGTCCGCCAGCTACAATCACAGAGCCGCTGTTCGCCAGCTACAATCACAGAGCCGCTCTCCGCCAGCAACAATCATAGAGCTGCTCTCCGCCAGCTACAATCACAGAGCCGCTGTCTGCCAGCTACAATCACAGAGCCGCTCTTCGCCAGCTACAATCACAGAGCCGCTCTCCACCAGCTCCAATCACAAAGCCGCGGACGCTTTTCAGCAGGAGGGCACAGAGACGGAGAGGGGAAGATGGCGGCTCCTTCACATCACTTATGCATGACTGTATTCTTTGGCTTTTGCCGCTAATTGATGGCATGTGCTGTTGGACCAAATTAATAATAAAGGCCTCTCAGTAAGGAAAAGTTGAAGCAGGTTTTATTCAAGTCTGTGGCTGTGCATCTACTGTGCCCAGTGTCCTGTGTACTAGCAGCTGTGTACTGTTTACCGTTTAGTACATGATGCACACACAATGTAAAATAATATCCTCCATACTATTTTCCAACCATACTGTAGAAGTGTCGTAAGCAGTCCCACCCTTGCGAGGCCATGTCACATGTTGTTTTTGTTGTTATTGAAGAAATAGTCAGCGAGGCTGTGCCTCATTTTTTAAAACGAAGCTTTGCGTCATATTTATGTGACCAAAATGTTTGCGTCCTTCTTGAAAAGTATGCTCCCGAATATAATCAGTGAAACCCCCGGAAGTAAGTATATCCTACGGGGTTTTAAGTATACTATTTTGCCTACTTAACTACTTTCTCGTCCTGTCTACTCAACAAGCCTACTCAATAGTATGGAAGGGTGCTGATTCCAACACTTGTGTACCAATCCAGTCCAGGAGAATCCATTGCAGAATTTATTTTCACCTGACCTCGTACCCAGGTAAGATTGATAGGGTTAACTGAATTTAATTTTCCACTTGTCTCTTACGTTACGTTAATAATACATTTTGAGAAAAATGTGCCGTTAAGGGTTGTGTTTGCATCAGCAAAAAGACGAGAGTGAAGTTGTTATTCAACAAATTAGTGCTAATGCAGCATCTGCACCTTAAACCAGGTTTCGGCAGGTGTCTTGTTTAAGCTTAATTAGTTGATAAATTTGCTATTATTAGCAAAAATGTTAACAAAACAATTAATTGAAAAAGTCATTCATCTTAATCAACAAAGTTGGATACTAATTTGCATTACCAATATATTTAAGGGACACAAATTAATGGAAATGTGTTTCATTAATACTTTATTTCCTCGTAGCACAAATCCCTCACAAAAGATCTTTCACAATAACAATTGATAGCTGGCAAGCCATTTCAATTCCTGATTAGTTTAAATTAACAGCTCGATCAAACATGATTTATTAATTAAGGTTTCAATCTGAAGGGAATCCAGAATACAGACAGGATTGGGATGTCGAGCTTTGAATTTTATTATTTGTTTGTTTTGTCACGAGGTCACGTGGTTGCTCACCTGGATTGGCCGCTCCTTTTAGGAACCCAATAACATTGTGCACTGTTCTGTATGCGGCTCGCGTTCCAATAGAGAGGACAATGGTCTTTCTCTCTGCAAAACAAACAAGTGCACACGCACACGCAAGCACGCAAGCACACACACACACACACACACACACACACACACACACACACACACACTTTGAGCGTTAAACATTTGGAGGAAAAATATTCATGGCACTGGCACACATCAAGGACACTTACAGCTTGAAAAGAAAATATCAATTTCCTTATATTGCAGTAAAATTCATGAATTGATGTGTGGAAGAGACAAGGTTCTCATATATAAATCAAACAAGCATCGGCATGCTTGTCCCCTGCATTACTAAATATACAGAAATGCCACTCATTTTTCATAACAGACACTCATGTTCAATCACAATGGGTCTACTTGCATGGCCTGCGATAACCTCACCAGCTTCAATGACAAACCCCACACATTATGAATGTTAGCTTAAACAGAAAACTCATTTGGAAAAAGGACAACAAACACTCACCAAATCAATCAAAATCCACTTCATACAAATTCCCGAGAATATTACATTTGGAAAAAGGGCAGTAGAGGCAATAACTCATGATGCAGTGAAGACAACAGACAATATAGCGCACGGGTACTCTCCTGCTAGCGCTCCAAACGCTCAAATTCATCGCTTATGACAAATACATTCACACAAACATCCGCCTGTGTCCCTCTTCCTAAAACCAGGGTCCTCCATCTTTATTAATGTCTCCAGTGCTCAATCACGCACTCGCTTCGAAAGAGAAAATTGAGTCAAATTCTTCAGGGCAATCTAGAACATTCCCCTAGCTCAATACAGAGCAAATGGATGCACATCCCAGGAGTGGAGGTATAACATGTCTATCATTACAGGGGACGAAGAGGTAATTAAAGTGTGTCAGGGAGGGAGTGACAACTTCAATCCCTATTTAAATGTGGTGAGTCAGCATGACTGGCAAGTGTATAATAGCATGGTCATGTAGAAGAGGCAGAGACCCTCTGGGTGTTGTAGTCCAGGCTTGACGCAGTAGGTAAATGATGAGTCTGGATGGGCCGAATGGCCAGCTTGTCATCATGTATTCTTGTGTTCGTATGCTGAGCAGCTTACGCAGGTCGTGTTTTTCCGTAGTCTCCCGCATTGAGAGGTCTGTTAGCAGGAGTAGTCTCCCGCACTGAGAGGTCTGTTAGCAGGAGTAGTCTCCCGCATTGAGAGGTCTGTTAGCAGGAGTAGTCTCCCACACCGAGAGGTCTGTTAGCAGGAGTAGTCTCCAGCACTAAGAGGTCTGTTAGCAGGAGTAGTCTCCAGCACTAAGAGGTCTGTTAGCAGGAGTAGTCTCCCGCACTGAGAGGTCTGTTAGCAGGAGTAGTCTCCAGCACTAAGAGGTCTGTTAGCAGGAGTAGTCTCCCGCACTGAGAGGTCTGTTAGCAGGAGTAGTCTCCAGCACTAAGAGGTCTGTTAGCAGGAGTAGTCTCCCGCATTGAGAGGTCTGTTAGCAGGAGTAGTCTCCCGCACTGAGAGGTCTGTTAGCAGGAGTAGTCTCCCACACCGAGAGGTCTGTTAGCAGGAGTAGTCTCCAGCACTAAGAGGTCTGTTAGCAGGAGTAGTCTCCCGCACTAAGAGGTCTGTTAGCAGGAGTAGTCTCCAGCACTAAGAGGTCTGTTAGCAGGAGTAGTCTCCCGCACTAAGAGGTCTGTTAGCAGGAGTAGTCTCCAGCACTAAGAGGTCTGTTAGCAGGAGTAGTCTCCAGCACTAAAAGGTCTGTTAGGAGGAGTAGTCTCCCGCACTGAGAGGTCTGTGAGCAGGAGTAGTCTCCAGCACTAAGAGGTCTGTTAGCAGGAGTAGTCTCCCGCACTGAGAGGTCTGTGAGCAGGAGTAGTCTCCCGCACTGAGAAGTCTGTTAGCAGGAGTAGTCTCCCGCACAGAGTGGTCTGTGAGCAGGAGTAGTCTCCAGCACTAAGAGGTCTGTTAGCAGGAGTAGTCTCTCGCACTGAGACCTCTCCCCCATCTCTCGGCGACTCGGACCAAGGCTCACACCCGCTCAGTTGCCATGGAAGCACGGAATGGGCTCCAAAACTTCAGAATCATGACTTATTAAAACAGAGAGACTGACACTTTAACAACATGCTGAACACACGCCCACAACTCAAAAGCATAAACATTAAAATAGACCCAACCAGGCGGGATTCCTGTATTGCCAGGGGCTATTGTTACTAGGGTCACAGAATATTATTACCATGGATAACATGCCAGTTGAAAGCAAAATAAAGTCCCAGCAGATTCAAATCTCTGTGTGGCGTAACCTGGCGCTGTGTCCCCACTGACCCCTCCGCTGTCCCCCCCCCCCCCCCCCCCCCTCCCCCGCCCGGTTCAAACGGAGTGTCGGATGAAT
>CM040403.1:25423367-25555803 GCA_022702515.1 Ilyophis sp. 1 JC-2022
ATGTGCATGCACACATAACTACTTATACACATACAAACAGTAATATATAACCCCACAGCTTGCTTGCCGAGACACACTGCAGTAACCTCACCCTGTAAGGAGTTTAATAAAGCAAGCAGCCGAAACAAAACAACAGAAAAAGCTGCAAGCCGCTTAATAATCACCCCAATAACACATCCCTTTAACTTCTTTATTGGAACTTTGGCGGGGATTTGGCTCAAAGCCCGTCTCCTCTCGCTCTGCCATTGGAACCCAAATCCTCAGCTGTCTATCAGACGGAGCTCCTGCACGGCTGGGTCTCCAGGGCCACGATGCAAAGATAGTGAGGGATTTTCAGTAAGTAGCGAGAGTTAGGTCTTAATGCTCCAGTTAAACGCAGTTCATATGGCTGGCTGTTCCAGCAGATGGTCACATGTGCGCCTCTGTTTCTCAGGTTCTTCTTCACCGTCTCTTTTTCCACTTGGAGGGGGGGGGGGTGGGCGCTGACATATTTATACCTGCTGTTGTGTTACACTGCAGGTGGGCAGGCTCGTGTTTATGGGGGTGTTGCCGATGTGCACCCCAAGCTGAGCGGACCCCCATACTGACGGTGGACTCAGTTCACTTGATGTTTCGGGATCGAGGGGACAATAAACCAGGGGGAGGGGAGGGGGAGGGGGAGGGTGGGGTTAGTAATAATGCTTCTCAGACAACATGAATTGCTGAGAATATAAAAGGAGCCGGGACTGGTAATAAAAAGCGCTTTGCGTATTCGTCAGAGGGGGGCAATAAAGGAAGATCAAGCACTCTGCGCATTTCAGGATCCGTCATCCATCACCAGATTAAAAACATCATCTATTCGGAACGATGACCTTTTACCCCACCCTCTCGCATTTAAATCCAATTATGCGTCCATAAATGCAATTCTCCATTTGTCACTTTTACACACTCAGCTACACACGTATGCAGCGACAGTATTGACCATATCCTTGTTAACTTTGACCTCTGAGAAAGATCCCCTGAAACCACAGCCCAGTCATCTACTCAGAGATTAAATGAAACTCCAGGTGTATTAGGTGAGCTGTGCTGATTGACACATACAGTATAAAGGCCTTGGCCTACAGCGTAAGGTGTGGAGGGCCACACTAATTCATCGAGCCATAACGATCCACTTCTCAGAGTATTCAAAGCGTGGGATATAAATCAAGATAATAATTTGTTCCCAAGATGCTGGACCCTTCATTTGAAGCCAGGGGAGGCAGGCTGCGGTTGCTGTTATGCTGCCTGTGTATTGTTTCCACTGTTTTCCCTGCATTTCCCCTGCATTTCCTGTTTCCTCTGCATTTCCACTGCATTTCCTGTTTCCTCTGCATTTCCCGTGCATTTCCTGTTCCCCATGCATTGACTCTGTTTCCCCTGCATTGACTCTGGTTTATGTGGAATTATATCTGATATCTGTGCTGGTTGTGGGAGCAGAGCTTCATGCGTCTCTCTCTGTGCAGGAAAGTGATGGTGCTGAAGTCATACCTGGCCTGTCTGTAAGACTGGGTTTAATGGCACAGAGTGACACTCTGTCCAGCAGTCACCACTAACATAAATGTCAGCAAACCATGGGAGGGATGGATTTCACTGTGTCAGAAACTGCTGTGGGTCTTCCTCAAAAACATAAACAGGCAGAACCCTACCTATAGAACCCTATCTGCAGAACCATATATATAGAACCCTACCTGTAGAAGCATATATGCAGAACCCTACCTGTAGAACCTTACCTGTAGTTACAGGTGCAGCAAGAGAAATGCAGGAACCCCCCTCCCTGGTTGGAGCAGAGAGCAGCTCTTTGGCCAGAGAGGCAGAGATGGGCTGAACCAGCAGAGATGTGAGGTTGGTCCGATGTTCCCGAAAACTTCCAGCTGCCGGTGAGAAAGCCACAGTATAACCAATACAAAGAAACAAACCACAAATTCTAACTTATTCACTTCAATTCTGCACTTCACACATAAAGGTGATAATGTGTTCTACTTGCTGACCAACCAGATGCAAACCATGGTATCAATCATTCAATAAATAATTTCATTTTTTTATCAATCATTTTACATTGGAACAAACCTCTTACTACTGACAATTGGTGTATTGGAAGCAAAATAGACTTTATTAAGATACGGGGCCAGATTAATTCTTTAAACTGATTAAATGCACTTTATTGAATTGAGAAGATTGTTTCTTTTAAAAATCTCATATGTAGTTTATTTTTTTGTTGGTCAATAGGAATCTCAAAAATTTCACAAGAAGAGGAGAAACAGTAAAACAGAATCTCCCTAGACATTTTTAACCCTTTCAGGTGTAAGATCTCAAACATGTGATCAGACTGTTCTTAACATTCTAATGCTGATGTAACAATCACTACTAGTAATATAAACATTTTAATGCTGATGTAACAATCACTACTGGTAATAGAAACATTCTAATGCTGATGTAACAATCACTACTGGTAATAGAAACATTCTACTGCTGATGTAACAATCACTACTGGTAATAAAAACATTCTAATGCTGATGCAACAATCATTACTGGTAATAGAAACATTATAATGCTGATGTAACAATCACCACTGGTAATAAAACATTCTAATGCTGATGTAACAATCACCATTGGTAATAAAAACATTCTAATGCTGATGTAACACTAACTACTGGTAATAGAAACATTCTAATGCCGATGTAACAATCACAACTGGTAATAGAAACATTCTAATGCTGATGTAACAATCACTACTGGTAATAGAAACATTCTAATGCTGATGTAACAAGCACTACTGGTGATAGAAACATTATTAATGATGGCACACCGGCTCTTCTGGCTCAGAGAACTTGGAGCAAAAACTTTTGTGTGTGTGTGTGGGGGGTGGTCTGAGTGCATATCAGTCCCAACCGCAGCAGAGGCTCGGGCCTGGTAATGGGTTCGCAGAATTTTAAGTCTGGGGTGGTAGGTTCCATGTACCAATAGGGATTTAGATTGGAGAAACGCTCCATTGATTCCACCTCATTAAAGTAGGAAAACTGGGAGGCTAATCCTGCTTCAGGAACACATTATTTAGGAGGTTCAATTTTCTAGTGCTGTTGCCCCCTTAGGCGTGACGGGGGGCCAGTTAAGACCAAATTACCGTCCAAAAAACGGACTCACTCGCTAGCACTGCTCAGCTAAAATAATCTAAACACTGACAGGGATATCTGAATACAAAAAAATAGCAATTATTTCAATTACTTTTTACTTATATTAACTAATTTTGCATAGATGGAGATAGAATGCTTACTTTCAACTGGAGCAAAAAAACAATAAACAAAAACATATTGGCACAGGTTATATCCTAAACATAGATGACTGGAGAGGGGAGGGGGGGAGGTCATTTGAGACTTTCAGATTCAAACCACTGAGGTAAAAAAAAAAAAGAAGTCAGTGACAAGTATACCGTCACTGGAGTTATTTTGCACGTGCTCACTGAAGCCTGTATTCAATCAACATTCGCCCTTAACTTTGACCTACAAGTAATTGGAAGCGTTACACTTTCTACAAAAAACCCAGTTTGACACATTAGTTTTAGTGCTCACTGAACTTGCCAGACAGTGTTTCTGAAAAATAAACATGATTTCTTTCTAAGTTAAGGGCAAATGCTGATTGTTTTGAACAGTCTATGTAGAACTGGGTCAAAAGCAAAAAACTTAAAGCAACTGCAGGCACTACACGAGAAGAACAATGCACTAAACCTACTGAGTCGGCACAAAATAACTCAGGAAAATGTATAATTGTCCCCGTATGTGACGGTTCCAGTTTTTTTACTTTATCTGCTTTGTCTTTTCCCCTTCAGTAACAGTCGTACTTGTGTTTGCTCAGACAGGCCTATGGTGATTCATTATGGATCATTACATATGTTCACTTGACAAATTCTCCTGAGTTGCTCTAACTGTACTAAAATAAAGTACACTGAAGGGACCGTTTCCTTACAGCACATCTTTGGGAATTAGGTCAGGTGCTGTCACGTGGACAGGAAGTCTCTGAGGCCTTGTGCAATGTTCTCCCCGAGCAGAACTACACAGAGCCCTACGAGACACACCGTTCCTCTGAAATCCATGCCAGGCCACTGCAAAGAACACTCATCTCCCGACCCCTGACCTGGTCAGAACACGCAGTAAACTCAACTGCAAACAGCTCTAATGTCCCTGCAGTGTTCCAACTCAAATCAGATGCAATTTCCCACCGCTTTCCACTTAACGTGCTTAAGGATCAATGTATGATGGATGAGTTTTTGGTGGAATAGTCAGGCCGACCTTTGGCGTTAACTGAGCTACTTTTTCAAGGTAGACATACATTTTGTGGCACATTTCATTCAAGTTATTTTGTGTCTATAAAGGTAAGCATTTCCCTCTCCAGTGACTAATGACTTCAGGTAGAGAAATTATGAATGTGCAGAGCAGTGAGCTGCCCCCACCACAGCAGCAGCACTAATAATAAATGCATTTCACTGACTCAATACATGCTAATCAGCGACAATATGAACATTATCTTTGCTCACTGACTCAATACATGCTAATCAGCGACACTATGAACATTATGAATGCACACTGACTCAAGACATGCTAATCAGCGACACTATGAACATTATCAATGCACACTGACTCAAGACATGGTAATCAGTGACACTATGAACATTATCAATGCACACTGACTCAATACATGCTAATCAGCGACACTATGAACATCATCAATGCACACTGACTCAAGACATGGTAATCAGCGACACTATGAACATTATCAATGCACACTGACTCAATACATGCTAATCAGCGACACTATGAACATTATCAATGCACACTGACTCAATACATGCTAATCAGTGACACTATGAACATTATCAATGCACACTGACTCAATACATGCTAATCAGTGACACTATGAACATTATCAATGCACACTGACTCAATACATGCTAATCAGTGACACTATGAACATTAGCAATGCACACTGACTCAAGACATGCTAATCAGCGACACTATGAACATTATCAATGCACACTGACTCAATACATGCTAATCAGCGACACTATGAACATTATCAATGCACACTGACTCAATACATGCTAATCAGTGACACTATCAGCATTATCAATGCACACTGACTCAATACATGCTAATCAGCAGCACTATGCTAGTGAGTTAGCAAGAAAGATGGATGTAAAGATGTAAAGGTTTATTTACTTATATTATACTAATTTTCCAGGGACTGTGGAAACTGTGGCTCCTGATCCAGCCACTGCATCACAGTTAAAGGTGAAATACCTGTGCAGGACTCGGGCTGAATAAAAGTGCCCTCATCACAGTTAAAGGTGAAATACCTGTGCAGGACTCGGGCTGAATAAAAGTGCCCTCATCACAGTTAAAGGTAAAATACCTGTGCAGGACTCGGGCTGAATAAAAGTGCCCTCATCACAGTTAAAGGTGAAATACCTGTGCAGGACTCGGGCTGAATAAAAGTGTCCTCATCACAGTTAAAGGTGAAATACCTGTGCAGGACTCGGGCTGAATACAAGTGCCCTCATCACAGTTAAAGGTGAAATACCTGTGCAGGACTTGGGCTGAATAAAAGTGCCCTCATCACAGTTAAAGGTGAAATACCTGTGCAGGACTCGGGCTGAATAAAAGTGTCCTCATCACAGTTAAAGGTGAAATACCTGTGCAGGACTCAGGCTGAATAAAAGTGCCCTCATCACAGTTAAAGGTGAAATACCTGTGCAGGATTTGGGCCGAATAAAAGTGCCCTCATAACAGTTAAAGGTGAAATACCTGTGCAGGATTCGGGCTGAATAAAAGTGCCCTCATCACAGTTAAAGGTGGAATACCTGTGCAGGACTCGGGCTGAATAAAAGTGCCCTCATCAAAGTCTAATCGACGGGGAATTTAAAAACCATGGTTACCGCAGTGATAACTCTCCTCGTCTTCATGGCAGCCATGACGACCCTCGTCAATCGATCATCCAGTGATCGTTAACATTGCGATTTTATACCCTTTGCCGTCTGTCTCATCCCGAGCAAGAATAATGTTCAGGCATAATGCACATATACTGTTGCATACTCAGCAGAAATAATGCACAAATGGTCTCATACTGAGCAGAAATAATGTTCAGAAATAATGCACATATACGGTCTCATAATGAGTAGGCATAATGTTCAGGAATAATGCACATATACTATGTCATACTGAGCAGGAATAATGTTCAGGAATAATGCAAATATACTATGTCATACTGAGCAGGAATAATGTTCAGGAATAATGCACATATACGGTTTCATACTGAGCAGGCATAATGTTCAGGAATAATGCACATATACGGTCTCATAATGAGAAGGCATAATGTTCAGGAATAATGCACATATACGGTCTCATAATGAGCAGGCATAATGTTCAGGAATAATGCACATATACGGTCTCATAATGAGCAGGCATAATGTTCAGGAATAATGCACATATACGGTCTCATAATGAGCAGGCATAATGTTCAGGAATAATGCACATATACGGTCTCATAATGAGCAGGCATAATGTTCAGGAATAATGCACATATACGGTCTCATAATGAGCAGAAATAATGTTCAGAAATAATTCACATATACGGTCTCATACTGAGTAGGCATAATGTTCAGGAATAATGCACATATACGGTCTCATAATGAGCAGGCATAATGTTCAGGAATAATGCACATATACTGCCTCTGTTTCTGTTAGCCTGCTCTATATCACTGTTCCTCATATAACTCAAATGGATGCAATGATTTAATGTAATGCACTGAAATATAACGTGCTGTAATTTATTATACTAAAATGTACTATGATATAATGTAATGTACTGAAATGCACTGCAATGTAATGTGCTGTAATGTAATGTGCTGTAATGTCATGTACTGAAATCAAACGTCATATAATGTACTGAAATGCAATGAGCTGAAATGTCATATAATGTACTGAAATGTAATATGCTGTAATGTAATGTACTGAAATGTAATGCACTGTAATGTAATATACTGAAATGTAATGTGCTGTAATGTAATGTGCTGAAATATAATGTGCTGTAATCTAATGTACTGAAATGTAATGTGCTGTAATGTCATGTACTGAAATGCAATGTGCTGTAATGTAATGTACTGAAATGTAATGTGCTGTAATGTAATGTACTGAAATGTAATGTGCTGTAATGTACTGAAATATAATGTGCTGTAATGTACTGAAATGTAATGTCATGTACTGAAACGCAATGTGCTGTAATGTAATGTACTGAAATATAATGTGCTGTAATGTGATGTACTGAAATGTAATGTACTGCAATGCCATATAATGTACTGAAATGCAATGTGCTGTAATGTAATGTACTGAAATGTAATGCCATATAATGTACTGAAATGTAATGTGCTGTAATGTAATGTACTGAAATGTAATGCCATATAATGTACTGAAATGTAATGCAATGTCATATAATGTACTGAAATGCAATGTGCTGTAATGTAATGTACTGAAATGTAATGTAATGTCATGTACTGAAATGTAATGCAATGTCATATAATGTACTGAAATGCAATGCGCTGTAATGTAATGTACTGAAATGTAATGTGCTGTAATGTAATGTATTGACATGTAATGTCATATAATGTACTGAAATATACCACAAAGGTCGGAATCATTTCACGGGAGATTTACACAAAGAAGAAAAGGAGATTACTTCGCAACAGAACATTTTCAATTTAATCTCAGCTTTCTGTTGCCTTGGTATTCAGAAAATATGCATATTTTTTCATGAAAGATAGAAAACAAGTGAACGACACACTGAGAAAAATCTAACTGAGACACACAGCTCCTCAGTCAGTCTTCAATAAGCATGCAAGACCCCTCTCACCTTTTAATAGTCATTTCACTCACAACACTCACTGAATATAGCTTCAGAAAGCACAAGATGTGGATGGGGATCATGACGGAAATAAGGAAAGTTTTTAAAAGTTTATTCATCTTTTGCCACTGAAGAAAATGAGAAAAGTTTTACATCCATGGGTGATCCATGTTGGAATAGCAGCCTGTCTCATACATAGTCCCCCCTCTAGTCCCTTTGTCTGACGCTCAGAACAGCTCTATTCCCTGGGAGAAGGCGCCTGGTGATATCCACGGAAAGAGCATTAGCGCACGGCCTGCTATTGATCCAGTCTGGGTGCAGTATTTGTGTGGCTTGTTAGCAACCAGTACATTAAAACAAGATTACTTCCTGAGGAGCTGAACAAAACACAATGAATGTTGCTTTACTGGTACAACTAGCATCAAACTGCATGATACAAAGATTTCACATTTATTTTGTTTTGTTTTTAACAGTTAACACTCAACGTTGTAGAAAATACGATGCAGTGAAATGATGGTAGTGTACTAGAAGCTTGCAGGTCGAAGCCTGCAGGTCGCTGGGTTAACATCTTAGCCATAAAAAGTAATAGTTATAAGGAAGCTCTCCACAGCCATTAGGAAGTAACCAGTCTCACTTAATTATCGCAGAAATCAATGATAACAGATTTTATGTGTTAGTGATAACACGGCCACATGCACACGGCCTGTCGATGCTGATGTGTTTCTGCCAGGGAAAAATAATGGGCGGATCACGAAGCAATCTCGGCTCACTCAATACACGCATTACCGTAGGTCTCCAAATCTCCGCTCACTCAATATGCGCATTACCGCAGGTCTCAAAGTCATTCTCAGCAATAAGGCTCAAGTTAATACCGCATACACTGACATCGTCGATCCACTTGCAAATTAAGTTTGATATTTTGTTTGTTTCTCAGGAGGGGTCTCCCGTGATGTACCTACAACATAAAAACCTTTTTATTCACTTTGTACTCCTAGTCTGTTAAAAAAAACGAAAAAAAGAAAGATGGCGTTGCTTCATCTCTGGTCTCGTTTTTTTTTTTTAATTTAAATTTTTATTACGGTTGGCTCTCCCATTTCTCTTTGTTCAGACAGAGGGAAACCAGAGAGGATTACACACAGCACGGAAAGTGTCATGGCAGGGAATCGTGCTCTCGGCCACACAGGAGGATGTGTATGGGTTGAGAGCCGACCGCCTTACAGACTGCTCCATGCGATGTTGAGTGGTTTTGGGGAAACGAAAATAGGTCGGAGCTACGATATGCTCTGTCACTCACTGATTTGAACTGAAAGAAAAGAAAAAAAAAAGCCTTTTGATTTGTCAAATCAAGCCAGTGACTGAAAGCTCACTGTAGTTCCATCCATAATGGGGTATGGGGGTTTCACCCAAGCCTCCACAAAAGTGTTCATGCAATATTGAAAGAACACACAAGTACTGAGCAGTACTTTATTTTTTAAAATAATCATTTCACATGTTTTCTGATACAATGACCAATTGTCTTTGCAGCCAGCCACAGAAACGAACAGCTGGAACTGTAAACAGCCGTTACTGATGTGAAAAGGTATGCGAGTAGGGAAATGCGAGGAGCGCGTGTGAGATTCGGTGTTTGGCAGGTGCGTGAGGTGCAGGTGTGTGAGGACGTGCCGGGCGCCGAGCGGAGGCACAGCCGGCTGCATTAGCCAGCTGGAGAGCCCCTTCTCCACGTGCAGGTCAAGGCTGCTCATGTGCTTCTGCAAGGGTGCTCACCAAAGCGAGAGCGCCTCCAATCAATACGCCCGAGAGCCGCCGAGATAAGCCCTTCATTACCCGCCAGCATCGGAGGACGCCTGAACAATGCGCTGAACAATGCTGCACCCAGTCTGTCCATAGGGTGCTCCACTCACACCAGGATCTCCAGCTTGTTTGCGCCATGTCTGAGTCTAAGGATAACAGAAGACCAGGCCCGTAGTGGCACTAGCTTTTTGATGCTGAGGAAGCTTACGAAACACCGCGCGTACGACACAACCTCACGCGCACACGCGCTACTGCTGTCCACACAACGAAGACCACAACCCTCGACAGTTTTAAAAATCTATTAGCAAAGATAAATATCCAGCAAAGCACTGCCAAAGGGGAACAGAATTAAAATAAGAACTAAATTACAGGCTAAAATACAGAACTGACAAAATTATAGTTAAAAATAACTGAGATACAGACCACATTGTCAAATGATATCAGTTTGCTTTACATTCATAGCAAAACCCCTTTTCTATAATTAGACATTTTTGTGTCAGCACAGTGTCCAACTCAGCATTTGGAAGGTAATTTCTGTTACATTTCAGTTTTGCCTCTTACCAATCAAACCGTTGAAGATAAAAAAAAATGTTTGGCCTTGAGGTGAGAATTACGCCACGATTAAGCAACAGCAGTGAAACAGTAACTGGTGCAGCCATAGATCCAGCTATCAAAAGGCTGTCCCCCCCAACAACTCATACACCACCCAAAATGCACCTTGACATTAGAGCGATGCACTCTGGGGTGGCAGTGTGGTATAGTGTGGGACTGAGGCTTATGACTCTGAGGTTGCATTTGATTCCCAGGTGGGGCAGTGCTGTCGTACCCTTGAACCGCTTGAGTAAATAGCCAGCAGTATAAATGCATTGTACGTAAAATGTAAGCTGTGAAAGCCACTGCCAAAATGCATGAAATGTGTGTAATGTTATAGCAATCTTGTGATGATGATGATGATGGTTTGTGTTATATAACACCTGCTCTCATGCGCTCATAGTACATAGTACTTTCCACCAGGGGACAGACTGTAATTCCACGCTACCTACATATATAAATTCAGTCTAAATTAGCATCAAAGCTAAAGGCTCGTAAAACTCATAATGCATCACGGAATTTGCAACACAAATTTAATGAATATGAAGGCTAATATAAACTGGATGCACGTCTCATTCACAGGACTTTATAACCTGTTTAATAAAAAGTCACTGTCAAAACTTTAGTTCAGTCTGATCTACTCATACACCGCAATAGTTTTGCCCTCCCACCCAACCACAGCGTCTGGCTTCAGTCGGACACATCGCCCTGTCTCACAGGTGGACTGTGCCATTTCAGAGCAGCCAGGGCTAGTCAGAGGACGTTTTGTTGGGTAATACTCAATGCTCGTCCTGGGGCGATGCAAAAGGACCCTCTGTGTCTTGTTTGGTTTTGTTTCTTTCCTCACAATGTTTTGTTGAGCTCACTGAAAGTCAGCCCTCTAGCAAGAGGAATGTATTGAGCAGCTGAGACAATCCACCCCAGTGATGTCACAACCTAGCTTGTTCCAAGATGGCTGCACCCCTGTGCAAAAAAAGTTAACTTTATTTTATTTTTCTTTCAAACACGGGTTTATTTTAGACTTGAATGCAGGACCATATCTAATCGACAGTAAAAAACAAAAACCAGAGTCACGTTACCGAGTGCTTCAGGACCCATTTAAATGGCCATGAGGTTGGGCCCAGGTGCAGTTCTACCTGTTACACCTGCTAGCTCTACGCTCCTGATAGCAGGCCATTGAGTAATTCACAAATTGAGAGGAGCTTCACAGGCTTTTTTTTGTTGTAAAAATGTAAAACCATAAATCAGCCATTGTCATGCACTTTGTATAACTGTATTTACTACAATTAGGCTGATGTGTATTAAAAATCAAACCTTTTTTACCCTCAGACACGCAAGGCAGAAATATATATTCCTTTTTAAATGGACCTTGAAATAACTCTTTCCACACATTTACACAACCTTGTGTGGCATGACGTTTACCAGCTGTTCCCTTGGACCACACATTTAAAGTAAAATGGCTGAAACATACTGAGAAATGGGTCTCCTGATAGGAACAGACATCTAATTATTTAGAATTTGCTCATTCAAAAATATTAACTAAATTATCCATTAGATTAGTTTAGAACACACAAAACACATGCATCCACGCACACACGCACACACACACACACACACACACACACACACACACACACACACACACACACACAACAGCAACAACAACAAAAACAACATCTGAATAATACACGGTTTCAAGACAAATGAGGAAATGGAATATATGCAAACACATTGTAAATATGTGGGCTTTGGTGAAAATATAACGATACATTCACAGTAGTGCAATATATTACAACATCTTAAAGTGGCAATAATTTGTATATTTGCCTGCATATTATGAAGTGTTGCAATATCTTGAAAATAGGTTTTATGTCAATATAATTTCAGTGAATTCCATTTCTTTCTGGGTACACTGTGATGGCGCAATATAGGAATGCACAATTAATGCATCAGTCAAATGTGATTTTGCCTGCAGAAATGTGTTCACTGTAGTGTTTCATCAAAAACAACACAAAGAACTGACTGCAGCATGTGTTCAAAATAATGTCCAGGGAAGCGTTTCCTAGGAGATGAAATGGAGAGCAGAAAGCGGGCCACACCATGCACTCAGTCAAGGCGTGTCAGTGACATTATGGCTTTGCTGGATGTGGGATGTTTATGCATTATACAGTAGGTTGTTTTCACTGCCACACAGGCATGACATTATGCATATAATCTGTTTATGTATTTATTTGACAGATGTTGTTATCAAGAACTTGACAACTTTAAAGGGTAATTGTGGCAAAGTATGTTAAAATAAACATCAGAAGAGCGCTGAGTCTAGGTGCACAGAAACATGAGACACATAAATGTAAACCTACAGTATATGAGCGCCTACTCCTTATGGGCAGCATATGGTACAGTACCTATATCATACTGACATGCAAACAGAGCCTATACCTAATCTATTCAAACAACGCCAGCATTACTTGATTGTGACAAGGATATATCCATTAGATCAGAGATTGTCAACCTTTTCTGATCCAGAGAGCCCCACCATGCGCAAAGGCATCCAGGGGAACCACATCATAAGTTAAAAGGGTTATATTTAAAAAAAGGTTTTATGTTTTGAAATATTTCCCCAAATGTATATGTAGTCATTGCCAGGGACCCATACAGTGCCTTAAAGGACCACCAGGGGTCCGTAGACCCCCTGTTGAAAACCCAGGGCATTACAGCATGTACTTGCGGGACCCCGATTGCGGGCGCTCCCCTAATGCGCTCTGACAGGCTGGGGTATAAAATGGCAGCGGTGGCACGTGCTGTCCCGTGCAATCAGCCAATCGCAGCGGAGCAGCGAAGCTTAAGAACAGCAGCTCCAGCCATTGCATTCTCTAGATCTCCACAGGTATCTTAGTGCAAGTTAGCCCAGGGCAAACAACGTTACGCGGAGATTTAACCTGCTGTAGAAAAAGGGTGTTACAGGGACTCCCTCTGGAACAGGACAGGCTGTATCACACAAGCACAAGCTGGGACAGCAGATGCAAAGCTGGAACAGTCCGTCTCTGCACCTCAAAGACAACAGTAGCTGATTTCCAAAGTTGGTTAAAAATGTTGACAATGTATTTCCTATCTTGTTTTCATCTGTAAATACCTGAGCCTTTTTCATAACATTCTGATAATTGTGTGATACATTTTGTAATGTATTTGATATTATTAATTTAATCTTTAATCCTTATAAATTTATAAAAGTTTATTATTATGTGCTTAGATTCATTGTAATTATGCATGTATAGGTTTGGGAAGGTGGAAGTGGAACACATTTAAAGGCAGAAAGAAAACTTATGTGGCAGTTCTCTTGGTTACTCTAACGGAGAATGTTTCTGAGATCAGAATAATTCAAGTGGGATTATGGAAAATGCGGAAGTGTGTGAGAGATGAATTGTGGAAAACGTGGAAGTGTGTAAGAGGAATTATGGGAAATGTGGAAGTGTGTGAGAGGGATTATGGGAAATGTGGAATTATGGGAAATGTGGAAGTGTGTGAGAGATGGATAATGGGCAATGTGAAAGTGTGTGAAAGAGAGGAATTATGGGAAATGTGAAAGTGTGTGAAAGAGAAGAATTATGGGAAATGTGAAAGTGTGTGAAAAAGAAGGATTGTGGGGTTTGCAGGATACACACAGCCTTGTGTGTGAGCCTCATTACCCCCATGCCACACAAGTACAATTTACGCCTCCAAGCACTCTTAAAGCCTGCCGCGTAATGGCCACTCACCATGATGAATAGTGAAAGCAGCTTCTGTGAACCCATTCTAACTACAAAAGAGGGCAGAGACTGATCAAAGCAAAAGGCTACGCATGAAAAATATTTCAGGGGTTTTGCTGAAAGACCGGAGTGAGGACTGAACGCTCCCTTTATTTTCACACAGCCGCCTTGCAAATGCAGATCCAAGCTCTCATTAGAAATGTCACAGGAGCTCAAATGAGTCATCGTGCTGGCCTGCCTGATACCGCCTAATGCGCTGGGGTGTGAGTGAGGAAGAGGAGCGGCCAAGGTGACTGTGTGCAGTAATGAGCATGTAACGCTGAGCGTATCCAGTAGAAGCAACAGAGCAAGGTTAAAAAAACACAGGGCTCTCCTGTAGGGCCATGTTCATGCTAACTTATCTTAAATCTCCACATATACGTGCTCTCCATGTGCATAAGCCAGTAACTTCACACATGTGCTCTCCATGTCCCAGACTGTGGGGCTTATTCATACACTGGAACAGAGCCTTAACAGATATCAGACCGTGGGGCCCATCCACACACTGGAATAGTGCCTTAACAGATACCAGACCATGGGACCCATCCACACACTGGAACAGAGCCTTAACAGATATCAGACCGTGGGGCCCATCCACACACTGGAATAGTGCCTTAACAGATACCAGACCATGGGACCCATCCACACACTGGAACAGAGCCTTAACAGATATCAGACCGTGGGGCCCATCCACACACTGGAATAGTGCCTTAACAGATACCAGACCATGGGACCCATCCACACACTGGAACAGAGCCTTAACAGATATCAGACCGTGGGGCCCATCCACACACTGGAATAGTGCCTTAACAGATACCAGACCATGGGACCCATCCACACACTGGAACCACACCCACCCTGCTTGTTTTAAGATGTTTAAATGGCAAACATCTTATCAGAGTCACAGTGATCATAAAAAAAGTGTTGAACTTAAATATTAAACATGGACCTACTGCATTTTTCAATGCTGCTGTTGAACACAGGGGAGAATAGGGTGCGTCGCTTTGAATAATGGGGGTCAGGCTAATTTAGTTGCTGTGGAACGAGACTCGTAACCTTAGAGCTATAGGATTGCTTCCAGGGGAAGACGCTGTACTTGTACTCCTGTATAGTATTTAACCTCAGTGGCTTAACCATCTGATTTATGAATCCCAAATATGTAAACTACTTCAGGTAACTGGAAAAAAAAGTTTAACAAAATATGCCTTCAGATATTTGCATGTTAATTACAGTGAATGAATACTCACTGAATATGGCAAAGGTAAGCCTGCACGCAATTCTCTTCACACAGCAACAAAAGCTTAAACAGATTCCTTTTTTTTCCCCCCAGAGAAAAACTTTGGCCTTGGCAAATCGAACCGCAAATATATACAACTTAATTGCCTGTACAGCGTTTTCCACAGTTGGTTGAAGTTGGTTTGAGAAAAAAAGAAAGCAATTCAATAAACAAAGCATTTCCTTTCCCTGAAGGAATAAAGTGTGTTGGGTGGAGAGTGGTGTGTGTGTGGGGGGGTGGGTATTTCTTGTTATTATTCTTTTGGTGGCTTGTGCTTTTAAAAGAAGCCCGCCTCTCACATGCCAAACCACTTCATTCCACCAGCGGCGGATGACATTAAACCAAACCGTGGGTGGGGAAGACAGCCACTGGTCAGGCCCCTGTGGACTCAAACTATTGGCCCGTCAGAGCTGAAAGGGAAGTGGGGGTGACGAAAGTGGGGGGCCTGTTGTTCAGGGTCACCACTTGCTCAAGGGTTTAGTCTCGTTTTAGCCCATGTGCCCAGAAGGGTCTGTACTGTGGCTTCCATACTATAATCACTCTGGATAGGAGTGTCTCTCTGCTAATATCAGAAAATTTAATTTTTATCTTCTAGCAGAGCTATCAGATCACATCATTCTAATTTCACTTAACTACACAAAGCAAATGCACATCATTTAATTTGAGTCAACCCTGTACTTGAACAAGGCTGCCTTGTGGCTTGGAAGTAATCATGTAATAAATAAATAAATAAATAATGTATTTCAAAGACTGGGACGTATAAGTTTCCATGGCAGCTGTCCTTTCCTGGGTTTTTACATTTCATTCTTTTTATTATCTTTTCATTATTCTTTTATTCATTCTTATTATTAATCTTCATGGTGTTTTAATGCAGCCGTGCTGGAGCGTCACTGGGCCAGAGAACCAGCCGATACGTCCTCTAATGATGATTGGATTTTAATGAGGACTTAATGACACTTTTTCCCATGTAGTCACCATTAGAGTCTCGCACAAAATGACATGCTTTATGAGCCCTGGCATTAGATTTTGGGCTGATATCACGGAGATGTTCAAACGGACTTGTGCAAGATTAATGCACATTATTACCTCAATCTCTCTCGGTTTGTTTGTTTGTTTGCTGGAGACACATTGCAATAAGAACATAATTGTATGAGTTCAAGGGAATATTGAGCCTGCAAAAGTAAAGGTGTCACCGATCAGGACAAAAAGTCATAATGATGGATGACTAAGGTGCCACATTTCTTAGGACAAGTGGTACATTCTCCCAACCACGAAGTAACTCGCGCCACTAACGTCCGGACCAAACTGCAAGGTTGAGTGAAACCCTTAAAGCCTTAGAGTGTGCCTTTAGCTCCTGTGTTCTTCCGTTAGCCAACCCCTAAAGCCTTAGAGTGTGCCTTTAGCTCCTGTGTTCTTCTGTTAGCTTGTTCCAACCCTTAAAGCCTTAGAGTGTGCCTTTAGCTCCTGTGTTCTTCTGTTAGCTTGTTCCAACCCCTAAAGCCTTAGAGTGTGCCTTTAGCTCCTGTGTTCTTCTGTTAGCTTGTTCCAACCCTTAAAGCCTTAGAGTGTGCCTTTAGCTCCTGTGTTCTTCCGTTAGCCAACCCCTAAAGCCTTAGAGTGTGCCTTTAGCTACCGCGTTCTTCCGTTAGCTTGTTCCAACCCCTAAAGCGTTAGAGTGTGCCTTTAGCTCCTGCGTTTGATCGTTAGCATGTTCTTTACGTTTGCATTACGCTCTTTTCCAGGGAGAATAACACAGCTTTCACACAATCTGTTTACACAGCTGGATATTTACTGAAGCAGTTCAGGTTAAGTACCTTTAGCTCAAGGGTACAATTGCAGCGCCCCACCTGGAAATGGAACCTGCAACCTCACAGATACAAGCCCAGTTCTCCACCTGTTATGCTACACTGCCACCACTCTGCTTTCACCTGCCTGTTCCTTCTGAGGGAGGGGGCTGGTTCGGTTTTGTGTTTGAAAGTGAAAAAGAAACAAGGTCGGCTGCATGTTTATTGAAAAGAGAAAAATGAAGAGACCCTGAGGGGTTTTAACCATGTCACTGTTATAGAGTTTAATCTTCCCTCTGTCTTAGTGCTATAAACTGAGGACAGTGTTCACAGGGGGTTTTAGTGCTATAAACTGAGGACAGTGTTCACAGGGGGTCTCAGTGCTATAAACTGAGGACAGTGTTCACAGGGGGTCTCAGTGGTATAAACTGAGGACAGTGTTCACAGGGGGTCTCAGTGGTATAAACTGAGGACAGTGTTCACAGGGGGTCTCAGTGGTATAAACTGAGGACAGTGTTCACAGGGGGTCTCAGTGGTATAAACTGAGGACAGTGTTCACAGGGGGTCTCAGTGGTATAAACTGAGGACAGTGTTCACAGGGGGTCTCAGTGGTATAAACTGAGGACAGTGTTCACAGGGGGTCTCGGTGGTATAAACTGAGGACAGTGTTCACAGGGGGTCTCAGTGGTATAAACTGAGGACGGCGTTCACAGGGGGTTCCGTTGAAACATTGGGGCAGCGTTCACTGAACTAGTACCCCCACAGGAGGCCTGGTTCTGAGGCCAAACCGCCTGGGCTCTATCTCTGACAAACCGTACAGCGAGAGGTGCGATCAGCCCAGCGACGGCCTTTAGCGCCACGGGATGATCGTATCTCTCGTCCACGACAGACCCGAAACCCGGGTGACAGCAGCATCCACGCGGGTGAAAGCGGCGTTTGGGGATGCTGTCAGTAACTCCGCCATGCAGTCGCTCTCAGGGCTCGGCCGGGCTTCCAGCTCTGCTCACACAGAACCGCAGGGAAAACAGAACCTCTTATTCCAGGTGCATCAGCGTTACACCCAATCAAAACCCAATTAATTACTCTGTCCCTGCTGTCAGAGGAGTGGCAGCTACTTTCCTCGCCAGTCGTAAGGAAAACTCCTCCGGCTCGCTGCCCTCCTCATAACGATGCAGATTTCAGGTTCCAGGAGATCCAAGCCTGCACCCCTGACACCTGTGGAACAGAACCCGGAAACACACCAGGGTGCCCATTAACCGCCACGGCAGTCACATCACGGGAGGGGAGCGTGGGAGTGTTGCTCGGTCCCAGGTGAGTGGCAGCGGTCCCAGCGATGATGTCGGGATCGCCCTGGACATGGTTCACAGGGAGGCCGTGTAAAATCTTTCAGTTTTCATTACAGACCTGCTGAATAATTCAAAGGAGTAAATAAGCGCCTCATCTTTTAACGCGTACTTCAAAGCACACAATGGTAGGAGGACGGGGTGTGGGATGCTAATCAAAAATAATAAAAAATGCAACGATCCTCTAAGCTTGGGCCGGTGTACACCCTGGCATCCCCCTCGCAAGCTGATCCACTTATATATGCTGGACTCATTAATGAGTGAAAAAGAGGCTTTTAAAAGCATTAACCTCGATGCATAGTGTGCCCCAAACAGATGCAAGTGCTGCATCCAAGCACTCGTTTATGAGCATTGTTTCATTGCACAAGATAATTAAGAACAGGCATGCCCGCTAACCTACTTTTAAACCCAGCTTGGTGTCCTTGTGAAATTACAAGGTGCTGCTTACGACCTTCACGGCTATTTTCTCAAGAGACCCTTGTGAAAAAGGGTGCCAGATGCACGTATGTAGCTCATCGCCACACATGTCCTCTGCCTCCACTCTAAAAGACAGAGGAAGTGAGCGTGAAACGGACTGGAGAGAAGAGAAGACGCACAGTGATTGTGCAGCAGAGACGGTCTACCTCCCACATAGGGACGGCACACGTTTGTTCATTAAAGGGTTCTGCACTGGTCCCAGCGCAGCGGTATATTTAAATAAATATGCAAATGATTGCATTTCTATTCAAAGCGTTCTTTTGACTTGAGCAAGGTTTCTAAATAACCCAGAGGGACAATGCTCTCCTTGTGAACAGGCCCGACTGTCACTAAATTAGCATGTAAAAAATGTTTGAAGTTCTCAGCATTCCGTGTCCTCTCACTCGGGCGCAAACAGAAAAGCAGAGAGGCAAAAAATAGCTTATTTTATAAAGATTAATCTAAGTATGCATTCAGACAACCCCCCAACACGGCAACCAACAATCAAACTGTGCGACCAAACGCCTCCATGTTTACTACATACGGCTCACACGAAAGGCATTTCTTCTTTTTAATTATCCGCACCAAATTCCTTTTTTTTGTTTGCGCTCTATTAACAGGCTTTCTTCCTGATGCTAGGCAGCAGATTTATTTTTCAAACTATGGCATTTTGATTAGCTTTTTCAGTCAGGAAAGGAGTGTGACAAAATATAATCAGAAATTTATTTTAATTTATTTCAATAAAAAATAAATAACATGAAATAATCGGTCATGATTTACTGCTATCCTGTATCCCGTGAAAGTATCTATACATTAAACATTAAATTACTTTTTGCGTTAAGTAAGCCACAAGAAGTATGCACATTTTCTGCACATATTTACTCACTTTGGTTCCTTATGTATAATATAAAGTCTGAGTTTGTGCAGCAGACACAAGTGTGCTGTAGAAGGCGCTGGGTAACTGCAGCAGACACAGGTGTGCTGTAGAAGGCGCTGGGTTACTGCAGCAGACACAGGTGTGCTGTAGAAGGCGCTGGGCTACTGCAGCAGACACAGGTGTACTGTAGAGGGCGCTGGGTTTGTGCAACAGATACAGGTGTGCTGTAGAAGGTGCTGGGTTACTGCAGCAGACACAGGTGTGCTGTAGAAGGCGCTGGGTTACTGCAATAGACACAGGTGTGCTTTAGAAGGCGCTGGGTTACTGCAGCAGACACAGGTATGCTGTAGAAGGCGCTGGGTTTGTGCAGCAGACACAGGTGTACTGTAGAAGGCGCTGGGTTTGTGCAGCAGACACAGGTGTGCTTTAGAAGGCGCTGGGTTACTGCAGCAGACACAGGTATGCTGTAGAAGGCGCTGGGTTTGTGCAGCAGACACAGGTGTACTGTAGAAGGCGCTGGGTTTGTGCAGCAGACACAGGTGTACTGTAGAAGGCGCTGGGTTACTGCAGCAGACACTGGTGCGCTGTAGAAGGCGCTGGGTTTGTGCAGCAGATACAGGTGTGCTGTAGAAGGTGCTGGGTTACTGCAATAGACACAGGTGTGCTTTAGAAGGCGCTGGGTTACTGCAGCAGACACTGGTGCGCTGTAGAAGGCGCTGGGTTTGTGCAGCAGATACAGGTGTGCTGTAGAAGGTGCTGGGTTACTGCAGCAGACACAGGTGTGCTGTAGAAGGTGCTGGGTTTGTTCAGCAGACACCAATGTGCTGTAGAAGGCACTGGTTTACTGCAGCAGACACAGGTGTGCTGTAGAAGGCGCTGGGTTACTGCAGCAGACACATGTGTGCTGTAGAAGGTGCTGGGTTACTGCAGCAGACACTGGTGCGCTGGGTTTCTTTAGTGATGGAGCAGTCGGTCAGCAGCTGCTAGGACATCTGTCTCAGGAATTCTTAGAGCCCTGACATCATAACCTGCTGCTGGATTAATGGCACATGTCCCTGGCAGGATGACTAACTGAATTCATCCAGAGCCACGAAGAGCGACTTGCCAGATAGTCTTCTTAACACTGAGGCTTTTATTTTCTCTACCAAAGCCAAAGTATTTCACGTTCATTCATTAAGGGGCATGACCAAGCACAATATGGTTGAAACGGACTTTACATACAGCATTATAAAATGGTAAACTGCCATTACCACCCGGAAGCTCTGTATTCAGGACGCACAGCAGACATTGGCAGCGAGTATCTGAAGCCCCCAAAGAAGTAATAGACTGAAGATTTAGGGGTCTATTTATCGGCAAGCGCATGGCGTGCGGTATGGCGCACTGGGCGTGGCTACTGAATTTAGCTATTTTTGGACCAGAGGCGAGGAGCACACAGCTCACAGTGCTGCGCAGGTTGAAAGTGGGCAGGGATATGCTGAATATTTATCAGTGAGTGTGCTACTTTTCTATTTCCGACTACTGGAATCCTAAATGTGACAAAAGTCACTAATAGGTTATCTGGACTGTGAAAAATAAAAAGCTTTTAATCATTTCCTTAGCCTCCAATCAGTCAATAAAATACATTTAAAAATAATTTAATTTACTCTCCCATTTATTATTTACTGGCTATTTTTATTTTTCATCTCCTCTCTTTTTCTATTTTCTCAGTCCTAGCATGCGTTTAATCATTTATCTATTTCCAATTTTCCCCATGCAACATATCCCATTTTCCTCACCGCGTTTATTAGCGACCTTTAGGATTCTGCATTGGAGGACGATAGGCTATCTATTTAGCATTGATTTAATTGAATGTAATTGAGTTAACAGGTATGTTTTTATCACTATACGTGCAATAAGAGTGAATGTATGCACTAGGTGAGTCATTATTCTCATTACAGACCATGTAGGAAATGTACCAATACCCCTGGGACCACAGTGCAGTATAATAACAGCCATGGTGCAGCGGTCTAAGGCGCAGACTTTGTCTGTGCGGTTGCGCCCAGAGGATCGGGGGTTAGATTCCTGGTCTTGCCAGATCCGAGTATGGCCGGTGCCTTGAAGGAGCAGCAATTGCCAGCTGCTCCCGGGTGGGGGGAGGGGCTTGGAAAGAATCGTTGCGCACAGAACGGCCCTGGGCGAGTTGAAATCACGGTCAGAAGCACGAGAAGTAGCGCCCTGAAGAGGACGTGGCGCCCTCCTTGCTACTACCGGCTGACGGGGTTGTGTAGCGGCGACTCTCTAGCGGTTGCTACACGAGGGGAATTTAATAAGAATAGGGGTTAAATTGGCCACCAAATTGGGGGGAAAAAAAGAAAAAAGAATCTGAAACAAATTTACAAAACAATTAAAAACAGAAATAAATACAATAATTAACATTATAAAAAAGACAATGAGCAATAAATGCAAAGTAGAATTTACAAACAACAAAGGCCTCGCTAGACCTGCTTTTTGATGGCTAATACAATTTACATTATGACAATTGGCCAATATGGGTTTACCACCATTCTACTGCCCACAACATAAAGCAAATATTAGTAAAAATGTATGCATACAGGAACCTAGGCATCCTTAAACTTACACCATTAAGAGTCATTATCTGCTCTGGTGTTCTGTTACCAGGGTAGATGTGATTTGATGACCCCCCAATTAAAGTCAATTGTGTATCTAACGAGCTGCTGCCGGCCGAGGGGTCCGACGTGAGGCAAACAGAGAAGATGACCGTATGAAAAATTAACGCAGAGCGTGCGTCTAATGATAGACCACATGTTGATTTGCTGGCTGAGTAGCCTAAAGAGATAATTACCGTGGCGACCACATCAGGTCTAACAGCCATGACAAGCGACAAGCAGCAAGCAGCGGGGGGTTAGGGGGGTGGTAGGCAGGGACAGCAGACTGCCGTTGGGGGGCGGGGGCAGAGTCAGAGAGAGCAGACCGTTGGGGACTGCAGAAAGGACACTTTCTTTTGAGATCTTGCATTTCCTCACCACTCTGCTGCCTCTCACTGAGCTCCACTCAACGACTAAGGCACTGAAAAATTACTGTGTTTCTCAGCTTCACCCAGAAATTAACATTTTTCCATCACAATGTAGACACAGCTTATAGACACAACTTAGAAAAAATAATGACACAGCACACACAAAGAAACACCTACAGCTACAACATAGCACAGCCCAGCCCAGCACAGCTACAGCCCAGCACAGCACAGCTACACCCCAGCCAAACCCACACAAAGCAGGGAAATGCTGTATGAATCCGGTGAACATTAAAGCTGGAATCTGTTATCTGTTATTGCTTGGGGTTGTAGCATTGTTTCGAATGGAACTCTGTGATTTGGAGTGTGAACACAAACTGTTGTGACCACCAGTCACCACAGATGTTGCCAGATTACAGCTTTAAACACAATAAAGGGACAATGTGAGAAAAACACAACATGGTCACAACCTGAACACAATATGGTCACAACCTGAACACAGCACGGTCACACCCTGAACACAGCACGGTCACACCCTGAACACAGCACGGTCACAAACCTGAACACAACATGGTCACAGCCTCAACACAGCACGGTCACACCCCGAGAAGAGCACGGTCACATCCAGAACACAGCACGGTCACACCCTGAACACAGCACGGTCACACCCTGAACACAGCACGGTCACACCCTGAACATAGCACGGTCACAACCTCAAGACAAAATGGTCACAACCTGAACACAACACACAAAATGGCCACAACCTGAACACAACATGGTCACAGCCTGAACACAACATGGTCACACCCTGAACACAGCACGGTCACAACCTCAAGCAGGGATTAAAGCGAAAAAAAATCTCACGACTGAAATTTTGTTAGGCCAAGTTAAGGTCCCAACACGCAATTTATAAAACACTGAATTTAACCTAAGCTTTTATGTAAATATTAGAGACTATCAGGGTAATTTTTAGGGTGTAAAGACGCAAAGGCTCAGCCCCCTGTGTAGGAGGGTCCGGGGGCACCCTCCCCCGGGCAGAAATGTTTGATGAACAAGCTCTATTTTGATTCCTTTTCAGGCACTCTGGAACATTGATTTAAAAAAAAATATATGACTTAATAATTGAGAAATAGAAATGTGTACCTAAAAAACTATGGTTTATTTAAAAAAAAAAAAACAATAAAATAATTTTAAAAAAACATTGCGATGCTGAATATAGCCTATTGGATTGACACTACGTGAAGAGAAAATCATTCTCTGCTCGCTCCAACTGGATAGTCCTCATCAAGTGTTGACTCTCTGATGAGTAAAACAACTGGGGCCGTATTACAGAAACATCGTATCTTAAACCAAAAATAAGATGCGACAGGTCTAAGATTCACAAATTCGTGTTACAAGAAACAAATATTATCTAACGTTATGAATCCTATCTTATCTTACTCCAGCATATCTTATCTCAGGTTAGGAAATCCTTCGAAAATTACAATGTCTCATTTTACATTGTTATTTTTGACTGTGGTAAATACACAAGTCACAACATGTAAATAAGAAAGTTTTGGAGTTGTTGGGAAGTGCATTTTGTTGCTTTTGAGGGAGCTAGGCTAACTGGTCTAACCCACTTCCAGTGATTGCGGTTAAGCTAGGCTAACGGACGGTGCGGTCTCTATGCTTCTTACTGCACGCACACAGAAAAAAAGGATATTCATCTTCTTGTCTGACTCTGGGGAAGATGGCACATAAGCCAATTTCCCAAAATGTTGGCGTGTTTCTTTAAATGACAAAAATAGTCAACATAAAATAAACAAAACATTCAGTGAGTAAATAACCACATAGTAGGTGGGCTTGGTAGCCATGTGCTACAGTTAAACATCACATTAAACGCAAATCACATTCGCCTTTAAGTGCTGTGCTGCATCGTGACGAAACATAAAATAGCATACCGTCTGCTACATGCAAAATAAATGCACTGACGTTACATAAATAAAACGCACATTATACGAATTAGGTTAGGCCTATTCATAAGCAACATGTAGCCTACCTTTTATAAAATGAAATTGACCTCATGAGTTCGCAACAAAGTAAGCTAGCTTGTTTGGAATATCTCCAAATAGAAAACGTTGGACGTGCAGCTGCAATATTGTGTTCGCACGATTGAGTTAGATTGCTAGCCTACTTTGCTTCGGCACTGCCAAGGATTATTAATTGATTGGAGAGCTCTTTGTAATAAACAGCCTTAGCATATCAAATGCACCATGAAACGCAGCCTACAATATTAGGTTGAGTAACGCGTTGCTAATTTCGAAAATGTAAATTAATATTATTACACGCATTATAGCCTAGTAGCTAATCCGTTATATTACCATGTTACCCGAAAAACTAATATTATTACAGTAACGCATTACTTTAGTAATGCACTACCAGAAACTCTGATTGTGGGTAGCCTTTAACTTGGTTGAAAATATGACTGTGGACCCCTTCGTTTGGCAGAAAAAGGCACACATTTTTGCGGATCTACACTGATCTCATATGCAACGGCCTCTGGAATCCAAACGACGGAAATCCGTCATAGAGACAGAACTTTAATCCCTGTCATTATCATCGCGGCCATTGTAGTTGTTAAAATGACACATAGCTAGCTAGCTAACGTATTACGCTATGAACGTCAACCGTTATCTCCTAAGCAACGGTGTAAACATTCTATTTTGAGACTGGAGACACAAACTCCAAGTGAATGAGCATTTCAATGATACAAAACGTTCCTCCTTAATTGCCAAATAAATACAAAATATTTCGAGGCGAATCTTAGGAGGGGGGGGATTTTTTTAATTGGATTTTTCACCCTCATAGACGACTCCGACCCCCCCCTTAATTAAATATTTTCTCATCGGATCTGCATCGATCTCAGAAATGATCATTTTCACTTCTCCACGACGGAAATCCGTCACGGTGACGGAAAACTTTAACCCATGCTCAAGACAACATGGTCACAACCTGAACACAACATAGCCACAAGCTGAACACAGCACAGTCACACCCTGAACACAGCACAGTCACAACCTCAACACAGCACAGTCACAACCTCAACACAGCACGGTCACAACCTCAACACAGTCACACCCTGAACACAGCACGGTCACATCCTGAACCCAACACGGTGACACCCTGAACACAGTGTAGCTGCGACAGGTTTGTGGTACCAGCGCAGCAGAGAAGGCGGTGTGACATTTAATCAAACAACGCGCAAGGAGCATGGGCCTGTTCCCCCTACAGAGCCCTTTATTCATCAAGCTTCCTCAACCCCAATCTTCACACTGTGATTCCCATTTCATTTTACATTCACACAAGCCTGGATACAAAGACGTTTTTGGAAATGAAAAATGTAGGTATTGAGGCCGAAGTAAAATTAAATACACTTTGTATACACAAATATTCGTATTACTTTTAGAAAGTATATTATACTATTCTAAAATATAAAAAATCAAAAGATTTGTATTACACAAAACACTGACTTAAAAAATAACACAGTTTAACCAAAATCAAAGAATTTTGATAAGCAAGTGCCATATTAAAGTCATAAGCACATAGACATCTTCCACATGCACACATACACACGCACTCTCTCTATCTCTCTATGATTAGACACATACAGACACACACACATAGACACAGACACAGACACACACACACACACACACACACACACACAAACACACACATACTCACACACAGATGCACACACACTCTCTCATGCACACAGACACACACACAGTCATACTCACACACAGACGCACACACATCTCTCTCTCATGCACAAACAGACAAACACACAGACACATGCACACGCACTCACTCTATCTCTCTTAGACACATACAGACACACACACATAGACACAGACAGACAGACAAAGACACACACACACACAGTCATACTCACACACAGATGCACACACACACTCTCTCTCATACACAGACACACGTGCTCACTCTATCTCTCTTAGACACATACAGACACACACACATAGACACAGACATACACACACAGTCATACTCACACACAGATGCACACACACTCTTTCTCTCACGCACACAGACATACACACACACACGCACACAGACATACACACACACACACGCACACACACACACGCACACACATGGACACACACACGCACGCACGCACACACACACACACACACACACACACAAACACACACACACACACACACAGAGGTATAATCAGTACTCTTGAGGCCCCTGGGGCCTGGCTCTCCGGTAGAATATCTGTATGCTGGAGCGAATGAGAGCTCAGAGATAACAGCATGAGGAGGTAATGCTCCCCAGGACCTGAGGCCTCCCCGTGGCCTGCGCCCTTTAACACGCCGACTCTGTGAGCGTCGGTGGGAGGGGACGAGGTGTGATTCGGGGTGAAAAATAGCACTGGAGGCGTTCCCTGCGGTGTGCGCGCGCGATTGGCTGGGTAATAGTCTGGGCAGCGCTTTATTAGCACCGCTCCAGGTGTGGTAAGTGGACAACACCTCTAACGAAGCAGCGCCCCGGAGGTGTGAGTGCAGTCGGCGGATCCTCACCGATGCTGGGGTACCCTGGGGTGGAGGGGTCTCCTCCGGGGTTCAGTGTGATGCCGAAGGACTCGTCCCACAGGCCAGGTCTGTCGGGGAGGTCACAGGGGTCCACATAGGGGAGGACCCCCCCAAATCCAGCGTCAGTCAGGAGGGAGAGCTGGACAAAGACAGAGACGAACAGCCTGTTAGAGACACCTCACTCCATATATACACGCGCACACACACACACACACACACAGATACTCAACACACAAATGCACACACACAGACAAACCCTTACACATTCACACACACACACACACACACACACACACACACACACCCTCACACAAACACACAACCACACACACGTTGTGTTTCCACTGCAGAACAGCTCATCACAGACTACGGACATTAAGGACTAGTTCCTCTTGTTTTTTATGTACTGTATATGTTCATTTCAGGTGCATTTTTATTTCCCCTTGATACAGATAAAGGCGAGCGAGCTCAGTGATCTAAATCTCTTTTAGCTCCATGGGGATAAGCCATCAGTGGTGCATGCTTATCTTTGTGTTATCTTTGGTCTAAGCTGCAGATATAACTGCCTTGGATCATGTCCACCTCCCTAAATGCCTACAGCCAAAAACACCATGAAACGCTGCAGTCCGTCACAATGAAACGCTGCAGTCCGTCACAATGAAACGCTGCAGTCCGTCACAATGAAACGCTGCAGCCCGTCACAATGAAACGCTGCAGTCCGTCACAATGAAACGCTGCAGTCCGTCACAATGAAACGCTGCAGTCCGTCACAATGAAACGCTGCAGTCCGTCACAATGAAACGCTGCAGTCCGTCACAATGAAACGCTGCAGCCCGTCACAATGAAACGCTGCAGCCCGTCACAATGAAACTCTGCAGTCCGTCACAATGAAACGCTGCAGTCTGTCACAATGAAACGCTGCAGCCCGTCACAATGAAACGCTGCAGCCCGTCACAATGAAACGCTGCAGCCCGTCACAATGAAACGCTGCAGTCCGTCACAATGAAACGCTGCAGTCCGTCACAATGAAACGCTGCAGCCCGTCACAATGAAACGCTGCAGCCCGTCACAATGAAACGCTGCAGCCCGTCACAATGAAACGCTGCAGCCCGTCACAATGAAACGCTGCAGCCCGTCACAATGAAACGCTGCAGCCCGTCACAATGAAACGCTGCAGCCCGTCACAATGAAACGCTGCAGCCCGTCACAATGAAACGCTGCAGCCCGTCACAATGAAACGCTGCAGTCCGTCACAATGAAACGCTGCAGTCCGTCACAATGAAACGCTGCAGTCCGTCACAATGAAACGCTGCAGTCCGTCACAAAAAAAACGCTGCAGTGATGCACTTGATCTCTCTGGGGCTGCTTTTATGGTCTCTCTGGGGACTGCTACACACGACACTTTCCGTCTGCAGACGCACATATACCGACTTAGAGAAATGCATCTCCAAGTCTCCACTGCCTATCCTCTCTCTCCAACTCCCCTAAAGTCTGGACTGCCTATCCTCTCTCTCTAACTCCTCTAAAGTCTCCACTGCCTATCCTCTCTCTCTAACTCCCCTAAAGTCTGGACTGCCTATCCTCTCTCTCTAACTCCCCTAAAGTCTGGACTGCCTATCCTCTCTCTCTAACTCCTCTAAAGTCTCGACTGCCTATCCTCTCTCTCTAACTCCTCTAAAGTCTCGACTGCCTATCCTCTCTCTCTAACTCCTCTAAAGTCTCGACTGCCTATCCTCTCTCTCTAACTCCTCTAAAGTCTCGACTGCCTATCCTCTCTCTCTAACTCCTCTAAAGTCTCGACTGCCTATCCTCTCTCTCTAACTCCTCTAAAGTCTCGACTGCCTATCCTCTCTCGGAAACTAACGGAGCCATAAGATCTGGTTCCGTTAGAAGAGCCGTAATTCACATCACTACAACGTAGGCTACAGGCGTTGCATGACATCGAACGTTAAATGACAATGCAATATTCGTATATGCCAGAGTAGCTTACTGTATAAATTGACCTTAACGTTACTGTATTTGAAAGTTCCCAGATCACACAGCTGGCTACTGATATGGGCTAACGTTAGTGCAACGCTAGCTAACTGGGTTGATATCCAGCTAGCAAGTAGGCTAAGTTAGAACATGATTGTACTGCAAATATTTAATAATACATGTCAAACAAGAAGTCACAATCAGTCAGATATTTATTTTTATGATACGTTAGTTACCTACTGAGACTACTTCACTGAACAATGTATATTGTTTTGTCTAACAGAAAAAAGCACAGCAGATCAGGCAGAGACACAGGGCAGTGCAGCTTCTCTTCGTCATCAGGAGGACAGTAGGTTAGTATTGGTTAGGCTAAGGTCAATGTGTTGTTGTCATGTTACAGTTATCTTTAGGTAAATAACTTGTTTAAACACAAGTAATCAGATGCAGATGACAAATGACCTGTATAAGGGCGGTGGAACTGATTTTTTTAAAGATCATATTCAAAGCAGCTGGACGTCCATAGCAGTCCTGTACAAAGGCTATTACAAGAATAAAAATCTGCATGAGGTAACTGCCTCAATAGAATAGGATTTAACATATCATCGTAATGTACTTGGTGTGCATCCACCAAAAAATGTAAAAATAATGAGATCCAAAGATAACACATTCAATTGTAAGCAAGGGAAGGGTCAAGGGAGTGCACCCCATGGTATTTTTTACATAAAAACGTAAGCGATTACAGATTAATTTAACAGATTAAGCATTTTGTGAAAAAGGTTAAAGGTGAATATGATAATTGAATTTGATAATCTATGGTGGGTCAGATAGTAGCATACATGTCATGCAAATTGTAATTCTTCAAGTCTCATAAGTGAATCTATATTGACCTATAAAAGTATAAAGTGATCTGTCTTTTTCTTTTGATATTAAAGCAATGTAGAATATGCATCAAATATAATATGAAATAGTGCTGTTGAAATAGTGCATTGCAATTTACATATAAGATATAGTGGTGATCCAGAGTCAATCCTTAGAGACGGCAGACTATATATTCAAATATTATTGTTTGGAGGCTATATATTAAAACAAAAGGCTCAGCTACAACTTTATTTTCCATGTTTTCTAATAAACAATTCACTGAAAAATTTGTTGTCTTCCAATTTTTCGACTGCTTGACCTCAGAGACAACATTTGGCGTGAAGTAGCTTCAATGTAGCAAGCTACGTTTGCCATGTGGCTTGTAGCTTAGCTAGCTACATTTCTCTGAGGGATAGCTTTCATGTAGCGGAGCTATGTTTTTTGTTAAATAACTAGTAGTTTAGCGTGCTACATTTTTCAACTAGCTTGCCCAACACAGGTCCTTCGTATGGACGTCCAGCTATTGCTGATTCTAGCAACCTAATGGTATCAGTTAGCGTCCACTACCAAACGCACAACACACTCCATGGTGCACCCAAAGCAAATATAATACCACGACAGGCTATCCGGTGGAATTGTGTGTTTATACCATAATTTTGAAGTCATTCTATAGTTGAATCCTATACTTTGTGAAATTTTGCTATCGCCCCATGTTCTCTGTGGAAGGAGCCAATGCGTTGATGTGTGGCGGCGGAGCGACACCTTGTGAGCGGCACACGCAAGCACACTGGCTACAAATTTGCAGGATACGTTTTCTAACGCTGCGTTCTCACATCGAGCGACTTCGTCGCCCAGTTGCCGGAATTCATTTTCTATGAAGCTGAGAGATGGGTCAGCGACCTGAGCGACCAAAATCGGCTGATAAATGTTGTCCGCAATTTAACTTTTGAGTGACCATTGGCCGCAACAGCCAATCAGAGTTCCACGCTTCATATTTCTCCAACCGACACAAAACCATTTAGTGGATAATTGTTCCACTCGATTTCACTCAAATTGCAGCAATGGAGGAGCAGCTAATAATAATGGTCCAAGCCTATCCCTTCCTGTTCAATGTATAACATAACCTTAAAGGATATATGTGGCTGTTCTACCATTATCACATTGAGCCCAAACTACATGTTGAGTTTTATACATAAATCTATCTATGTAGCTAGATAGATTTATAGCTTGCGATGATGCTAAATATAGGCTTGCCTATGGCTAGCTAGCGAGAACACATAATTATCAGTGTCATGACATAACTATGAAGAATAGGATGCATCGCAAATATGTCTTTGTTATATGGAGGCTACTGCCGTTGTTTCTCTTCATCAAAAAATTGTAGCTGCACGAGCTGACACAATGAGCTGGATGACACAATGGAAAGCTCTTGCCCCGCCCCCAGCCTAGTAGAATTGACCGACTCATCGACCAAGTTGCTCGCTGTGAGAATGTGGGGTAACTTTCACATGACTTCCCAATCGCGGCAACTAACATTAGCTAGCTAGATACCTAAGCTATATATATTATTAATAACTATCTATATTTATTCTTTATCAGGATATATGCATCGGGTTGTTTTCGGTTTATGAAAAGAAAAGAAGAACAGCACAAAAAAAAAAAAACCAACTGTGTCCTTTTTTTTTTTTTTTTAGTCATCTTCAGTGAAATGACCAGCACACACACACAACACACTTGTCTCACTCTCACGTGGTGTGTCACATACGAACTGCCACCACCACAAGCCACTTTTTTTGCTATGTTTGGATTGGTTGCTTGTTTGTTGTGAAATGTTTTGTTTTTTTTTTTTGACCTAGGAACAATGCACACTGAAATTATTTTTTTTACGTAAATAGCTAACGAATACTATGTTGATTATTTTGGGTTACGCCCGGTTGAGAGCCGAAAGCTGACCTCTCGGTTACGCCTGTGTTTTGTTTACCGCTAACCCAGATGGAATTATTGTAATTTCTGTTATTCCAACAGTGTCGCAACTACTATCGCAGGTAACGTTACAAAGTATCGCTCCGCCTCTGCACGGCAATGCATTGGTTCATTCCACAGAGAACATAAGGCGATAGCAAAGTGCGTTTGATAGTGGACACGAACTGATACCATTAGGTTGCGCTAGCATTAGCAATAGCTGGACGTGTGTACAAAGAACAGGATGGAATCAGCTGAAAATGGTCTCCATCAATTGACATGATCAAGAGTCGTAAAAAAAATTTAAGTGCAAAATTCCAAACTAAACCTTTAATATTGCATAAATACACATTTCAGGCCTATTTAAAATAAATAAAGTTATATGTAAATGTAAAGAGGAATATCTTAGGTCCCTATAATTTCTCTGACTGTCTGTGGGGGGTCAGTCAGCAGAATCTATCTTCACTGGCTGTGTGCGAGCGCTTGCTTTACAAATCAATACACCTTCCCAAACAAATGACACTGTGGGTGTTGTCTGTGCCATTGCAATTCAAACAAGAGGATAAATTATTTTCCAGTCGATATCGTGGCCATCGGTCATTATCCTCTCTCCACCAAACAGAGGTTTCCATAAACCTACGGCAAATAAAAAATGTTGCTTCTGTGTTCTTGGTAACACTCGTTGACCTGGTTTATTGAAGCATAGAAACCTTGTCGCTAGTTAAAAACGGGAAAACAGACAGTGATTTTTTTACAGCAGCTGTCCATGGGAGACCCATAGGTTTCTCATTCAGCTCATGAGTATGTGACTGAAGCACCTGTCCACTGCATAATGAACATTAGCTCTACCAAAAATAAAAACACTGAAGTCAAAGGGTATTTATTCATAGATTATGCAAAATAACACGTCCAACTTAACCAAACGTGATTTGCTGCTGATTTACAAAATATCCAAAGCATTGCATGCATTAAATATTTAGATTACTGTACAGAGACAGCATTATCCACAGCCACATTGTCCGCAGCCGTGCACTCGACTAACAATTAAAGAACATCTTAATCGGGGCTCTAAAGTCTGAGTCTGAGATTATTTTGAGATGACAAAATAACACAATTTCACAAACTGCCAATGCTTCAGATAAATCAGTAATAATGAAAAAATATTACTGAAAACATCTCAGCAATTTGCTAAATGAGCTGATAATATTAGCCCTTATACGAGACTTGTGAGCAGCTTGAGATTGGGACGGAGATATTCAAGGGAATATGAAAAGAGTTGGTCAATCCATTAGATTATGGGTTTTCAACAGGGGGTCCGCATCACCCCCCCCACCCCGTCTCAAGATCACAATCTCCTCCCCCCAACCAACCCTTCCCTCCGATATGCAATCTCCCCCCAACCCCCTGTCCGGTTTGCAACCCCCCCCATTGGAGACCCCGGGATGCCTTTGAGCCTGGCTGGGGGTCCCAAGATCAAAACCAATTGAAGATCCCTGCTTTAAAGATATATTATATACTAGAGGGAATTATCCCTATTCAGTAATACATTCTAATTTCAAAAGAAAACGTTATGGTATTCCATAATAAATCGTAATAAAATGACTTAATAGCAAGTTATTTGACACACAGAGCACAGCCTGGCACTTCCCTATACTGTGAATTGTGTTCTACTGCAGTGCCAGCAGAAGCCTGCTGTCAGTCGAAACTTCAGAAATGCGCGAGAGCTTTCAACTTCGAAAGCTGCGCGATGGACTCTCACAGAGAGCACTGGGAACATGGAGGAGGGGATCCATTATCGTTGTTTCCCCGCTCGCAATTATCCCATGTGAAATTCCACTGCAGCGGCTGTTATTTACATTCGCATGCTGTCCAGTTATTGGGAGGAAATGTAATTATGTTCTTCAGTGTTAGAGCGACGGCACAGCAGCTGTTCCTCTCGCTGGTTTTTAGTGCAAAACGTATAATTGAAACGTCAAAGGGAGTGTCTGTATATGTGAGGATTTATCATGGCTTCGCCTTTGTTGGACAGTATTTCAAGGTTGTGGAGTGCAAACATGGGGGCAGCACGGTGGTGCAGTGGCTATCGCTGTAGCAAGAAGGTACTGAGTTTGAATCCCGGCTGAGGGCCTATCTGTGTGGAGTTTGCATGTTCTCCCTGTGTCCGTGGGGGTTTCCTCCGGGTATTCCGGTTTGCTCCCACAGCCCAAAGACATGGCAATTTGGCTAATTGGAGACTCTATATTGCCCATAGTTATGGCTTCCATATTACACTGTATTTTAAAAAGTTCTCATGGCTTCCATATTACACTGTATTTTAAAAAGTTCTCATGGCTTCCATATTACACTGTATTTATCGCTTCCATATTACACTGTATTTATCGCGTCCATATTACACTGTATTTATCACTTCCATATTACACTGTATTTATCGCGTCCATATTACACTGTATTTATCGCTTCCATATTACACTGTATTTATCACTTCCATATTACACTGTATTTATCACTTCCATATTACACTGTATTTATCGCGTCCATATTACACTGTATTTATCGCTTCCATATTACACTGTATTTATCGCTTCCATATTACACTGTATTTATCGCTTCCATATTACACTGTATTTATCGCTTCCATATTACACTGTATTTATCGCTTCCATATTACACTGTATTTATCGCTTCCATATTACACTGTATTTATCGCGTCCATATTACACTGTATTTATCGCTTCCATATTACACTGTATTTATCGCTTCCATATTACACTGTATTTATCGCTTCCATATTACACTGTATTTATCGCTTCCATATTACACTGTATTTATCGCTTCCATATTACACTGTATTTATCGCGTCCATATTACACTGTATTTATCGCTTCCATATTACACTGTATTTATCTCTTCCATATTACACTGTATTTATCGCTTCCATATTACACTGTATTTATCGCTTCCATATTACACTGTATTTATCGCGTCCATATTACACTGTATTTATCGCTTCCATATTACACTGTATTTATCGCTTCCATATTACACTGTATTTATCGCTTCCATATTACACTGTATTTATCGCGTCCATATTACACTGTATTTATCGCTTCCATATTACACTGTATTTATCGCTTCCATATTACACTGTATTTATCGCTTCCATATTACACTGTATTTATCGCGTCCATATTACACTGTATTTATCGCTTCCATATTACACTGTATTTATCGTGTCCATATTACACTGTATTTATCGCTTCCATATTACACTGTATTTATCTCTTCCATATTACACTGTATTTATCGCTTCCATATTACACTGTATTTATCGCTTCCATATTACACTGTATTTATCGCTTCCATATTACACTGTATTTATCGTGTCCATATTACACTGTATTTATTGCTTTCCACTAGATGCTATGTGGATTTGTTTCAAATGATGGTTGTGGTGTTTGTTTTTCACCAATCACTGGTTGTGTTATTAGTTTGTGTTATGTGCTAAACGGTTTTGCACACACAAAAGGTAAATCAGGCCCTATACGTGCAAACAAAGGCTAAATCACTGGAATCCTAGTATATTCACAGATATGAACTATCATATAAAAATTACTTCCAACCATAATCATCAAATCATTTCCCCCAAGCATCTTTGAAATTATTTTTTTACATAACATAGTCCTGTTATATACATGTTATGTATAAATATTATTAAATTAGTACACTTGTATACTGTTTAACAGTCTGGCCTTGAAGTGTTATTTAAAATAATAGTAATATTTCCACCTTCCTTCACTCTATTAGGGTCCCACAATGTGTACAGGTTGTCATTCCAGGAAAGCTCTGAATTAATTTGTTCAGCTAATTGCATACTGTTCTGACTATGACATTATTTAATAAACATTGGTTAGTATTTATAATATATTGTGCTGTTGGAATTGTGCTTGTCTACAAAAAAGGGTTTCAATGAAGTGTTTCAAGTTTTTCCGATTCAAATGAGCTCCTTCAACAAATAAGTATCAGGTATTGAGCTTTATTGATTGTGAGTCATTTTTGTTCGATGTGGATCGGACAAAGAATCTGAACAGCGATTCCAGCTCAACTCACTGAGCTGCCCCAGATTTCTTTATGGGAGGGGTGGGGGCAATATTAACAAATATACATAGAAAAATACAAACAAGTCTCGAACAAGTCAGAAGTTCTAGAGAACGAAACACAAAGATATCAAATCAATACCAGTGAGTTTTCTGTGTATTTCTGCTTTTGCCACGGTTTGATTTTTCACGTTTAAACTTTTTTTCCATCCTCAGCACCCCCTCTCTCAGGCAGTTTTGATCCTCTGACACATTCCTGTGTGTAGGTGTAAGTAAGCCGTGGCTTTCTGAAGGGAGAAGGGGTGAGGGAGGGATTACTCTTTGGAAAAGGGATGATATTATGGTCCCAGAAAACAACATTTCTGAGCTCTGGATGCACAGTCCCAGGTATGTTTCCATATAAACACATAAAACATTTAATATGGTGGCAAATAGACCATGAAATCATTTCATTAACCAAAATATCACAAACTAAATTAAACAAATGTGTAGCACACAATGTGTTTTCCCCCCACAAAGTAAGATTTCATCACATGAAATCTAAGATGCAAACATCCTTATAATCTTCCACCATCTCTAAAATACAGAAGGTGAAATTGACTCCAGGTAATGCAATAAGGTTATTTACAGCCCAAATACACAATTAGACATACTTTTTAGTACCACTTCAATTACCATTAATGGATAGAGTACAGGATCCCGTGGATATCCATAAGTAAAGAGGGTAAATGCTTGACACATGCATTAATGATAATTTATTCTTCATTTGGCCGACGAGAGAGAGCCCTGTTTATTATGAATACTTATGAAGCAGAAACTGTATATCAGCCTGTTTCATGATCCCTGTGAGAAAGCAAAGCTCAGGAATCAATGATCCTGCTTTTATTAGGAAAGAGGAAACAATGAAGGGCATTTATAGAATACTAATCTATCTCACACTATACAGACCTGAGCTTCAACCACTGTCAGAAACAGACAATACATGTGTGTGTGTGTGTAGCTTTATTTCTGTATGTGTATGTTTGTGTGTGTGCGTGTGCATGCATGTGTGTGTGTGCGTCTTCATGTACATGTGAGTGTGTGTGTATGTGAGTGTGAATTTCCATGTGTGTGTGTAGCTTTATTTCTGTATGTGTATGTTTGTGTGTGTGCGTGTGCATGCATGTGAGTATGTGTGTGTGCGTCTTCATGTACATGTGAGTGTGTGTGTATGTGAGTGTGAATTTCCATGTGTGTGTGTGTGTAGCTTTATTTCTGTATGTGTATGTTTGTGTGTGTGCGTGTGTATGCATGTGAGTGTGTATGTGTGTGTGTGCGTCTTCATGTACATGTGAGTGTGTGTGTATGTGAGTGTGAATTTCCATGTGTGTGTGTGTAGCTTTATTTCTGTATGTGTATGTTTGTGTGTGTGCGTGTGCATGCATGTGAGTGTGTGTGTGTATGTGTGTGTGTGCGTCTTCATGTACATGTGAGTGTGTGTGTATGTGAGTGTGAATTTCCATGTGTGTGTAGCTTTATTTCTGTATGTGTATGTTTGTGTGTGTGCGTGTGCATGCATGTGAGTGTGTGTATGTGTGTGTGCGTCTTCATGTACATGTGAGTGTGTGTGTATGTGAGTGTGAATTTCCATGTGTGTGTGTGTGTAGCTTTATTTCTGTATGTGTATGTTTGTGTGTGTGCGTGTGCATGCATGTGAGTGTGTGTGTGTGTGTGTATGTGTATGTGTGTGTGCGTCTTCATGTACATGTGAGTGTGTGTGTATGTGAGTGTGAATTTCCATGTGTGTGTGTGTAGCTTTATTTCTGTATGTGTATGTTTGTGTGTGTGCATGTGCATGCATGTGAGTGTGTGTGTGTGTATGTGCGTCTTCATGTACATGTGAGTGTGTGTGTATGTGAGTGTGAATTTCCATGTGTGTGTGTGTGTGCACATGTATGTTTGTCGGAAGCCTTCATAAACACAAATGGACAGCAAGTTTGCACTTTATGCATTGATATGATTCTCATACACACAAAAACATTTCATGCTGTGATATAATTCTCATACACACAAAAACACTTCATGCTGTGATATGATTCTCATACACACAAACACACTCCATGCAGCGATATGATTCTCATACACACAAAAACACGTCATGCAGTGATATGATTCTCATACACACAAAAACATGTCATGCAGCGATATGATTCTCAGACACACAAAAACACTTCATGCTGTGATATGATTCTCATACACACAAAAACACTTCATGCTGTGATATGATTCTCATACACACAAAAACACTTCATGCTGTGATATGATTCTCATACACACAAAAACACTTCATGCTGTGATATGATTCTCATACACACAAAAACACTGATTGATGTTGATTTTATAAAGGTAAATCCATGATGCCAAATCAATTCCCCTTGACAGCCAAACACTCATGCAAGTCTGTACTGCAGTTCCTTCAGTCAACAATCCCTGCCAGGCACGGCTCCAGCCTTTCCTTTTGGAAAGGGGGGGGGGGTGGCTATTGTTACCCGTACCTTGGACGCAACGTATAGCGATGCTTATTCCCTGTTCTACATTCTCTAAAGCTTCCTGCTTGGACAGAGGCCTCTGAATAATCGATAAAGAGCAGACTGCCACTGGCAGCAGAATGGCACAGCAGAGCCACGCAGTGAATAACCATAAGGACTAAAATAATCCTAAAGCACAACTTAACTTCAAACTTCAACACCTGCCATTCCGCGGAGTTCATCAACTGCAAGTACAAGTGACGAAATCGGGTGCAAGAACGCTCATTCTTCCTCTCTGCACAACATGAATATCTGCATTAGCATGTGCGGGCTTGAGACGTGCTCGCAGCGAGCGGGCACAAAGTTTTCAGCGAGTTCTAAAGGCACGCACAAACGCTGCGGCTTCCCCCGTGCTTCCTCTTGCCTCTGAGAGTCTGCACGGCTGTACCCAGATTTCATCTGAAGACCAAGCTTTCATCAACACAAAACATCTAAGAAAAAAGAGGCGGGAAAGACGGAAGCGCGAATCCTGAGACACTTTCTAATTGTGATGGATTTTCGATCCGTGTAAACGGACAGCTATCCCACCGCGTCTGACGGCGAGTAACCTTTTTAAAACCGCTGTCCTTTGTGTCTGCAGCGGGAGTCCTTGATTGACAGCCTGTTGACGTGGGGAGATATATGAATTTGATAAAGTGGAAAGCCCCGCATTTACTGCTGACCTTTTCACTAATCCATTGTAATTAGAGCCATCGCTTTTCGGAAGCTTTTCAGCAGCTGACCGAGATGTTGGGTGCAGTTTTCGCGGCCTCACCGAGAGGGAGGCGAATCTGAACCTGTGATCTCTGGCGTATGAGCACAGACACGGCTCGTGGTCACCACCTGGTCACCGGTGAGACACTAGAACATCAATCAATAAATCGATCAATCAGGATGAAACAATCAATCCGGTTTATATATAGCAAGTTGTCCGAGCATGCTGAACAGTTTAAGAAAAAGCGGGTACGTGCATACATGCATACAAACACACATGTGCCTACATTATGGGGGTATTATTGTCTCAAAAAGAAATAAATAAATGTAACTGATCCACAAATAAATTAAACGGATCCACAAATAAATGCAGCTGAACCACAAATAAATAAAACGGATTCACAAATAAATGAGACTAATCTGCAAATAAATGTGACTGATTCAGAAATATGTTCTTGCACTCACAAACAAATGTCTACCGAACTAAATCGTGTGCATTTATTTGCAGATTTTTGAGACAATCCGTGTGAAATCGTGTGCATTTATTTGCAGATTTTTGAGACAAACCTCACAGCAAGTTGTGCAAAGAGATCCACAAATAGCAATCTTTTAAAACTGTGTCTACTACAGCCAATCAGACGTCCTTTCGTCCTTTTGACGAATCACAGCAGGTTTCACGCCACGGTTCTGTGAACCTCTCTAGCCCAAGCCTTGGTACTTTCCTTCCCTCAGTGACGACTGGAAGGCGCTCGCCGCCTTCAAAGTTACTATATATAAGTTACTATATTGAAAAATACACAAGGGCATCCTTCTAAGAATTAGCGAACTACAAGCGAAATACCTAGCTACTTGTTTGCAGCTATGGTTTGCAGCCTTGGGGAGGTAGTGTCATTACAGTTCTGAAGGCAACGAGCCGAGGTAGTTTGAACCACAGCTTGACACACCGTTAGCTAGCTACTGCTGGTTAAGTAACTCAGCAACATGTTAGTTGTAGTATTTTAATTGCGAGATGTAACTTCACTTCATCTAGAACTGGGCTCAATAAGTGTGCAAATTAGCAGTCTAACTACTAGTGAAATATAAGTCCGAAGTTGTAACTCGCAAACTGCAGATGATGTCAGGATTGTTTATTACCCTTTTACAGAATCCATTTTGCAAGTCTGTCCGTACTGCCAGACACTTTTTTTAGTCAGCTCATCTCTGTAATAGGCCTAGCACAGTAACTTAGCCAACAAAATATAGGATGATACCACAAATAACATCTTACTGACATAAGTTAGAACTTAGCTAGCTAGCTAACATTAGTGTGTGTCAAGCTGTTGTTAAAACTACCTATCGTTGCCTTCAACACTATAATTACACTAGCCCCATCACTATGTTTTAAAATGTATAAGAGTCAATGACATATGGGGGAATTTAAAAGTAGGTACAGGGGACAAATTGTGAGAAAATTGTATGGGAGTCATTTGAAGATTGGGGGGGGTAATTCAAGCATCTGCTTGCCAACATTGATCGGAGCCGTATCTACTGCGTCCTGTGTACTGCTTACTGTTTAGTGACGTGCAGAATGCGAAAAATATCCCATATAGGCTACTATTATATTCAAATGACTCCCATTTTATTTGCGAACATGAAAATAGACATTGACACTGCCATTAGACACTGAAGATGACTTTGGCCGAAACATGTTTGTCTATTCTCATGTTCACAAATAAAGTATGAAGAAGTTTGAAGTTGCCAAGAGGTTTATTTTTTGATAACTTTGTTGTGATTTGAGTGCGCACTCCCGTTTCTCTTTATTTATTTTTGAGACAATAATACCCCCATACTACACACACACACACACACACACACGTGCATATATGCAAACTCACACACATGCACACAAACACATACGTGCCTACTTGCACACACACACACACACACACACGTGCATACATAATAAATTCATTGAGGACTGTTGCATTCTGCTAATAACAGAGACTTGGCTACACTCACTTATCCCAGATGTAGCCATTGAGCTAGCAGGCCGCACAGCATTCCGCTGGGATAGAAACAAAGACTCCGGTAAGCGCAAGGGAGGGGGGTTATGCATTTACGTACACAACAACTGGTGCACTAATACCAAAATCTTAGACAGGCACTGTTCTTCTGATTTGGAGTACCTGACTGTTAAATGCAGGCCTATTTACCTTCCACGTGAGTTTACCGTTGTTATAGTCACAGCTGTTTATATTCCACCGGATGCTAACGCTAGCATAGCTTTAGGCTACCTGCTCAGTGCCATAAATTCATAACAAGGCACCTATCCCGAAGCAGCCCATATCATTGCTGGTGATTTTAACCATGCTGATTTAAAGGCAGTTCTCCCGAAATTTGAACAACACATCAAATGTGTTACTAGGGGAAAAAACACATTAGACAAGGTTTATTCAAATATTAAGAAAGGTTTTAGGTCAACACCACTACCACACTTAGGCCAGTCAGATCACTTATCCATACTTTTAACACCAGCATATACCCCCCTCAGAAGAAAAGCTCAATCCACCACAAAGACTGTTAAGACATGGCCCGAAGGAGCTTCCTTGCAGCTACAGGATTGCTTTGAAAGGACAAACTGGGACATTTTTGAAGACCAGGATTTAGAGGAGTACACATCAACTGTACTCTGCTACATACAGAACTGTGTCGACAATGTCACCGTCGACAAACACATCAGGGTGTACTCCAACCAGAAGCCCTGGATGACAAAGGAGGTCCAAACTCTCCTCAAGGACCGCAACACCGCCTTCAGGTCCGGTGACAGAGCCCTATACAGCGCCGCTAGAGCCAACCTGAAGAGAGGCATCAGGGATGCTAAAGCGGCTTACAAGAGGAAGATTGAGGACCACTTCACTAACAAGGACCCACGGCGGGTGTGGCAGGGCATACAGCACATCACCAACTACAAGGGCAGCAACCGCACGACTGTAGACGGCGACGCCTCGCTGGCAGAGGAACTTAATTGTTTCTTTGCTCGCTTTGAGGTGAAAGCAGTGGAAACAGACACAACACCTCCACCAGCCTCTAACAGACACACACTCACTGTGCAAGAGCATGATGTGAGGCGTGTGCTCAGAGCGGTGAACCCGAGGAAAGCTGCCGGCCCTGATGGTGTGATGGGAAGGGTGCTGAAGGAATGTGCAGACCAGCTCGCAGCGGTCTTCACAAAGATCTTCAACCTATCCCTGTCTGAATCCATCATCCCACCTTGCCTGAAGTCTGCTACAATCATTCCACTGCCGAAAAAGACTGTCATCAGCGGCCTCAACGACTACCGTCCGGTCGCACTCACACCGGTCATCATGAAGTGCTTCGAGAGACTGGTCCTGCAGCACATCAAAGCCAGCCTCCCACCCACCTTCGACCCATACCAGTTTGCCTACAGAGCGAATAGGTCTACAGAGGATGCCATCGCCACTGCTCTCCACACTGCACTGACCCACCTTGAACACCAGGGGAGCTACGTGAGGATGCTTTTCATAGACTTTAGCTCTGCCTTCAACACCATCATCCCGGGCAGACTGGTCACCAAACTTACCGACTTAGGACTTTCCCAATCCATCTGCCACTGGATCAAGGACTTTTTGACCAACCGCCCCCAGACTGTGAGACTAGGCCCCCACCTCTCCCCCACCCTTACACTCAGCACCGGCTCCCCACAGGGCTGTGTGTTGAGCCCCCTGCTCTACGCCCTCTACACTCATGACTGTGCCTCCGCCCATTCCACCAACACCATTATCAAGTTCGCGGACGACACGACTGTGGTGGGACTAATCTCGGGAGGAGACGAGACAGCCTACAGGGATGAAGTCCAAAGACTGGCAGTGTGGTGTTCAGAGAACAATCTTGTCCTAAACTCCTCAAAAACAAAAGAACTCATAATAGACTTCCGGAAGAACAGTGCAAACCCAGATCCACTATACATCAACGGGGACCGTGTGGAAAGGGTCCCTGATTTCAGGTTCCTGGGCACGCACATCGCTGAGGATCTCTCCTGGACTACCAACACCACTGTGGTTGTCAAGAAGGCACAGCAGCGACTCTATTTCCTGAGGATTCTCAGGAAAAACAACCTGCAGGAGAAGCTGCTGGTGTCCTTCTACCGCTGCTCCATCGAGAGTGTGCTGACATTCTGTATCTCTGCGTGGTATGCCAGCTGCTCAGCAGCGGACAAGAGAGCCCTCCAGAGGGTCATCAATACCGCCCAGAAGATCATCGGCTGCTCACTGCCCTCTTTGGAGGACATTTTCAGCATTCGCTGCCTCAGTAGAGCAGCTACCATATTGAAAGACCCATCCCACCCTGGTCATCATCTGTTTGACCTGCTGCCCTCTGGTAGACGCTTCAGGTCCATCAAATCACGGACAAATAGACTAAAGAACAGTTTCTACCCCAGAGCTATACGAGAACTGAACACTGCCAAACACTGACTGTTACAGTTACTTTATTTATATAACACTGCACTGATGTTACATGTTACATCCACCTGCACTTTTTTAATGTATATATTCCTAACTACTTGTATATAGGGCCACCGCAATTCAGAGATGTGCAATATCCCGAAGTGCAATATTTCATTTCAGTTAACTGTCTTTATATCTGTCTTTATATCTTATTGTTTATAGGCCACATATCTATTTCTTTTTAATTTAGCATTATTCTAGTTTTAACTGTATTTTTAATTGCTGTTTGTATGTGTGGATGCACCGTTTAGGATTGCTGCTCAATTTCGTTGTACCCAGTACAATGACAATAAAGGAATTCTGATTCTGATTCTGACATGCACACAAACACACATACATATGGGGCGGCTGTGGCTCAGGAGGTAGAGTGGGGCGTCCGCTGATCGTAGGGTTGGCGGTTCGATCCCCGGCTCCTCCTGTCCACATGTCGAAGTGTCCTTGGGCAAGACACTGAACCCCAAATTGCTCCCAATGAGCAGGCTAGCACCTTGCATGGTGGCTGCCGCCATTGGTGTGTGAACGGGTGAGTGAGAGGCCATTGTAAAGCGCTTTGGATAAAGGCGCTATATAAGTGCAGTCCATTTACCATTTACCATTACATACCTGCATACATACATGCATACATACATACATACATACAGCCACAATTCAACTCAATCACCTGAGAATAATATTATTTCCCCACCCTCCCACCCCCAAATTGACTAGGCTGTGTTTTTTCTATGGACAATTTCTGTTGTGAAACTATGAAATCCATTTGCATTAAAAGAGCAGGTCTGACAGCGGAGAACATTAATTTTCTGAGTGAAGGACACAACCCAGCTAGCACACATGGGGTAAGCAGACAACAAATAATGTAATATGGAACTTGACAAACCACCACAATGTCTCACACACACACGCACACACACACAGATACAGACACTCACTCACTCACTCACTCTCACAACATGGTCACACACACACACAAACACACCCACTCAGACACACACATACACACACACACACACACACACACACACACACACACACACACACACTCACACACAATAGAAGGATGTCAATATAAGTATCTGGAATGGATGAACCCCGGGTTTTCACCCCAGAAGCTTACCGTGTACAGAAAAGGTGCCTGTCCTAGTTTCAATAGTGCAATTCTTTTGGTGCCATTGCTCATTGTGTGGGCTTGGATCAGGTTTTTCACGCTCCCGTACTGAACATCGACCACCTCAGCCTGGAAATACACAAAAAGAGAGAGGAAAACCACACTGTCATTACCTTTTATACTTCAGCAGTTTGCACAGCGGCTTACAAAACTGTGCAAACAATAAGGCTGGCAGAACATCTGTTCACATGTGAAAAATGTACAGAAACCCAAGCGAGACTAAACACTGCGTTATGAGGACCGGTCCCACCTTAAGGGCAGACTAAAGCCATAATGAAACTAATCAGTTTACAACATTTGCACAACACGTCATTTTTAAAGAACAACCTCAGACAAGGAACTACATGTGAACACATACTTTCACAGTGAAAACAAGGACATCAAAACAACAACCACCTATTTATAATGATCATCATCATTGTTGTTATAAACACATATGTTCCGCGACAATCCTTCTGGAAAAACACAAATAAATCACTGACCCAGTACTCAGTGAGCTCATAGCATTTTTCTGTATTAGCCTTAGAGCAACCTCGTTCAGAGGGGATGAAAGGACAGAGAGAACGTTCAGGAGAAAGACCATTTAAGGACTCGTACAGAAAAGGTTAGGAATGTGGCAGGAGCCCGGAGCCCGGGGCTGGATTCATTTTTCATAAGACCTGTGGCCAAATGAAATGCATCATCAGTGAAGGAAGTGGAGCTCGTTTGCGTTGAGAGTCCAGATGAATGCGAGATTTATCACCACCGTCAGTATTTGCATCATAAAAGCACTGGGCTGAACTGCACGGAAAGGAATGCGACGGGATTTGTGCTCTGAAAAAAGTCATCTGAAATTCTAAAGTTTTAAAAAACACATTGCATATTCATAAATATGCAAAAACATTTTTTAAATAATCGCAATTTGGCGTATAATGTTACAGTATACTACACTGCAGAAAATATGTTTCCATAAACCTGATTAAGCAAAAAAAAAAAAAAAATCTCTATAAATACCTCACATGACTTCACGGTAAAGCAAGAGGCTGTTGGCTTGTTCTGACTAAATGAAACTAAATCTAACATAATTTAAATTTAATTTAAATCTAACATTTCCACCGTAATTGAATTTACTGAAGTGAAAATCATGCTTGCGTTACTGCAGATGAGACAAATATCAGCCTTCATTAACAAAATATGTTTCCACACACGTGCTTTCATCACAACCACCTCCCACACTTGCATGCATACACGCGCATGCACATGTATACACAAATAGACGTATATACACACACATGCATATACATTTACAGTAAAACATAAACACATTCAGGCGCCCGCACACACTTACACACGCGCGCGCCCGCACGCACCCCCAAGCACACACACAGGTAAGTCTGTAATCGAAATGTTCCTATTTGGAATAATGGGGAGGGGGGATGCATAGCCCAGTATTTTATTGCTGATTTAGTGAAAATAGCGATTCCCAAAAGTGCCTCTTTATTTATATTGGGTCCTGAAGAGCAGACCTCAGAGGAGCTGCTTCTGGCACAGACTCAGCTCTTTAAATGGATAATTATTATAGGGAGCTAATGCTAACGCCATCAGGAAGAGCTTCTGTACCTGTGTGTCCTTTTGATTAATCGCTTTGGAGTCTCCAGGGCTCCACTGAATCTCTGTGTTCAAGCACAGGCCACTGACACTGATAAATAAAATGTATGAGTCCTTATGAAAGCACAGGTAAATAAAACACGTCAGTCCTTATGAAAGCACAATCTCAGTGTTCAAGCACAGGCCATTGAGACAGGTAAATAAGACACGTCAGTCCTTATGAAATCAAAGGTAAATAAAACGCGTCAGTCCTTATGAAAACCCAAAATCTGTGTTCAAACACAGGCCACGTGGCTGCAGATACACTGCGCAGAGCACAGGCCGGCGTCCAGGATTCTGCAGGAATAGCAGGACAGATGCCCACAAGGCCACATCTACAACCTGGTGCCAAGCTGCAGCGCGACAGGTGTACACACACACACACACACACACACACATAGACGCAAACACGCACACACACACACACACACACACACACACACATGAACACACACGCACATACACACACAGTAAAAAAATGGCAGGGACAAGGCTCTCATTTGCTCCTAAAAATGTATGTGTGCTAACTGGAAAAATAATTTAGGAGCACATTTACTAATTGGGATACATTCATGTGCTAAATTAAAAATCTAAAAATCAAATGTGCTCCTTGGAAAAAATGTGAGTGTTGAGCCCTGATGGAATCTGCTCAGAGGATATTATTATTTTTTTTTTTTTTTACATCTTTAAATTTTAACTTTTGCAATCAGATTACTGCTGATTAAGTGCATGCTCAATGAATTTAATATATAAGCCAACAGTACAAACGTAGATGTCTGAATGTGTGGTTCTCTTAAGTTTATTGGCTGATAAGGCTTATGGGCTCCTTGAATTATTTTCACCATGGCTCCACATTCAGCACGTAAAATGACTGTACTTTCTGTAAATCACAAGCAATCGCTTTACTCAATCTGACACTAAACACACTTCGTTTACACAATATAATAAAAAAAATTCCACAGACATACATATGTACAGACAGGGTAATGCTTATCTTTTGAAGTTCAGCAGACCTATTTCAATTATTCAATTTGGCTGAAAGGTATTTACAGCTTTCTTCTTCTTTGCCATGTTCAATGGTCCACGATCCCATTGGATGGAATTGATACGTTATAAATGACAAGCTGGCGGCAAGCCTACGAACCGGGCAGGAGAAAGATGTATAATGCGAGCCTCACGTCTCTGTGATTTTGAAACGGTGCCCAACGGTACGTGCAGCACAGTAGTACAGCGAATCCCTGATGTCGTTAAAGGCTGATATGGGGCTGTAATCTCCGTTCGCGGAGGAAAGGGGAAGGGTTTGCGTTAAGCTGCGGTCGTTCTGCGAACCCCCTCGGCATTCCGCTTCCTCTGCTGGAGCGCTGAGATGACTCAGTCATGGCGTGGGGTGGATGTTTGAGTGCGGCCCTTATTGCTTTGCGTTTAGCTTAATAAAACAGCAAATGTTCCCGGGTTATGGGAGTGTCGTCAGCGTGGGAGGTTTGATGGCTTCATTACGGTGACAGGGTAATGGGAGACAGCTCAGGTTAAGCAGACAGATTGTGTCGACGGTACGTTATAATTCTGCAGAGCCGTCGTGTGTGTGGTGTAGCGTATCTTTGGGGGGGGGGGGGGGTTGAGCTGTGGATCTAGTCATCTCCCTCGGAAGGAATGATAGACATGGAAAGTCCCACATCTCTCCATCACCGCCTGCTTCTCCCTTCTTCTTCTTCTTCCAGTCTCTCCATCACCGTCTGCTTCTCTCCCTCATTCATCCGAGCGCATCGCTTTGGCCCAGTTTCAAGACGAGGGGCCCCCTAAGTATTTATGTAAATGCCTTCACTGCTTATTACCAATGCATTTAAATGAAAGACTGTGCAATATTTTTTCTCTCACATTTAATGCGCTTATTAAACCACAATATAAAGACGCATACTTACATTTTCCAAATTTATAAACAGGAAAGGATTAAATTTGCTTTGGATGTTAAGTGCATTGTTCCTATACATGAGAGCTGGATGACTGACATGGCGTGTCTGTTATATAGTGGATGTTTTCGCGCCAAGTTCGACAGCCTACTAGACGGACACACATCTAATATGTGTAGCTACACCGTTAAAGGCAGTCATGGGCCGGTAAAATGTAAATCTCTGTATTGCTTACCAAGTACATTTTCTCCAAATGACAAATCTGAGTAGTATACAAACTTTCAGTAAAAAAAGCTTTGTATTTGTTTTCTTTCATTCTTTTAAAATTCAGGCTTTTTTTGCATAGTTATTTTTAATTGTGGCCATTCTGAATCCTGCTTGACGGTCTTCATTTTTTATATAATTTCAATAATATGTTCAATAATTTCATATCTTTTAACGTTCTTAAACTGAAGATTCAGTTAACTGACCATTCCCTATTTGAATAGTCCCCATGTTGCTCATGCATTAAAGATACTCTTATAATTGCACTGCCAAATTAACATAAAGTTAAGCAGGGGTGTTCAGCCAAATGTAACAAATGTTTCGCACTGTAAACACATTTGTAAAGATAAAATCCCCGCTAGATGTATGCCACTGATATGGTCTGATAATCTGTATTTTACATTGTTACAGACAGAGCAAAACAGTCATAAATGATCTAGGCATTCAAGATCTAGGGGCACAAATATAATAAATCAGTTCTGTGTGTACAATTTCAGCATTTAGCTTTCAAAATACAAATACTACCTTTGTGGTTTACAAGAAGGATAATATTCCACAATAAACACCAAAAAACACAACTTGCCACACAGTTGAAAAACTGCATGGCTACACAGAGGCAATACTGGCCTCTTTTTAGGCAAAAGAAGGTAATTTCTGGCTACATTGAGGTTTAGTCCTACATTGAAGTCAGTGCACCAGAACTCCATTGATTTCAATTGCCAGTAGTGATTGTTACATCAGCATTAGAATGTTCAATTAAGAATGTTCTAATCACATATTTGTGATCTTACAATGCATCTATATTTCGTATATGTTCAGCTTGGTTACAAAGCCAGTGTGTTTCCCATGCAAGTGGGTCCCATCTGGTGATTACGCATAGCTGGTATGAGCGAGCAGGCTAATGTGCATGGCTTACTGACCCCACTGTAATGGTGACGGGCTAGAATAACATCACAGCTGCAAAGCACCACAAATGAAGGATTAAGGATTCTCCAGCTCGCTCTTTCTGCCACCAACCTGGCAGTAATTCTTTCCAAAGTGATCTGAGATGGTACAAGTACGTTTTAATTTATTTTGAGAGGCAGTGGATTGCTTGTGATTGGATGAATGAGTCTTCACCTACAAGGTGGATTTCAAAGGCTAACCCTAACCATTCATTCAGATCAGAGAGTAATTTGTCTTCTTTTTCCCTGCTTAGGAAACACAAACCTTACTTTGAGGAGGTATAATTGCAATACGCCGGCCTTAGGCACACTTGGGAATTAAAGCATAACCTGGAAAATAGCTGGGCTGGATATATTCATTACGCTACAGAGGTTTGTAATAATGTATAAAAGCTTATATTAGCCTCTCAGACAGGGAAGCAAACTTGGTGACTGTTAATTCTCACAGAACAGAGCATTCCGCTCCCCTGGTGTCCTACATGAGGGCTGCTGCTGATCGTCTGTAATGAAGTGTGACTTAGAAGCTGGTCAGTGTTGGCGTTAACGAATGCAGTGATTAGGAGATGGTCAGTGTTGGCGTTAACGAATGCAGTGATTAGGAGATGGTCAGTGTTGGCGTTAACGAATGCAGTGATTAGGAGATGGTCAGTGTTGGCGTTAACTAATGCAGTGATTAGGAGATGGTCAGTGTTGGCGTTAACTAATGCAGTGATTAGGAGATGGTCAGTGTTGGCGTTAATGAATGCAGTGATTAGGAGATGGTCAGTGTTGGCGTTAACGAATGCAGTGATTAGGAGATGGTCAGTGTTGCCGTTAACGAATGCAGTGATTAGGAGATGGTCAGTGTTGGCGTTAACTAATGCAGTGATTAGGAGATGGTCAGTGTTGGCGTTAACTAATGCAGTGATTAGGAGATGGTCAGTGTTGGCGTTAATGAATGCAGTGATTTGTGATTTAATTGTAAATGCGGATTTATTGATTATAAATGCTTCGGAAATATGAATATAACTGTTGTACTTGACTATGTTAAGGTGATGCAACGCCCGGTTATACTGCGTTTCTGTCTAAATGTATAGTTTCTAGAGCCATGGCGTCATAATGATGGTATTAAGAGGTGGAATAATTCAGGTAGGACTGTGTAGGACATCACTGAAGGCCTAGGTGTGAAATGCACGGCCCGCCACTGAGATGGTCAGTGTTGGCGGTAATGAATGCAGTGATAAGGAGATGGTCAGTGTTGACACTAATAAATGCAGTGATTAGGAGATGGTCAGTGTTGGCGGTAATGAATGCAGTGATTAGGAGATGGTCAGTGTTGACACTAAAAAATGCAGTGATTAGGAGATGGTCAGTGTTGACACTAATAAATGCAGTGATTAGGAGATGGTCAGTGTTGGCGGTAATGAATGCAGTGATTAGGAGATGGTCAGTGTTGGCGGTAATGAATGCAGTGATAAGGAGATGGTCAGTGTTGACACTAATAAATGCAGTGATTAGGAAATGGTCAGTGTTGGCGGTAATGAATGCAGTGATTAGGAGATGGTCAGTGTTGACACTAATAAATGCAGTGATTAGGAGATGGTCAGTGTTGACACTAATAAATGCAGTGATTAGGAGATGGTCAGTGTTGGCACTAATAAATGCAGTGATTAGGAGATGGTCAGTGTTGGCACTAATAAATGCAGTGATTAGGAGATGGTCAGTGTTGGTGGTAATGGAGTGACGGTTAGCAGATGGTCAGTGTTGGCGATAATGAATACGGCGGATATTGGATTGTCAGTAATGTACCTCCAGTGTCCCCACAGCAGAGTAGGCGGCGAAGGAGGACAGCTGATCCTCGGAGGCGGGATTACGGCTCCTGGCATCGCACGGCATCCTGTTGGGCAGAAAGCACTGCCCGTTGGCCCTGTCGGTGATGGTGCTGGGGGAAGAGCCAGCCTGGCTGAGGAGAACGCTGTAATTGGTCAACTGAACGTCTGTCAGCCCCAGCTCTGTCCAGTGGTGGAGGAGATACTTGGCTTGGGGCAACCCCCCATCTTCTGTAGAAACAGCATTCAAATCCCTGCAAGGAAGAAAACAAATACAATAAATACAAAATATCTATTATTAGGATGTCTTTGTAGGCGGGGTGGTGACTGGCGGGTACGTTATTTATAAATTGTATTTTATTTTATTTTCTTCCTTCGGTTTGTCCCCCCACCCCCTCGCCCAGATGTAGATCTTTTTCAGTGGCAAGCTAAACAAATATACACTTCCACGCATGGCCATGCAGCGAATCGTAGTGAGATTACCGCAAATCAAAATACTGTAATTTCATACTTGGAGTTTGTTACTGACCGAGGAGAGTCTACAAACACCGCAAATCTGTTGAATCATTGATAATCTCCAAAAATGGGTCACAAAATGGTGCGCTCACACAAAAAAAAATTCTATTGATTTTTAAATGACAGTAAATTAGAAAAATCGGCAGGCTACCGAATGTATTGAAGGGGAAACACTGACTACAATAAAATCGGTGCAGTATAAATCAGGGGGATCAAAGAGCTCGCCTTAGCAGGAGTATTTAAGCAAGTGCTTTCTTTCTCTCTATACACTCATCACTGAAAACATATTTGGACTGCTAAAACACTCAATCCTGAAGGAAAAAATAAATAAAATAAATAAATAAAAAAATCACAAAAAAAAATCAAAAACTTAACAAAAGCCCAATTGGACTGTGCCACACTGCCAAACATTGAACATTGAGACCTGCAAGCCCTTTAGAATATAGAGTGTTTCAGTGTTTCACCCCAGCTCGACTGTGCCCCTTGTACATTTCAGCAGATGCCACTTCTGTACTAGGATTTCTGTCGCAGCTTATATGATACAGTACTGTACTAAATAATCAGAGCTGGAGGAAAGAGTCTTACACCCTAAAGACGCTCAAATCTGAGAAAAATAAAGAAATCATAAAAAGTGAGAAGCTTGGAAACTCCTATGGGGGGGGGGGGGGGGCTTATAAATGCATATTACCGAGTGAAAGGTGAATATAATCCCTTTTATCAAAGGGAAATTAAAAAGGGAAAATTAAAAAGGGAAACACAGAGGGAAAAGAATGAAGAGGTGATTTTCTCCTCTCTTATGAACTGCCATCTCTTCATCTGCCATGGCTTTTCCTGGGGGGAAATTCCACTGCGTTTTACCTTCCTCTGCTCTCCACAGCAGTGACAGGCTTCAGAGAGCAAGAGAGAGAGAGGGGGGAAGAGAGAGAGCAAGAGAGTGGGAGAGAGAGAGAAGGAGACAGAGAGAGAGGGAGAAAAAGAGGGAGAGAGGGAGGGAGAAAGAGAAAGAGAGAGAGAGGCCGAGAGAGACAGAGAGGGAGAGAGAAAGAGGGAGAGAGGAAGGCCTACGCTACCATTGTCCATTTCCAGTCTTTACAGGTTCCAGTACAATTTCACACTGCTACACTCCACTGATCCAGGAAACTGATTTAAAACACTCAGTCCTCACAAAGCTAGTGGGGTTTAAAACACTCAGTCCTCACAAAGCTAGTGGGGTTTAAAACACTCAGTCCTCATAAAGCTAGTGGGGTTTAAAACACTCAGTCCTTACAAAGCTAGTGGGGTTTAAAACACTCAGTCCTTACAAAGCTAGTGGGGTTTAAAACACGCAGTCCTTACAAAGCTAGTGGAGTTTAAAACACTCAGTCCTCACAACGCTAGAGAGGTTTAAAAGACTTGGTCCTCACAATGCTAGAAAGCTACAGAGGAGGCACTATAGCACTAGAGAGCTACAGAACTACAGAGATACAGCATTACAGAGGAGGCACTATAGCGCTAGAGAGCTACAGAACTACAGAGATACAGCATTACAGAGGAGGCACTATAGCGCTAGAGAGCTACAGAGATACAGCATTACAGAGGAGGCACTATAGCGCTAGAGAGCTACATAACTAGTACAGAGATACAGCGCTACAGAGCTACAGTGCTATAGAGGAGGGCCTGAGCCACTGTATCTGGAGACACAACGACAACCGATGTCTCCTGAATTGACATGCATACACATGGATACATCCATAATGGAAATGAAGAAAGAATATACAACAAAGGCATGCTCTTCACATTTGTAAAGATACAATCCCCTCTAGATACATGGCATTGATACAGTCAGATAATCTGTATTTAGCTTTATTACAGATAGAATAAAGCAGTCAAAAATGGTCTGCACACACAGATTGCATAAATATCCTGAGCGGATTCATAATTACTCCCCATTTGCAATAAAACATAGTGAATTGTTCTCCTATACTGGATAACGCTAAATGCTGAATTATAATAGGCATAAGTTGAATGGACACTGTATGCCAGACTGAGAAAGTTTGCACATTCACTTCCGCACAGAAATCTGAAAAGCAAACATCAAAATATGCATTTTATATATTTTCCATCTTTGAAACTTCTTCTTTGAAAATTAGTTCACGAACACAATGCCTCCTTTGTGTGAGAACTATATACAGAGAAGAAACAACACTTCAGAAAAATTTTTTCCTTAAAAATAAACATAATTGTTTAAAACATCAAATATAAACCTGAAATGTTTTGAACAATTTATTAGAAGGATAAACCCCTTGAGATGAACCATCTCATTTTCAAGGGGGTCCTTGATAAAAATATACAGAAAATACAATACATAAAGCAAAATAACACAGATACACTCACACACACACAAAAAAACTCTCCCAAGCCTAGCCACTCCCTCACCCACTGATTCCCCTAAAAATGCCAAAATACATACAGTAGAAATACATGCAGTAGAAATGTATACAGTAAATGTACACATACCCATATAAAGCTATATACATGCATTCACATGCACCTACATATTAGAGATAAATTAATTCCATATCTCAAATATAATTAGAAGCAAGAGCAGGTTGTTTGAAGATAAGTAAAAAGAAATGCCTGAAAGAAATAAAAGGAGGCAATAGTAGTAAAAGGAAGTCATTCACCGAGTGAAAGGTGAATATAATCCCTTTTTATCAAAGGGAAATTAAAAAGGGAAACACATAGGGAAAAGAATGAAGAGGTGATTTTCTCCTCTCTTATGAACTGCCATCTCTTCATCTGCCATGGCTTTTCCTGGGGGGAAATTCCACTGCGTTTTACCTTCCTCTGCTCTCCACAGCAGTGACAGGCTTCAGAGAGAAAGAGAGAGAGAGAGAGAGAGACAGAGAGAGAGAGAGACAGAGAGGGAGAGAGAAAGACAGAGAGGGAGAGAGACAGAGAGGGAGAGAGAAAGACAGAGGGAGAGAGAAAGACAGAGAGAGGGAGAGACAGAGAGAGAGGGAGGCCGAGAGAGACAGAGAGGGAGACAGAGAGAGAGAGAAAGACAGAGACAGAGAGACAGAGAGAGGAAGGCCTACGCTACCATTGTCCATTTCCAGTCTTTACAGGTTCCAGTACAATTTCACACTGCTACACTCCACTGATCCAGGAAACTGATTTAAAACGCTCAGTCCTCACAAAGCTAGTGGGGTTTAAAACACTCAGTCCTCACAAAGCTAGTGGGGTTTAAAACACTCAGTCCTCATAAAGCTAGTGGGGTTTAAAACACTCAGTCCTCACAAAGCTAGTGGGATTTAAAACACTCAGTCCTCACAAAGCTAGTGGGGTTTAAAACACTCAGTCCTCACAAAGCTAGTGGGGTTTAAAACACTCAGTCCTCATAAAGCTAGTGGGATTTAAAACACTCAGTCCTCACAAAGCTAGAGGGGTTTAGAACACTCAGTCCTCACAAAGCTAGTGGGGTTTAAAACACTCAGTCCTTACAAAGCTAGTGGAGTTTAAAACACTCAGTCCTCACAACGCTAGAGAGGTTTAAAAAACTTGGTCCTCAGAACTACAGAGATACAGCGCTAGACAGCTACAGAACTACAGTGCTACAGAGGAGGCACTATAGCGCTAGAGAGCTACAGAACTAGAGATACAGCGCTACAGAGCTACAATGCTATAGAGGAGGCACTATAGCGCTAGAGAGCTACAGAACTAGAGATACAGCGCTACAGAGCTACAATGCTATAGAGGAGGGCCTGAACGATGAACCCGCCCAACGATTAGCTAAGTTGGGAAGTTCTCTTTACCGAGGAGAAGTGGGGTCAGCTGGTTCATGAAGCCCAGAATGTCCCGGCTTGTTCAGAAATATGTACAAAGTGAAGATTAGAGGACCCACTTCGATTCTTGGCGTCTTCAACCTTTTCCTTCAGGTAGGAGTTTTCTTTTTCCAGTGTTTTGACACAATCTTTCGAATCCGATGTGTTGTCCTCATTAGCGGCGTCTCTAAGTTCAAGTTCTGAAACTTGCTCACCAAGTGTAGACAGCGATCCATGTATTGTATTCAAGCTCGCTTATGATCCATTTTTGAGTCGAAATGGGAAAGCATATCAGACTTCAATTGCTGTATGGCGTGCCAAATGGTTTGATTGGAACCCGGTGCTTGATCCATAGCAAAGAACAAGACGATTTGGAGATCAATAATAAACGCACAAAGCAAACTTTTGTTATTGAGATTACGTCCGTAAACACTGATTTAACAATATAACAATCAGAAATGTCCAAATCAAAAGATATGTCTTAAAGGCCGAGCAAAACTAATTTATAATGCAGACTGAGGCTTCAGCAGACGCTCACGCCAACGCCATCTTGTAAGGAAAAGCAATCACATCATTTCACGGGGGGGAAAATTCACTGCTTTTTGCATAGCTTTTTTTGTGTGTAAGTACAAATTTCCTTATTTTCAACATTGAAGATAAACCTTAAATGTGTAAATACGACCATCCTTTTTGTAGAAGATAATATTACTGCAATATTCAAGTCACATTTCCTTGAAAGAAATGTCTCAGTTTGTCTCATCAAATGGAGGTCTCAGCGTCCTTCGCGTGTTCTTGGGAATATTGACAGAGATCCTCAAAGAAAACCCATTAAATGTACCCACTGCAATAAAGAGAGCACTTTGAGATTACATGGACATTACTCATCAGTAAATGTCAAGCAAATAAAAGAGGCACAAATGTTCCCAGTGGTTGCTTTCTAAAACAAGTGCCATTGGAATACATTTTTCAAAGGATGCTCCTAGTTATTACTCTGCTGACTGCTTTCCTTGGTAACCCAGAAACCTGAAACTGACAACATCAACTGTGCCGTTAAAAAGCAGGCATTAGCAATCAGTCTCCAGAACTCAATTCCACAGACACACAGTGCCTTGCTTAGTTGTAAATTGACTTTATGACATAGCAGGACTACAAAACAGCCAGGGTTTGGCTTCTTGGCTTAACCAAGAAAACAAGCCATTTAACAGAGAATCCTCACTCCTCTCTCTTTGCTCTGGTGCCAAACTGCATGTTTGGATATTCAGGAACATTGCAGTCTGTTCGTGACAGAAGCATTAACCAGATGGGTGTCCTGAACATGAGGGCCAGGGAACACTTTTAAACCGATGCCAGGATTCTCCACCATGCCACGAGCCCTCAGAGCTGCATATACACTCATCTTGCACATATACAACAATAAAAAATCACTCAAAAGCCCATGTATTTCAGAAACATTCTCTTAAGAGCATGCCCAGGTGGTTGTAGTGCATCGGCCCACCTGACACAGTCAGGGGCTGACCCATACCGCTGCCCCACCCCTGGGCACTGTGAGTACGGGTAACTGTGGCGACAGTCCCCTGCGGGGGTAGAGCATGGAGCTGATGTTGTTGAGTGCATAGCCTCTTCAGACGGAAGGATCCGAGCAGCTCCAGGGCCTGACACACGCCGTAGGGTTTCTCTCACGCCGCAGCTTGGCTGTCTGGCTCAAGTCTTCCCGCCAGCAGAAGAGAGCGCACAGACTTCCTCTCGCGGAAAAGCTCTAGCGGATTCCAAGATGGCAACAAACAAAACTCTGCACCATCTGCTGCAAAACCTAATGTAGATGCTACACTACAACTTTCACACGTCTGTGCTGAGGGCTAATATGGAGGCTACGCTACAACTTTCACACGTCTGTGCTGATGGCTAATGTAGATGCTAGGCTACAACTTTCACACGTCTGTGCTGAGGGCTATGTAGACACTACGCTACAGCTTTCACACGTCTGTGCTGGAGATTATGTAGATGCTATGCTACAACTTTCACATGTCTGTGCTGAGGAGAAAAATTGCTGGCAATTCAAAACATCACATGAATTTAATAGCAGTGCTAGAATTCCTGGGTTTTGTGTTTCTGAATGATTGACACTTAATAATTTGGCAGTCATTTCTCTTACGTTCAAAATGTAAGCAGCAAGATGGCTGTCTTAATGTTAATGTCTTTATCGTAAAGACCCCCCCCCCAGGTCTGCATACTGCTCACTCTTAAATTAACATTCCTCTCACTTAATGAACCACCGTTGAGTCGGTCACCAGGGTGGCTTGGGGTGAAGACCGTGGTATTTTTTAAAGCCCCGTCATGTGTGGCTTTTTAACGGCAGGTGGGAAAATATGCGGTTATGGGTGATAACAGTGGCGGCAGTCAACGCTGCCTTTCATTGGAGAGCGTGATCCTGTCTTTATATCCCTCTGAGGACTCTCTGTTTAAGGGCTGATAAAGGGAAAGATGAGCGATAGCTTTACATTCCTATATTCAGCTGAAAACGGCCTCCCGCCCCAGAGCAACATAGGAAACCCCAGTAATGAGAAGCAGAGCAGCTTATTTTGGTCGCCGTCGTTTATTGTTTTACACAACTTGTTAAATACTGAGGATTACTACTGAATTCAATAAAAAATCTAGTGAAAAAACGTCAAAACGTCACAATTAGACCTGGGTCATTTACCTGTTTGAAATATGATGCAGATAAAGTTGTACATAAACTCTGGCAGATCCCCGTGCATTTTTACCAAAACCTCTTACACAGCAAAGCTCACGATAATGAAATATTGAAATAATTAAAAATATATTTTTTTTAATTGTCGGTTATCTGCAGAAATTACTTGTCATTGAACCTAAATAATATGATATATATATATATATACTGTGTATATACAGGTGCAGCTCAAAAAATTTGAATATCATGAAAAAGTTCTATATTTTTTGTCACTCATGTCAGAAAGTGAAACTCATATATTATATAGATTCATTACACATAGAGTGAAATATTTCAAGCCTTTATTTCTTGTAATTTTGATGATTATGGCTTACAGCTAATGAAAACCCAAATTCAGTGTCTCAGAAAATTAGAATATTCCATAAAATGAATAAAAAAGGATATTTTAAACAGAAATGTCAGCCTTCTGAAAAGTATGTTCATTTCTATGCACTCAATACTTGGTTGAGGCTCCTTTTGCATGAATTACTGCATCAATGCGGCGTGGCATGGAGGCGATCAGCCTGTGGCACTGCTGAGGTGTAATGGAAGCCCAGGTTGCTTTGATAGCGGCCTTCAGGTCGTCTGCATTGTTGGGTCTAGTGTCTCTCATCTTCCCTTTTTCCCTCAATTTGTAAAGCCTTTTACCGCGATGTGGGACCCATAATGCATCAGCTGCCTTAGATACCGGAGAGCGATTTTGACCGAGGGAACGGTACAAACACTGAACATGCCTGGGTCAAACACGCATTTCAAACACTTTACCTGTTTCCATGGCAATAAAACTTGAAAACACTCCTGAAACCAAAAGCATGTTTACCTACTAACCTGCGCAATCGTATGCAATTAAGACTTTGGCCTGCCTCTTGGTGAAAACGGACATTTCTTTTAAAACAGTCGGTACTCTCCAAAAGTGCTACTGGTGTCTAAAGGGTCAAAGGTCAAAGTGTTTTAAATATGTACTTCCCCATAGGTGGCCCAGGGACTTCCAAGTACATGGCGCATGCTGATTGGACACTCCAACAGGCCATTAACGGTTTTTTATTGGGTACGACAGGCCAGGCCTGTGCAAACCAGTCCTCAGTTACACACTCCAAGGGAATGCATGTGGTAATTGGCCTTTAGTAGCAATGTACTAAATCATGGCTGATTACGCATTTGTTCAAGCCTGGACACGCGGACAGCAGTCTTTCAGCTATTAAATGACTGGAAATGGCAGTGCTTCGTTGAGAACGGCAACTCAGGGTCAATTCATTTTTATGAAGCGCCACATTGGAATTTACCTTAAGTGAAAAAGGAAAAATGTTTCTACTAGCCAAGAAGAAGACAGCGGTGGTATTCAATATTCAGCTCAGTTTTTAATATTATTCCTGCCCATGACAAGAACTATTTTGAAAGGAATCTTTTAAGCCAATATTTAGCGTACCATAGTACTGTACTATGATTTAAGATGCAGTGACACTCTGAAGTTCATTAATAGGGGATGGGGTACGGCTGGATATTCTTATTGCAGGGATCACATACATTAACAGCACACTATGTGTTCCCCAATGGGAGGGAGGGGGGGGGGTGCTAAAAACAACAATAATGTGATCAGATCACAAAAATATAGCATCCCTAATTAATCAATGCACTTCAAAATCAACCGATATCATTATGTAAACTTTAGAAGAGTTTTTGACAGACAGTGCTATAATAAGTGTTTCTCTGTATCACCGTTAGACATTTTCACAGACAATGCAATAATAATGAGGCCATTCCTGAGTCTAGTCTTGAATTCATCCTGGACCTCCTTTTTTGCCTTCCATTCTGCTGCAGCAGTGCACCTCTTAAAGGGCACACTGCACCTCTTAAAGGGCACACTGCACCTCTCAAAAGGCCCACTGCACCTCTTAAAGGGCATGCTGCACCTCTTAAAGGGCACACTGCACCTCTTAAAGGGCACACTGCACCTCTTAAAGGACACACTGCACCTCTTCAAGGACACACTGCACCTCTTAAAAGGCCCACTGCACCTCTTAAAGGGCACACTTAAAGGGCACACTGCACCTCTTAAAGGGCACACTTAAAGGGCACACTACACCTCTTAAGTGCACAAATCTGAAAACGGACTGTATCTGGCCATTTGAGGATGCGTGTTTGCTGTCGTAAACGGACATAATCTCACGCGCAGAGGTCTTCTTGTCCAGAAACTTGCCATTAATTACCAGACATGACCATCCACTTCTCCGAATCAGGAATATCCAAGTCCAGAATTCCCTGATAACAGACTGGGGAGTGTGCAGAAGTCTCTGTAAATATACATGTCGACAGTGGAAATGTACATGTCGACACACTCCCGATGACACGCGGCAAATTTCACTATAATTACAGAGGTGAATACCTTCCAGAAACTCCTCTTTTCATGCAGCGGTAATCCCTGGAAGGGCTTTCCCAATCAGGCAGTGGTAATCCCTGCAAGGGCTTTCCCAGTTATGCACTGCAAGGGCTTTCCCAGTCATGCAGTGGTAATCACTGCAAGGGCTTTCCCAGTCATGCAGTGGTAATCACTGCAAGGGCTTTCCCAGTCATGCAGTGGTAATCCCTGGAAGGGCTTTCCCAGTCATGCAGTGGTAATCCCTGGAAGGGTTTACCCAGTCATGCAGTGGTAATCCCTGCAAGGGCTTTCTCAGTCATGCAGTGGTAATCACTGCAAGGGCTTTCCCAGTCATGCAGTGGTAATCACTACAAGGGCTTTCCCAGTAATGCAGTGGAAATCCCTGGAAGGCCTTTCCCAGTCATGCAGTGGTAATCCCTGGAAGGGCTTTCCCAGTCATGCAGTGGTAATCCCTGGAAGGGCCTTCCCCAGTCATGCAGTGGTAATCCCTGGAAGGCCTTCCCCAGTCATGCAGTGGTAATCCCTGCAAGGGCTTTCCCAGTCATGCAGTGGTAATCCCTGGAAGGCCTTCCCCAGTCATGCAGTGGTAATCCCTACAAGGGCTTTCCCAGTCATGCAGTGGTAATCACTGCAAGGGCTTTCCCAGTCAAGCAGTGGTAATCCATGAAAGGGCTTTCCCAGGCATGCAGTGGTAATCCCTGGAAAGGCTTTCCCAGTCATGTAGGAGAGGCAGAGACCCTCCAGGCTTGATGCAGGGCTGGATACCCTAAACCACAGATATTCAAATCTGGCCCTAGGGGACCAGCAGTGCTTCTGGATTTCATTCTTCCCCTCTAATCATGGACTGGTTTATACCTGGGACACCAGGTGAGTGGGATCTCTGCCCAATCAGTGATGTTAATTAATCAATTAACTCTCAGGTAGAGAAAAAAAACAGCAGTATTACAGATACAAGTGTCTAGGCTCTAGACTGCAGGCAAATGCAAACCCGGATGAGCCAAACAGACAGTTCTCATCATTAAGAGGAGAAGCAAGTTAACAATATGTAATAATTCAATGTTCCAATTACTATTACATGACTTGCTAATCAATCAAGTCAGTTCACAGATGATAATTCATTGACTGAGAAACAGGTGTCAGTTATCAGCGTACACATACAAACATACAGTATATGTGTGTTAATCATTTTTGATCAAACGGGGCTGCCAGGATACCAGCGTCAATCAAAAGCTTCACATGGTTCCACAGACTTATTGTTATGAAATTCATGGAAGGATTTCAATGAATAATGGAAAAGCGGCTTGACAGCCTTTTCACTTGAAGTGTGGCTGGATTTATGCACTGGCTTTTGGCGGGAAGGCGGGATGTATAGAGTAACATTGCTCTGATAGATCACTGTTAGCTCTGTGTGCACGTTAGTGTGCTGAGGTATGCGTGTCGGCCTTAAGCTAAATTATTAGCCACTGCATGCAGGCAAACCAAACAGCTGTAGGCCTACACTGTATATTAGCACTGTAGCCTTATAGCTTGTGTGGAACTGAATTCATCTAGTCTAAAAGATATCTGAACTGGGCCATCTGTCACATAAAATCAAAGAATCATGATTATATTTCACCATAGGCATGATATCCCTTTCAATCTAACCGTCCCTCTTTCGATGCCAAACCCACCACTGGTGTGTGTGGCCAAAAAGCTCGATTTTGGTCTCATCTGATCATAACACCTGTTTCCAATTACAATTTAAATTTTCCCATTTTTTGAGCATACAATAAAGCTCTTTAGCTGTGTTGTTTATTTTATACGGCCGTCTTTTGCTCATCTTAACAAAGGGTGGCGATAATTTGGGGGCAGCGTAAACACGTAGCATGAGAAATTAAATATACTGCTCAACAATTAATAACCCCCCCACAAAGGGAGGCCACTCACAACATGTCATAACTGGAGCGTGTATGGATGATGACCACGCTCACTTTTCTGACTGTTAGAATGGGAAACGATCCGGGTGGTAAAACATTGGGAAGGAAAAGGAGAACGTTTCTGACGTTAGCATGGTCCCGGGACACAGTGGAAGGAAGGGGAACTCCGGCTGAACTCAGGAGAACTGAGATCAAAGGAGGGTGTTGCTTAAAATCAAATCCGGGGAGAATTTCTCCGCAGTGGAAGCGATGCAACGTGGGTAATGCTAAACGATGTTTAAACCTGCTCGCGGCAGCGCACATCACATAAAGCGCCAAACTGAGCGGCGATGCTAAAAATGGGGATTCTGTAATGAACAAAGTCAGATCCTCTCAAAGGCTGTCTGTTTGAGCGAGGGGAATTTCACAGCAGATGTTAGGTTAACAGCAGTTGAAAACTTCAAATGTCAAATAATACCTGGGATCACACAAAATGGGTTCTGTGGGTAAAACAATGTGTGCACATCACTGAAATGAACATGTTCACAAAAGAGAAGGTAAATGTCACTTGATCATTTCATATTAGCCTGGAATTAGCAATTAACTTTTGCGAAAGACTAACAATTCGGCTACAAAACTAACTCTTCCACAAATTTAAGAGGTCACTGGCTATTGTTGTGTGACCTTCATACAATTTACAGATTATAGAAAGCATTAATAATTTTTAACCAAGGAACTGGAGCAATTAAAACAAAGTTAACATAATAACAAAATTAATAAAGACTGCAGTTATAATATTATGTGCTAAATATTATTTTTTCTGATTAGAAACCAATCAAGACACACTATAATCAACAAACTGAATATTTTAGTGATGTGGGACATCAAGTGCTTGTTTAACGTTACAGTGGTAGTGTCTCCTCAGGGAATAAAACCTATGACTTCCAGGTCCAAACTGTAGCTCACTGACCGTTATAGGGATATGCTATCATAGAGATTATTCAAATTAGTGGCACGACAAATTACGAGATCGCAGGTATTCTTGGTGGGATAACATCCAATCTACCAATGCCTTAATGCATTACAGAGCATCAGCACACACCCCCGGCCCCAAAGTGCCCAATTCCGCACGGCTCAAGCTGCATAAAACACCATTTCCCACGTTTAATAGATAAAAATGTTCTAAAAAGGAAAGAGTGAATCAGATTGGTTAATAAACAGTGGAGCGCAATGCGCAGCGTGCCTATCTGCTGCTGTTATCCGCTACAGATCTCATCTCCCATCGGAGAATTCTCCTGCAGCGTTGCTCTTCATCTGCAGTATCTATCTGGAAGAGTTTAAGCAGCACAGAAATGCAGCGCTCAAGCAGGCAGATTAAAGAGATGGAAATGCATCTTCCTCATGTGGAAATAAAGCAAACACTCCTCCACAGGCAAATACACATACATGTACTCACACACATATACAGTCAAGCCGGAAAGTCTGCCCACCCCTTTCACCTTCTCCACGTTTCATTACATTACAGACATATTCTACAATAGATTGAGTTCATTTTTTGTCTCAAAATTCTACACAAAATAGCCTGTAATGACAGTGAAAACATGTTTTTAGAAATTTTTGCAAATGTATACAAAAATCGAAAACTGAAATCTCTCATTTACATAAATATTCATACCCTTTGCTTTAACATATTTTTAAAGTATCATATTTAATATTTGGTCGCATATCCTTTGCATGCTGTTACTTCCAGAAATCTGTGACCCATCAACATCAAAAGACTCTCAATATCTTATTTCTAGGTACTGTTACAAGCAATACTATAAGCTCTCTGCATTTGAATGGATCTCTATGGGAATTGGGGGGTGAGACTAGATTCAGCTGTAAATTACACTGGTACAGTATGGAACACATGGCTGGCTAAATGGCTGAAAGTCATCAAGGGTCTGAGCTATCGAACGAGCCCCAAACCATCACTCTGTTGCCAGATATGGAGTAGATGTGGATGGATCACAGCAAGGGTTATTTCTCCTGACTCATTTTCCTATAGAACACTATGGGGAAAAAACCCTTAAATCTGGCCATATTATTGGCTATTTTGTGTAGAATTTTGTGACAAAAAATGAACTCAATCTATTGTAGAATATGTCTGTAATGTAACAAAACGTGGAGTCGGTGAAAGTGATGGGCAGACTTTCCACGCACGCACAAACACCATGCCAGGAAAATGTCCCCCCATAACAAAGCCATCAGACCCCCTCACTGTAGGGGTTTTTCCTTTAATTTGTCACCCATCTGTATATACACACATACACTGCGCCATTCCCCCCAAACACGCACACACACACACACACGCGCGCGCTCCAGCAGACATCGCTTGGTGGGAAAACATGCTTGGGTCCTTCAGGGTAAAAAAGCGACAGGTTTCAGGTCCAAATTCATTTGGATGTGCCTTTAACTCGATGGGCAACAGGAGCCAAAGAGAAGAGATCAACATGTAAAGCAGATTTTACCTCCAATCCTGGGATTACATGGGATGTGTGTGAGTGTGTGAGTGTGTGTGTGTGTGTGTGTGTGTGTGTGTGCGTGTATGCGTATGTGCATGTATGTGTACAGGAGCGCTGCGTGGGAGGAGCAGGAGGCTCGCTGACAAGATGTGGCAGCCTGCCAGGTGACAGAGAACCCGTTTTTGGGGAGCACCATATATACCCTCAAGACTGGAGACGGCACTTTGCCCTGTGGGTAATCCCACTGCATCCCCCCCCATTTGTACTCTACCCTTCATGGCAGTGCAGGTCTCCCTGCACACAGGACTGGAGTTACAGGATTACAGAAACACCTGCCCTTCAGCCAAGCTTTCTGTGCTTAATCATATCCCACAGTGCTGAGCACAAATCCACTCCCATGCACTACAAACCACTCAACTACTCAACTACCCACAATGCCTGGCAGCCAGCTTAATGCCTTACCACCGTGTGCTGCTCAATTAAGCCATGGCGCCTCAGCTCAAAAAGCAAGGATTTATTAAAACATTAAAAAAGAATCTAATGAAGCTTAATCTGGTATTTATGCACAGGATTGTGTTTGTGTTTTCAGCATGGTCTGTTTATGTACTCCCTCAGGGGATTAATGGAGAGGCATTGTGGGTAGTTGAGTATCTGTGTGGTTTGTAGCCCATGGAAAGCACAGAGAAAACAGAGGTGATAAACGCAATAACAACCTTTTGGGAAACGTGACAGAAAGGCCCCACTGCCTGAACTCCAACACAAAAATCGGTGAAGAAAATTTACTTGGCACACATTCACCTCTGTGGGCAACTTAATAAAAATGTGTGACAGAGTTCACGGAGAGACGGCGTCTCCCCGCACAGCAGCTCTCTTTAAACTCCATCATCCCAGCAAGGTTAACCTGCGCCCAGCGGCGTGCCAAACGCACACAAATGAGAGGATTAAAAAAAGGACAAGTTCGGCCGCGGCTCACCAATTACCAACGCCAAGTGTGGGCTCTAAAATGACATCAGCACGGGACACTCTGTGAATATTTAGTGCTCCCTCATTTTAATCAAAAATAGGTCAGCTTCACTGTACCTTGCACTTAAAGGAGAAGTCAAAAAGCTATTTTACAATACATTTCAACGGTTTACATGCGTTTATATTTATACAACTATGACATCTGTTCCAAATGTCACAGCATTTAGCAGATGCTCTCATGTTTAACAACATACACAGCTAACGTTTCACATACACTCAGATTAAACAGCTGGTATCAAATGAAGCAATGCAAGTTTAGTCCCGCTGCTCAAGTGTACAATGACAGTATCCCATCTGCTAATCAAACCTGAAACCACTCAATTATGAATCTCGCTCCTTCACCAATCCCTCATCAATACTACACTGCCTCTCCAAACACAATGCACACATTGCTCCCCCCCCCCCACCCACAGAACCGCACTCCTCTCCGCTTCTTGGGTCACACTCAATCGGGGATCGATAGAGGCAGTTTACGAAACCTGCGATACTGTAATTACCTGCAGCGATCAATATTCCCACAACACGCGTTTGGCTGTAATAAAGTTCTCTTTGCGAACGGCGTGTTCTTGTCGGCGCTCTGTTGCTATGCAGATGGTGCTCTCCCGTGTCTCAGTAAAAGAGTCGGGTGAACCACAGTCGGCCTGTCCCCCAGCTGCCCCATGGTGCACCAAATATTTGCAGAAATGGCGGCGGTGCCACAAAACCAGTGGCCCAGTGGTCTTGCGGAACCACATCATGACCGTTGGGCCGGCAGGACCCCGGCGACAAGAATGAACGCAGACAAGAGGGACACCATTGTAAAGTGACCTCAGGTGGCATCAGGCTAGTGTGGCCCACATGGCATGTATGCCCGTGGAGCACAGTCAACCGTAGAGTCGACCGTGGCATAGAGTTTACCGTGGCGTAGAGTCAACCGTTGTGTGGAGTCGACCATGGGATAGAGTCGACCATGGCGTAAAGTCAACCGTGGCGTAGAGTCGACCGCGGCGTAGAGTCGACCGTGGCGTATAGTCGACCGCGGCGTAGAGTCGACCGCGGCGTAGTCGACCGTTGCTTAGTCAACTGTTGCATAGAGTCCACCGTTGCGTAAAGTCGAGCGTGGCGTAAAGTGAACCGTGGCGTAGAGTCGACCGTGGCGTAGTCGACCATGGCGTAGAGTCGACCATGGCGTAGAGTCGACCGTGGCATAGAGTTGACCGTGGCACAGCACCTTTGCTAATTTCTTCTGCTCTGCTTCTTAACTACAGAAGTTTCTGATGCTGTGCGAAAGTAAGGATGATCCATCCATCCACATTATTGCGCTTGGCCATGTGACTATTCATAAGATGCATTAAATTGGAATGCTTAGGCATTAAATGAAATGATGTTACATTACATTCACTTAGCATCGACTTACAACGCAGGAGAATCATAAGCGCATTCAACTGATTCATATGATTAATAGTGGCACACCTGGCTAACATCACTGAAGCACCAGTGCAACTTAACCGTGCTAACAGAGAACCAAAGTACAAACTATAAATACATACAGACCACACCCAGCTAGAGTTTGAGTGGAAGTGATACAGCAACGCAGAGCTGAGTACATAGAGTGTGTAAAGTGTGGCTGCTGGACAGTAGATGATGGATCCCGGGATGGTGTGGCACCGCAAGGCCTCACATTGCATTTGTTCTTCCCTCTCTATATCTGGCTAGTATACCCCCCCCACCCCCCACTACTGAACTCCCGGTACCACCCACCCCTCACTGAACTCCCGGTAATGGGACTTTAACAAGGATCCAGTGCTGGGAAAAGCATCCTGCCAAAAGCACTTTAGCGCAGTGATAAAACCCACCCCACCGTGGCACAAATAAAAGATTTAAAAGATTCCTCAGTGGGGAGGGAGGGGTTCAGCTGCTTTCATATGGAAAGGCGCCACCTGAACTGCAGCCTGTATGGAAATGGAAATGGAGTATACTGATATAAACCATACTACTCCAAAAAATGTAAGGGTCAAAGGACATTTTTTGATCATTTTTGTAAGTATGTCTTTTTAAGCCAGATAGGGTTAGAATATTCCCCTATGGGTTGCCATTTGGACTATAGACATCACATTATTATGGGACATGCATTCATTGCACTTATCTTTCGAAACTTTTTAAGTTAACCCAGATTTCCTTTTCAAGGATTTGAAGCACGAACTTAGTCCGACTAAACGGACAAACTGCCTCGAAACACCCATTGTGACACCTCATGCACCATTTGCACTTGTTTTGCATGAGTGTCATTCCATGCATGCCAATTTTAGCAATAAAATGGCTGAGCATTTTCCATTCATCATCACATCATCATGTTGGGGGGTGCATGACTTTTTTTTTAGCTCGTTTGCTTTTATTTATATGCACAAATATATTTGACCCTTAACTTCTTTTGAGTAGTATATATTACTTGGGCAAAAACACACATTATTGGCACATTTTTACATGTTGCAATAATTTAGTTGTAAATGACACGAGTGTGAAATATATGTATCATATCTTCCATAAAACCCACACATATTTACAATACACCTCAGTGTTTTCCGTTCCTGTAAATTTGTTCCAAATGGAGCTGCTCCCACGCCAGCCCGGCAGTGTTCAGAGCCAGGCCTGGGGCCAGCGGCTGCCGTTATTCAAAGCCTAATCTGAACATGTTTGGCGTGGACAGCGCGCGGCCTCCAGCGCATGGAACCCTCTCCGCGTTCTCCTCCCCCCTCTCCTCTCCTCTCCTCCCCTCTCCTCCTCTCCCCTCCTCTCCTCTCAGATGGACTGCAGGTGCTCTCGAGGGTTTACAGGCTCAGTCTCAGAATGGGGGGGTGGTAGGTAGATTGATGGCAGAGAAGCTGATGGAACACTGTGGGACCCCTCCCCTCTCCCTAGTGAGCACAACGGTAAACACACAGCCTCTCACAGGCCATGCATCTGAACACCTGACACTTCCGTCCCAAGGCTGCCGCCTTTTCCTCTGTGTTCCACCGCAATTCCGCATTCTGCTTCCCATATTCCACCTTTTGCATTCCTCTCTCCTTTCCCACCTTTCAAGCCGATCTGCACACCCATCAGTGCCACCATGTAAATGTGCGTGAGGGTGTGTGTGAGTGTGTGTGCGTGCGCAAGTGTGTGAGTGAGTGTGTGTGTGTTTGTGTATACACACATGTTCAACATTAAACCTTCATTTAATTCACAGGCTCCAGGCTCTATTCTCCCTGTGCTCTGATATTAAGCAGGAGAGACACATTTGTGCTGGATGGTGTGTAGAGAAATACAGAGGCTCTGAAGTGGACACAGTCTCCTGGGAGATGAAGCTGGGAGAGGTCCAGAGTGCAGGGTTAATAAAGGTCACCATAGAGAGGAGAAGGAATTAAAAGTGCAGGTTACAGATGTCCCTGCGCGCTCATGAAAGAGGGATGGAACCCCTGGTCACAACATAACGAACACACTCCTCTCACACACACACACACACTCCTCTCTCTCTGTCTCTCTCTCTCTCTCTCTCTCTCTCTCTCTCTCTCTCTCTCTCTCTCTCTCTCTCTCTCTCTCTCTCTCTCTCTCTCTCTCTCTCTCTCTCTCTCTCTCTCTCTCTCTCTCTCTCTCCCTCTCTCCCTCTCGCTCTCTCCCTCTCTCTCTCACACACACACACACACACACTCCTCTCTCTCTCTCTCTCTCTCTCTCACACACACACACACACTCCCCCCCCCCCCTCTCTCTCTCTCTCCCTCTCCCTCTCTCTCTCTATCTCTCTCTCTCTCTCCCTCTCTCCCTCTCGCTCTCTCCCTCTCTCTCTCACACACACACACACACACACTCCTCTCTCTCTCTCTCTCTCTCTCTCACACACACACACACACTCCCCCCCCCCCCTCTCTCTCTCTCTCTGCGTGGTGCATGCTGGGAGCACGGGTGAGAGTGCGGTGTGGAGTGAGTGTGTGAGTGGCGCAGAATTTGAAAATTATTTAACTTTTCTCATTTCCTTTTTTTGGGTATTTCTTGCATGATCAGGAAAGAGTAATTTTAATTTTAATTTGCTGCATTGGAAACTACTTGCTTTGGGTTAAAAGCTTGGAGTTACGGGGGAGATGGCGTCCCCCGAGACGCCGTCACTTTCCATCAGGCATGGAGTTCGCATAGTACCCGAACCTAACGTGAAGATGGAAGAGGTCTTGCTTGCTGTAGGTGAACAGATTGGTCACGCTAATCTGTTTTATGCCTCCCGCATGAACAAGGCAGCAGTGGTGTTTATGAAGGAAGAGCGTTTTGTTAATCGGCTGATTGAAAGCGGTATTTTTTTGGGTGACGTGTTTGTGCCGGTTTCTCCATTAGCTGTACCTTCTACGAGAGTTACAGTGTCTGGTGTTCCACCGTTTATCCCCAATGAGCTGCTGGAACAAGAGCTCCGGCGTTTTGGCAAGTTTGCCAGCTCATTTAAAACTATGAGTCTCGGATGCAAAGATCCGAAACTGAAACATGTTCAGTCATTACGCAGGCAAGTTTTCATGTTTCTTGACTCTCAGACGCAAACTTTAGAAGTGTCATTTAGAGTTAAATATAGAGACAGTCATTACATGGTATATGCCAGTTCTGGCAGCATAAAATGCTTTGAGTGTGGCGATGTTGGGCATAAACGTTTTGCGTGCCCCCACAGACAGACAGCGGAGGCCACAGCTGGAGACAACAGTACCCGGCCTCCTGCGAACGATAAGGATGAGACCGGTGAAAAGGCAGGGTCAGAACAATCTCAAATAGGGGGAACACAAGATCCTTTGACTGAAGTCGTGGATCAGGTCTCCCAGAATGTACAATTGCAAGCGGAAAAGGAACAGGGGGAGCCCGCAGTAATTCTCGCGGATGACGCTGTCGCGTCCACAAGCTCCGCTGGGATAGAAAGTACCGAGACAGGTAGCGATATAGTGGCTAATGTGGAGACGGTGCTAGCTAAGAAGGCCGTATCGAATAGCCAAGCAAACAGTGAAGCAGAGGACATGGACTATGAAAGTGATCTAGAAAGTGACACAGCTGATCTAACAAATAAAAGCGCTGACGTATATTCCGTAGAACAAGTAAACGAGTTTTTAGATCAGACTTTTGGCAAAACCGCAAAAGTAAAAGATCACTTTCCCGATACAGATAAATTCATTAGAACTGTTGGTGTCCTACAAAGACTTGTGGGGACAGATTTATTGGACGAAAGAAAGCGCTACCGTTTAAGGAAACACGTAACCACACTAAAAAAGGCAGATGTCCCGAGAAAGAACAGAGGAAAGAATGTAAAAAGCGCTGTAGTGCGTAAATAAACATGGTCATGCATCGCACGGTGACCTGCTCTTCTTTCATCTTGTTTCTACTGACTATTCTGCTGGTTGTCTTCACTTTTTCTATGCTGGGGCTAAGGGTAGGCTCTTTGAATATTAACGGGGGAAGAGACAGAAATAAGAGGGCGCTAATAGCAGAAGTAGCAAAGCAGAAAAGCTTAGACATACTTTTTCTACAGGAAACTCACAGTGACATTGATAACGAAATAGACTGGGGTTTATTTTGGAATGGCCCTCATTTTCTTAGTCATGGCAGTAATGTTAGTGGGGGTGTTGCAGTCCTCTTTTCGTCCAATTTAAACGTGAATATAATTTCCACAACTGAGATTGTAAAGGGGAGGGTAGTGATAATTAGGGCAGAAATTGAGGGATTCGTTTTCTGCCTTGTAAATGTATATGCACCAAATAAAGGCTCAGATAGGCTAGTTTTATTTAGTACATTGAAGGAAGAGTTAGGGAAGTATGATCAAGATTTAATAATTATGGGTGGAGATTGGAATTGCACAATTGATTTCACATTAGATAGAGTTAGTGAGGAGCCACATTTACAGTCATCTGTAAGTTTAGCTAAGATAGTTACACAGTTAGATATGGTAGATGCATGGAGAATAAAGCATCCAGCAGCCAGGCAATACACGTGGGTCAGGGTTGTAAATAATAGGGTGAGTGCGGCTAGATTGGATCGGCTCTATATATCGGAAGGTATTAGAGGTCGTTTAACCGAAAGCTACATTAGCCCAGTAGGGTTTAGTGATCATCACCTTACTACTGTAGGTCTTGACCTTTCTCCTAGTGAAAAGGTTAAGACCTACTGGCACTTCAACACTAAATTGATTCAAGACAGCACATTTTGCCAGAACTTTGAGGAATTTTGGGATATATGGAAACAAAAAAAGGGTGACTTTGAGTCTTTAAGTCAGTGGTGGGAAATAGGAAAATCCCAGATTCGTGTTCTCTGTCAACAGTACACTTCTTACGCAACTACTAAAATCAGAAAAGCCATTAGAAATCTTGAAATAGAAATTAGAGACATTGAATGTGGCTTACACTCCAGCATAGTTTATCCTAATGAAACAGTGCTTCAGAGAAAGAGACTGGAGCTCAGCTCCTTTATGCAGGAGAGGGTAAAGGGGGCTCTGGTCAGAGCTCGTTTTGCTTCTGTGAAAGACATGGATGCTCCAAGCTCATTCTTCTTCAGTTTGGAGAGGAAGGCAGCACAGAAAAAGCAAATGGTCTCCCTAAAGTTACCCGATGGTAGAGTTACCATGGACCCTGCCGAGATGAGGAGACACGCTGTCAACTTCTACACTGACCTTTTCGGAATAGAGGAGTGTAATGAACAAAATGCAGCTGAGCTCCTGGAGGGGCTCCCTCAGCTCAGTGCTGAGGAGAAAGCAACATTGGATAAAGAGTTGACTTTAGAAGAGCTGACCACGGCTGTGGAACAGCAAGCCACAGGCCGTGCTCCTGGAATAGATGGATTACCTATCGAATTTTATAAAAAGTTTTGGGGTTGCCTGGGAGCTGATTTCCATGAAGTTTTAATGGAGTGTTATCGCAACGGTGTACTACCAACATCATGCAGGAGGGCAGTACTTTCACTTCTTCCTAAGAAAGGAGACCTAGCCCTTTTAAAGAACTGGAGACCTGTAGCACTTCTGTGTGCAGATTACAAAGTGCTTTCCAGAGCACTTTCAAACAGACTGAAGGACTATTTGGAACAAATAGTACAAATGGACCAAACGTATTGTGTACCTGATAGGACAATCATGGACAATCTTTTTCTTATTAGAGATGTTTTAGATGTGTGTAAATTGTATGACATGGATATTGGTGTTTTATCAATTGATCAGGAGAAAGCTTTTGATAGAGTCGATCATGGTTTTTTATTTTCCACCTTAACTGCCTTTGGCTTTGGGGAAAGGTTTATAGCATGGGTGGGGTTACTGTACAATAAAGTAACCAGTATGGTTAAAGTAGGGGGCGGGCTAAGTCGGCCCATTAGCGTAAGCAGGGGGATAAGACAAGGGTGCCCCATTTCAGGACAGCTATATAGCATTTCTATAGAGCCACTATTATGCAGACTTAGAAATAAACTTACTGGGCTCTCTCTTCCAGGGTTATCCCAGAGTCCTCCCATTGTTGTTTCAGCTTATGCTGATGATGTAAATATTTTTATTAAGAACCAGGGAGACATACAAGCGCTGGAAAATTGTCTCAATTTGTATGAAAAGGCCTCATCAGCTAGAGTAAATTGGGGGAAGTGTGAAGCCCTACAGGTGGGGCACTGGAGAGGGGAGGGGGTCCCCAGTCTGCCTAGTGGTTTACAGTGGAGAAGGAATGGGATGAAGGTTCTGGGAGTGCATTTAGGGACAGAAGCATATCAGAAAAAGAATTGGGAGGGTGTAATGGAGAAGGTGTGTGCTAAGTTGTCTAAGTGGAAATGGTTGCTACCCCAGTTGTCGTATAGGGGAAGGGTTCTGGTTGCCAATAACCTGGTCGCCTCGACCCTCTGGCACAGGCTAATCGTTTTATCTCCACCAGGGGGCTTAATAGAGGAGATACAAAGAACAATCGTGAACTTCTTCTGGTCTGGGCAGCACTGGATACGGGCTGCAGCTTTATATCTTCCAGTGGAGGAAGGAGGGCAAGGCTTGGTGGACATTTCTTCCAAGATGAAGGCCTTCAGGCTTAAAGCAGCTCAGAGACTGCTCTACGACTGTGGGGTGAGGTGGCTGGACACAGCCAACCTGATATTACGGAAGGCAGGCGGCCTAGGATATAACAAACAACTGTTTTTACTCAATCTCGATGAGGTGGACATCACAGGGCTTACACCTTTTTATGCCTCGGTGCTTCGAGCATGGCAGGTACTTCAGGCCTCCAGGGACCCAAGTGATCCACCGGGAATGTGGCTCTTTGAAGAACCACTGTTTTTTAATAACTTTCTACAAACTGAAACACTGGCCTCAGCCAGCTTAAGATCAGCTCTACGGGAAGCTGGCTGTGTTAAGCTGGGACACCTCTTGAAGGCCACAAAAACATCCGTGGACCATCTGGGACAGATGGCCAACATCAAATCCTCCAGACTGCTGACAAGGATTGTAAGAGAAGTCTATGCCGCCCTGTCAGAGCCCCTCAGAGCATATGTAGAAAATCGTACTTTATCTGACCAATGGGATGATGAATATGAGTACAGTTTCCCATATCTCTCTGTTACTCCTGCTGTTGGGGAGTGGCAGGAGGGGGAAGACCAGTTTCTCTCTTTCAGAACCCTAAAGCTGCAGGGGTTCAAAGAGATGGGAAAGAAAGCGGCATATAATATCTGTGTGAAGGTGTCGCACTTACGCTCTTTGACAGGGTTAAGAGCGTCGAGGTGGACTGGGGTATTTGGCCCAGACGTTTCCCCGAAAGGCTGCTGGCGGTCCCTATACAAGCTGCCCATTGAAAAACGGGCAGCTGACCTCCAGTGGAGGATAGTGCATGGGGCAATAGCTACAAACAGACACGTGGCACACCTGGATCCTAGTAATGGGGATGGCTGTCCATTCTGTTTAGAGTCAGAAACACTAGTACACTTATTCATTGAGTGTCCAAGGTTAGTGGGGTTATTTGATTTATTAAAGTCATGGGTTTTAGGACTGGGGGAGGGTTTTTCCTTTGAAACTTTTATTTTTGGTCCCAGGTACTCTGCATGTCGGAAAAATGTACATGTACTGCTTAACTTTATGTTCGGAATGGCTAAGCTTGCTATCTGGATCACCCGAAAGAGCAAAATTAAGGAGCTTGGGTCCATAGACCCAGTGCAAGCGCTAACAGGCTTGGTAGCCGCTCGTCTCAGAGTTGAGCATGCATACTATAAGCTAGTTGGCAACATGGAAGCTTTTAACGAAATCTGGGCAGTTGGGGATGTGCTGTGCGCAGCACAAGAAGGGGGAGACCCACTGTTTTATGTCTGAAGAACCAAAATCCTCAAACATACAATATATACGAATCTTTGAACTGGTGGTACTTAGTTAACAAGGCAAGCGTAAAATCCCTTTCTCCTCTTTCTCTTTTCTCTTTCTCTGTTTTCTTTCCTTTTCCTGTGATTGTGTTTTTACTGTAATTTGTGTATTTTGTTGAACTGTCAATAAAGATGATTTTTAAATTCTCAAAATTCTCTCTCTCTCTCTCTCTCTCTCTCTCTCTCTCTCTCTCTCTCTCTCTCTCTCTCTCTCTCTCTCTCTCTCTCTCTCTCTCTCTCTCTCTCTCTCTCTCTCTCTCTCACACACACACACACACACACACAAATCACAACAATACTCACTACAAAATACCCAAAATGCAACTAATCACAATAATACTCACTACACAATACCCACAATGAAACACTAAAAATAAAATACTCACTACACAATACCCACAATGCAACACTAATCACAAGAATACTCACTACACAATACCCACAATGCAACACAAATCACAATAATACTCACTGCACAATACAATACTAACTGCACAATACCCACAATGCAACACTAATCACAATACTCACTCCATAATACAATACTCACTGCATGATACCCACAATGCAACACTAATCACAACAATACTCACTACACAATACAATATCCACTGCACAATACTCCCAATGCAACACGAATCACAAGAACAATCACTACATAATACCCACAATGCAATACTAATCAGAACAATACTCACTACACAATATTCACAATACAACACTAATTAACAATACTCATTACTCAGTACTCACAATGTAATCCCAATAATACTCACTACACAATACCCACAATGCAATACTAGAAATACCCTCAACACAACAGTAATAAAATACAGAAATACTCACAACAGAATAGAAGTTACAACACAATACTCACAACGCAACAATTTTCACTATGCAACTGTCACAACACACTAATACACACAACACATTATACAGCACAACAATAATAAGAATACAATGATACAACACTACTAGTAGTGGTGTCATCCTGTTACTGGCTGATAGTTAGTACAGGAGTAGATACCTCAACACAAGCGGTAAAACCTTTTTTACCCTCAGTTACATCTGGATTATTGTTCTGGGAATTTTATAAGTGCTTTTTTTTGTAAGAAATTAAGCACATACACCAGCTGTGCCACAGAAAACTCAAGTGTTTGTTTGTTGACTCTATCATATTTAAACTTTTTTTTTCTTTTTAAAAGTATTGAAAAATAAAAATATATAAAAATAATGACTCAGTACTCATGGTGTTTCGGCCAATTTTTGTTCAAATATATTTTACAACTACTTACTTTCAAGTGGAAAAATGTATAATTAATTGTGTTTGTGCTCATCGCAGAAAGCTTTTGTGCCTGTCCATCCAGGAGAGCAGAGACACACACACTTTCCTCCCAAACACGTGATGTTGAGCCAATGCTTCTTTCCTCTCCACAGTCCACTAGTTAAGCTCACACTAACGCATGTACACACATGTGCACACGCATGCAAGTACAGAGATACACTGCCTGGTCAACAAAAAAGTCGCCGTTGCACCCGGCATGCATAGTGCCCACTGTACAAGCCTCTGGAGGCAGTGTTATGACCTGGGGTTGCTTCAATTGGTCAGGTCTAGGTTCAGCAACTACTGAATGACCAGGTTATCCCATCAATGGGCATATTCCAGGACGACAGTGCCAAGATTCATCGGGCTCAAATTGTGAAAGAGTGGTTCAGGGAGCATGAGGAGTCCTGACCTTAACCCCATTGAAAGTCTTTGGGATGTGCTGGAGAAGACTTTACGGAGTGGTTTGACTCTCCCGTCGTCAATACAAGATCTTGGCCAAAAATTAATGCAACTCTGGATGGAAATAAATGTTGTGACGTTGCATAAGGTTGTTGAAACAATGCCACGATAAATGTGCGCCATAATCAAAGCTAAAGGCAGTCCAACAAAATATTAGAGTGCGCAACTTTTTTTTTGGCCAGGCAGTGTATAAAGCAACACATATACACACACATGCGCACACACACACGCACACACACACACACACACACGTACGTACGCATGCACGCACATGTGCGCACACACACATATATGCACACACATGCACAACACATATACAGACGCACGCACACATGTATGCATGTGCACATACACAAGCAATTTCCAAGCAATCTGAGATTTAAAAAATAATAAAATAAACACCTTTTATCTTACAAAAAAATTATTAACTCATTAATTGAATAGCCACCTTTTGCAGTAATAACTGCTGAGCATATCTGTGCCATTGTTTCTACAAGGGCAGTCATATGGTTCTGACCAAGTTCACACCAACACTGCTGTACACGTTCCCACAGACGGGCTGCACTTGTGGGTTGCTTCTCTTTGACCTTGTGTCCAGTTTGTCCCAAACTAGCTTGACTTCTCTTGTTGGAAAATTGAAAGAATTTGTTCACCTGATTATTTTGCCGTGTATGGCTTTTTTATGGATTCCAAAATTTTGGTCACTATCCTGTGAAGTCAAACTTAACTTAACTTAAATTTAACTTTTAATTTGAAGTTATTTACAACTGCTTAAATTACATTAAAAACAGAGTACTAGTACTAAAGTAATGCACACACATGCGCACACACCTAGAGGAGGACATACGCACACACGCATACAGACGCACACACACATATACACACACAAAACACATGCACGCACACAAACACACACCTAGAGGAGGACACACACATATGCACATGCAAACACACGTATAAACAGACGCATGCACACACACACACACACACACACACACACAAAACACATGCATGCACGCACACAAACACACACACACAACATATGCACACGCAAACACACATATATACACAGACATGCACACACACACACACACACACACACACACGCACATATACACACACAAAACACACGCACACACAAACACACACACATATAAACATGTACACACACATCTAGAGGAGGACACACACACAGACACACACGCACGCAGACACGCACATATACACACACAAAACACACACAAACAAACATGTACACACACCTAGAGGAGGACACACACTCACATATATACACACGCACACACACGCATGCATGCACACGCATGCACACACGCACATATACACAAACAAAACACATGCACGCACACAAATACACACCTAGAGGACACACTCACACACACATATGCACACGCAAACACACATATATGCAGACGCATGCACACGCACACACATGCGCATATAGACACACACACACACACACACACCTAGAGGAGGACACAGAGCCTGTATAGAATGAGCCACCCAGCAGCCCTTGTCGATTGTTTATTATTTAATGTGTCTGTCAATCTCCCTGTGTTGACTTTTCACTTTCATTTAGCAGAGATCCAGGTCTGTGGTCTCTCCTGAGCGAGGCTAAAGGAAAGGGCTGACCCATCGCTGTGGCCCCGTACAGGCAGAGATCTGTGATTCGCGGCCATGTTGAAAGATAGCAGCTTCAGCAGAAGTCAGCCAGCAGCATGCGATACAAGTCGGAAAGCTCAGATGACAGCAGAGCTCTGCCAGATACGGTTCATTCTTTAGATACCAGTACAGATGGAAAAACACTCCACTGCAGATCCAACACAGTTTCTACGGAGACAAATTCAACATTACGAATCAAAACCGTACACACATGCGAAAGAAGATTTCTTATAATTATTTGGAACAATACGCGTTGCTTTTCAACCATCTGAAATATGCTGGGATTTTTATGGAGTCAAAAGGACCTCCTGAAATAATTGATAATCGTTACTGCAGTAATTGTTTGAGAAGGTCTGTATACAGAGGTAAGAATCTCTACTGCGGTAATTGTTCGAAAACATCTGGGTGTAGAGGTAAGAGTCGTTACTGCGTTAACTGTTTGAGGAGGTCTGGATGCAGAGGTAAGAATTGTTAATGTGGAAATTGTTTGAGCAGGTCTGGATGAAACAGGTAAGAATTGTTCCTTCAGTAATTGTTTTAGCAGGTCTGGATGCAGACGTAATGATCATTACTGTGGTAATTGTTTGAGCAGGTCTGGATGAGAGAGGTAAGAATGGTCACTGTGGTAATTGTTTGAGCAGGTCTGGATGAGAGAGGTAAGAATGGTCACTGTGGTAATTGTTTGAGCAGGTCTGGATGCAGATTAGCCAGAGCTGTGGTAAAACTAGACTGTACTCTCGCCAGATCTCCTGTCTGAGCCAGCAGCTCTCTACCATTGTGTTTGTGCCTCCTGTCTAATGAGAAGAAAACTGGAGCCCCTGTTCCCAAATGATTCCTCTCTTCTATCCCCAAAATCCAATTACGCATCTAGGCGCAGAAACACACCCCTACTTCAGGCAGCACACAAGCCTATTGCCTGTCCAGAAAGCTGTTTACCTGTATACCTGAGAGGGATCCTCATCCAACAAACCCCTGCATCAGCCAGCACACAAGCCTCCCACCCGTCCAGAAAGCCGTTTACCTGTATACCTCAGAGGGAGTCGAGATGTGCTACCGCTCCTGCGCGCACAAGAGAACCAGCGTCAGAGAAGCCCCATGACCACGCCTACTTAACCTCCGTTAAAGGGCAGTGGCCGTCGCAACTGGCAACCTTACAAACAGAAAGCCCGTCCAGGCACATTAACAGGCAGCACAGAAGGGACGGAGGCTGAAGAACAACCTTCTTAGATAACATCTACGGTTTGTTCATTTTTTTTACACTAAAAAAAGTTTGAACAACAGTGTATTCATCTATCATGAGTTTAGCTCCTAAAGTTTCCCCCCTAGCTACAAAAGCAATGTGGAAGAGTGTTGATTCCAGAAGCAATTCAGCACTTGAGAAAACACTGCTCTGGCTGCAATGCATTGTGGGAAACATGCATCTGTGCTACTTTGATTTTAGGCTCCTGGTTTGAGATACAACCTTATTCCGTATTTATGTGCCGGCAAACAGGCTGGAAAAAAAGCAAAGATATTAATACAAGCTTATTCTCTTCAGGCTATTTTCATAATTTACGTTTCAAAAATTCCCTCCATCACAGAACCTTGCTTGTTTGCATTGAGTAAATCTTGATCGCATTACTTGTTGACACGATAAGGCTGAAAAAAATCACCTGCTTTCCTGCCCTAGATAGATTTTTCTTTCAGTGTGTGTGGCACTTATTATCAATCTTATTGGCCCTGGAGGCATGTTCAGTTCAAAAAGCGCATCTAAGATCTCCCGACACACAGAACTGTGCATAAATTTCGGGTTCCATCCTCACGGCCACTTAACTCTGGGCTTGGGCCCCAAATAAACCGTTCCCCTGGTGAAGAAGCTCACACACGTGGTCAAACACATAATCTTCCTCTCTCTTCCAATCTAGAAGTCTCCGCAAAAACAATGACCACGATCTATAAGAGTCTTGCAACTAGTCACCTATAAACAATTTAAATACATTTTCAGAGAGGCACATTTAAATATACATATAGCCAAATTATTCACAGGATACCAAATATACGATAAGAAATGAAAGGCTGAGCAGACCTCCTGCCTGCTATTAAAATGTATATGAATGTATGCATGAGTACTTTAGGCAGTCAGGCCTCGCCTTTCAACTTCAGAACTCCGTGCAATGTTTTATTCACACCTCATCCCAAAATGACATTAGACACTCTCTGTGAATGTGTCTGAAAAGGCAGGGAGAGGGAGAATGGGACAGGGAAAAGAAAGAAAGAGGAAGAAAGAGAGGGAGTAAGAGAGAGGAGGGAAAAATAAAGGGAGACGAAGGACAACGAGAGAGGGAGAGGGAGGGGGAGGGGGAGAGAGAGACATAACAGCTCATATATGCTTTGTGTGGTATTATATGTTCTGCCAGATGAATAAACAGCATCAGAAACGCTAACGCATGGAGACGCGGTCACCGGCACAGTACTGACGGTGTGATAAAAATCTTAAAGAGTAAGTGCACCCACCGTCTCAGCCTGACTACACCTACTACACAATTTAGAAAAATACTTTATGGGGTGAGTGAGGGAGAGGGGTGGGGGCGGAAGAGCTGTGTCCATTTATTTGCATAAATTAACGTACAAGGTACAAATTATTATATTCCACAACCGCATGGCCTATTTCTCACCTCAAATATTTTCATAAGTGTATTTTTGGGGACTATTTTGGTGGAATAAGAGAGTTTATAAACAGGACGCCATGCTGTTCCGGTTTAAAAATGTGGAGCCGAAACAAAAGAAACGTAGTGGGTCTAACCAATCAGGTGCCGGCTGTTTCTGTTGTGGACGACAACAGTTATCCATATTACGTAGAGGGGGGACATCACGATGTGTGTGTGTGTCTCCATGCAGACAAAGCGTGGGGCTGTGATCATACCCACAGCACATGAATGTAGCCGCTTAAGAGGAAGCCTGTCCCTCAGTAATACTCTGGAGAAGCGCTCACACTGCACTTTGTCACCAGCAGAGATTAAGATAAATTAACGAGAGTATGGCGTGGAACCTGCTTTGTTTAAAGAACATTTTTTAAAATAACTACACTGACCGAATGTGCCATTATCAATTACTTTAAACAGAAAGTGTCTGGATATTTTCCCCTTTAACAGTAAGTGTCTGGCTGTTTTTCCTTTTAACAGCAAGTGTCTGGCTGTTTTTCCCTTCGGCAGGAAGTGTCTGGCTGTTTTCCCCTTTAACAGAAAATGTCTGGCTATTTTTCCCTTTAATAGGAAGTGTCTGGCTATTTTCCCCTTTAACAGTAAATGTCTGACTGTTTTTCCCTTTAACAGCAAGTGTCTGGCTGTTTGTTTTCCTTCAGCAGGAAGTGTCTGGCTGTTTTTCCCTTTAACAGGAAGTGTCTGGCTATTTTCCCCTTTAACAGGAAGTGTCTGGCTGTTTTTTCCCTTTTCCTGTTATCAGAGACTTTTGCCATTTGATTGAACCATGTCTGACTGACAGTGGCATCAACATGATCGTAATGTATTACCGTCAATAAAAAAACACAAAGTAATCCAACGATGGGGCAGCGTGGTCAGTATATAAGGGAGGGGGAGCCAAAGACTGATACTTACTATTTTAATACACAAGGTTTACACACGGACAGCCTTGTAGCCTTATGTAAGCATGACTTTCATATTTTATTCATGTTTTTGATAAAACAGAATGAACTTAAATCAATGAAAGACTCTGTAGTAAGACAGGGTTTAATAAATGCAACATTTGCTTTGTTATGTCTCGACAGAATGCATTCTTATGAAACAATAGATGCAATTTAGGGTAATGAGCATGTGAGCTCGGTTATAATCAAAAATTACTTCAAATATACACATAGAAAAAAATCTATTAACACTGTGTTTGAAATGGAATATGTGAATTCTAAGGCCAGAATGATATTATCTACAGTTGCAGCTATCTGTCCAGTCAGTTTGCTTTAATTTAGAAGCTTATAATTTGATATTTCATTGAAATTCAGGACAGCGCCCTCTGGTGGGGTTGTTACATTACTGAATGAAAACAGATGAAGGTAGATTATAATTCCTCCTCTATCCTCTATGGCAGTGGTGTCTTTTTGGAAAAGGGCCGGTGTGGGTGCAGGTTTTTGTTTTAGCCCAGCGCTATAATGGTGGTACTACAAAAAATAACAGCTGATTATCCTGTTGCCTCAACAAAGAGAGGCACACGTAAATATTGGTTGATTGTGTGTAACGCCGGTGGATTATGGATATTTCAGACAATTGGTCACTTGGATACCACATGAAAATGGTTATGGCGAACGGTGGGCGATTTTCTGAGCATTTTGGATATGATGGGCAGTGAGATAATAGTGCCCTGGCGAGTCTGAGAGAGCTGTTCTCGCCGAACGGCAAACACTTCTGCGCCGTTAGCTTAGCACGATAGCAAGGCGTGCTTTCACACTGTTCTATCATCATCATCGTTTAAAGGGGTCCTGTCATTTTCAGTCTCCAGCCTGAGCTTCATTCTATAGGTTCCACAGAGCTGCTTCACGGCTGGTGTACTTACGCATTTATTCCTTTCAAAGTGAAGGAAAATGATGAATAAAAACAGAGGGGATAAACTCAAGCATAAAACTGAAAAAAAGATTAAGTCCTCTTCAGTTTCTTTTTTCCTCTGAGTGAAATGTACTCATTGTTGTGTGTGTCTAATTCATAAATTCCTGTGGATACTGAATGGGACACACAAACGCGCCTTTTATTTCGCCCAGCCGTGAAGCCTGATGCTAGCGGAAAAGGGTTGCAGCGTGTAGCAGCGTGTAGCAGCGATTAGCCCTGCGTGCTGTTGCTCTGCCTGGGTATCAGCAGCCCCTTTCTGTAACAAAAATTACACAGGCCCTGAAATAAAAGTTAGAGCTAACCTGTCATTTGGCCCTTAAAAAAAACTGTTCTTATAATACATACCTATTTACCATACAGGAGCTTTGATCTGCTCTTCAGTGGAGAGGGAAAGGAAGAACCATTCATTCGACAGCTTATACCCGCAAGCACACACAGAGACACAGACACAGACACACACACAAAGAGACATAGGCACACACACACAGACACACACACACACACACCTCCATCTCGCCTGCGGTTTGTAGAGTTCTGTATTTCTGAATCGCACTGGAAATCACCCGTCCCTGCTCTTGCCACGAGGCCAGATTACTACCAAATACTTACTGTAATTACACTGAAGAGTAAAAACATTGTAATGGCACTGGTTACTGATGCACTTAAATGTGCAGCTTGGTAATTAAATAGTGTTTTTGGAGAGACAGAGGCTATAATCGCAGCTAAAGATAGCTGTAATCAAGCTATCAATGTCAGGAGCTCAATCGCACAGCAGCTTCGAAGCATTTCAAACCTGTGATTGTGAGAAAATGTGGTGTGAATAAGGTGTTTATGAAACAATTTACTTTATATTCATCTGGAAAACATATCCCTACCAATTATGGGAACGTATAAACAGGGCAGATAATGATGAGTCTGTTTAAAATTATACACAGTTTACAGTGTCGGTAAGTTTGAGAGGAAACCACACAGACAATTCACTTGCCTTACACACAAGTGCATCCTTCTCTCAGTGCTGGATAAAACCGCAGAATCCTGAATGATCATTAATAACAGATGCTCTTTTTTAAGACAACAAATACCAAGACACATGGCCATGCCTCTTCATAAGCAGAGTGCTGTTAAAGGCAAAAACAACCGATCATCTGGAACATACAATTATGACAAATGTGATTTCAGATTTTGGAGATGACTGGACAGCTGAAGGGCCTCTTCTCAGAAACTGCAAGACCGGCTCTGGCCCGTCTCTGCCAACTCACCATTTCCAACGACGCGATTGGGCTCGAGCGTGAGAGCACACACAGGATAGGGGAGGAGGGAGGAGTTATAGTTGGGGGGAGGGGCGATAGATCTGTTCAGTAACACGTCATAGGCACGTCGGCAGTGCCAGCGAAACAGTTTGAAATGAGCGTGCTAACGTTAATTTACGCAGGTTGAATACCCATCAATCAAATAGGGAGGAGGGGGGAGATGGGGCGTTGACGGTATGGATAGGGGCGGGGCTCCAACTAAACTTTTCATGTTGGGTTGCAGTGAATGGCTCTTCTTTGGAGAAAATGTGGTGGCACAGCTTTTGTTTCGTTTTTTAACTCAAGAATTTATGTAATTTATGTGATTTATGAAATGGAAACAAGATACTGGGCTTTGATTGGCCACTACTCTTTACGTGTGAATGAAATGTCCTTTGACTCTTATTCACTCTGATGTAGCTTGTATAGTTGACTCTGCTGTTTGCACAGTCAGTTTAATCGGACAGGTCACCAGGCTATCGCAAGTCCAGCCGTTAATCTGCAGCAGGTGGAACTAATGCCTACAATCTGCATCGTAAACAAACATCCTCTTAGTGGAGTGGAAACGAATCACACCCTCTGCTCAGTCAACCTGTCTGAAGTCATTTCTCCGATTTCATTTGACCCACGTGACGATAACATGATGGATGCGGTACTGCGCATTTGTACAGCCGAGATGCTGCAGTGCATCAAGCAACATCATGCGAGTGTGAACCTGGGACTGCAAACAGGCCATGCTCTCTGCTGTCAGTTCCAATGCAACAGCACCAGCGCAACCACACGCACACGCACACACACACACACAAACCCCCTTCAGTAAGACATCTACCTCTCTGGTAGGGTTCACCCTCCTCTCAACATTTCTCCTGAACTTGTAATCTCCCACAGCAGGGAGAGACTGATCCTGTGTGGGTGACCCTTGACCTCCGGTGTCTAGACTGGCTGGAGTCCCACAGAGTTTGATCGGTGCTGCAGTGAAGCTAATGACCCCCAAGACAGCCCAACAATCCGCGCGCCGCTCCCAGGGGCTGCTGGGAAACCGCATTGTGGGCAATTAGACAGGACCACTGTGGTCACTCCCCACCCCACCACCCAGGCCAGTGGGAGGGGGCTCAGGAAACTGCAGGCTGAGATCAATAGATCGGGGAGGGGCACAATATGGGCGAGGCATTATAGGGTGTCCATGGATTCTGGAGGACTTGGCTAATAGAAAGAGGAGAAAGACGTTTATGACGCATGTTTATGACGTTTATGTTTATGACGCATGCCTGCTGGTCACTGTGAAAGAGAATGTGCCCCAATTAACACACCCCATCACAGGAAGTGCTGGAACATCAAATATGTTTTCATTTTAGGAAAACAAAACCTTTTTTCCCCTCATGAATCACAATGAAAAATTACAACCGTTGGAAATATCTCCAGCTTCACTAAGGCAGTCGGATACATGGAACCTTAAAAAAATAAAGTGAAAAATCTTCTAACCTGTCAGTTACAGGACCCATAGTTTTGGCTGGGCCATAACCTTCCCTTGACGCCTGCCTGTCTTGTCATGTTTGATGAGAGCTCTTGGGGGGCTTGTACAGCAGTGCCTGACAGGGGTACAGCCTTTTAACTGCAACACACCAATACTGTGCATTTTAGTATTACTGCAACACACCAATACTGTGCATTTTAGTATTACTGTAACACACCAATACTGTGCATTTTAGTATTACTGTAACACACCAATTCTGTGCATTTTAGTATTACTGTAACACACCAATACTGTGCATTTTAGTATTACTGCAACACACCAACACTGTGTATTTTAGTATTACTGCAACACACCAATACTGTGCATTTTAGTTTTACTGCAACACTCCAATACTGTGCATTTTAGTATTACTGTAACACACCAATACGGTGTATTTTTGTATTACTGCAACACACCAATACTGTGTATTTTAGTATTACTGCAACACACCAATACTGTGCATTTTAGTATTACTGCAACACACCAATACTGTGCATTTTAGTATTACCGCAACACACCAATACTGTGCATTTTAGTATTACTGCAACACACCAATACTGTGTATTTTAGTATTACTGCAACACACCAATACTGTGTATTTTAGTATTGCTGCAACACAACAATACTGTGCATTTTAGTATTGCTGCAACACAACAATACTGTGCATTTTAGTATTACTGTAACACTCCAATACTGTGCATTTTAGTATTACTAAATATATACTAAATATATCCAATACTGTGCATTGTACTATTACTGCAATATTCCAATACTGTGCATTTTAGCTTTACTGTGCATTTTTTTTTTTTAGTAAAGTAAACTTTTGGGCAGAGAGGTTCACCAAACTCAAAGTCCTGATTAAAATCAAAAGGTAATTTTCACTTTTGATTTTGCTCAAACCTTTGAGTTCGGTGAACTTGAAAAGTACCTGAAAGTTGAGTTCACTTTTAAAAGCTGTGAAGTAAGTTGCCTTACAATCAGAATTGAGTATTTATCCAAGCCATGATATATATATATACACACACACTGCTCAAAGAAATTAAGGAAACACTTAATCAACACAGTATCACACCAAGTCAATTAAACTTCTGGGATATCGATCTGTCCAGTTAGGAAGCGTAAACGATTGTGAATCAATTTCACCTGCTTTGGTGCAAATGAAAGTGACAACAGATGGACAGGAGAGGCAACAGCAAGACAACCCCCAAAAAGTTAATGGTTTTGCAGGTGGTGGCCACAGACCGTTTCTCTCTCCTTATCCTTCCTGACTGATTTTTCTCTAGTTTTGCATTTTGCTAGTGCCCTTGTCACTACTGGTAGCATGAGGCGGTACCTGCAGCCCATTCAGGTTGCACAGGTAGTCCAGCTCCTCCAGGATGGCACATCCATACATGCCGTCGCAAGAAGGTTTGCTGTGTCTCCCAGCACAATCTCAAGAGCGTGGAGGAGATACCGGGAGACGGGCCATTACACGAGGAGAGCTGGACAGGGCTGTAGAAGGGCAACAACCCAGCGGCAGGACCGGTATCTGCTCCTTTGTGTGAGGAGGAACAGGAGGAGCACTGCCAGAGCCCTAAAAAATTACCTCCAGCGGGCTACTCGTGTGCATGTTTCTGACCAAACTGTCAGAAACAGACTCCATGAGGGTGGCATTAGGGCCCGACGTCCTGTAGTGGGACCTGTGCTCACAAGCCCAGCACTGTGCAGCTCGATTGGCATTTGCCAGAGAACACCATAATTGGCAGGTTCGCCATTGGCGCCCCGTTCTCTTCACAGATGAGAGCAGGTTCACACTGAGCACATGTGACAGACATGAAAAAGTCTGGAGACGCCGCGGTGAATGTTATGCTGCCTGCAATATCATCCAGCATGACCGGTTTGGTTTAATTGACTTGGTGTTATACTGTGATGATTAAGTGTTCCCTTAATTTTTTTGAGCGCATATCCTGACAGCTCTAATACTTGATATGGACACAGCAGCATAATATAAAACATAATGAAGTTGAATTCAATCTCATTCAGATGTGAGTATATTGTCACACTTCACCCAAATTATGTTTTCATAAAGTATTTCTCATGAATATACCGCATGTCTTAATTACTTGTAGCGAAATCATTATTAAGCTAAATATTATGTGAAGGATGACATTGCAGAAGCTATGTAATTACAGTATTCTAATATATTCTATTGAATAGGGTAGGGTATGCTCCTTTCCAGAAATGCCCGGTTAGTGCCCCAATTAGCCTAATCTGCATGTCTTTGGATTGTGGGAGGAAACAGGAGCCAAACAAACACGGACACAGGGAGAACATGGAAACTCACACAGACAGGCACCGGGCGGGATTCGAACCCTGAAACTTCTTGCTGTGATGCAACAGTCCTATGAACTGCACCACCGAAATGCAGGAATGCTATGAGGGTGGATGTTCTGTGTAAACTGTGAGCAATTTTACATAGTGTCTGCATTATATTCAGGGAAAATGGCATGTACCTTTATAGTGTGTGTGTGTGTGTGTGTGTGTGTGTGTGTGTGTGTGTGTGTGTGTGTGTGTGTGTGTGTGTGTGTGTGTGTGTGTGTGTGTGTGTGTGTGTGTGTGTGTGTGTGTGTGTGTGTGTGTGTGTGTGTCAGGGGGGGGGAAAAACAGTCCGGTTGAATTTGAAAAGAACAATCCTCAAATCCTCAATTCTCAGACTCCTGTGGAACTGATGCGTCTCTCCACACATGAAATTACTTTACACAAGCGCTTCAGCGGACTATAGGCCATGGCTCGCGGACGTGTGAGCAGAATCTGCCTCTTGGAAGCGGAGGCAGACATCTGTAATGTAATGTAGGACTTCAGAAGCCACGATGGGATTCATCTGATATAAGCAGCGTGGAAATGTGGATATCATGCACGAGTCAGACAAGCTAGCGGGATTCAGGATTTCAAGTGCGTCTGGGCTCCAAAATGGATTGTTGTTAAGTGGTTTAAATTCCATTAGCCACTGGCTAACACGACAACATCGATATGCCCACAGAAAAATTTAAAAAAAGGTTTGGTGTGTTTCCGGGCAGAGATGAATAATAAAGCACTTAGGTGTGGTGGCTTATTTCAAAAGCTGCACTGAATGGGAAAAAAAACAAAGCAAACAAACACAGAGCTCGCCACTGTCGATTTTAGTAAAAAGTCTGCCTTAGCAACGCCTGCTTTCATTACAACAAAGTAACTTAATTGTGATTCTTAATGCAGGAGCGATCGTGTTTAATCCGTTTTTACCGTGGATGAATGTCGAGGCATCGCAGGGCGAGCCAGGAAGCAGTGTGTTATGCAGGCTTACTACTACGTTGCATGAGAGACGGAGAGGGTCTCGCTCCAGGTGAAAGGTTATGCTCTCTCTCACTTTAAGGACTCATTCAGCACAGATAACACAAGGGCCACCCTTTCCCAGCTGAGCAGAGCCACAGATTATTTACACTAACCAGATACTCAGCTCCTGTCTTCCTCCCTGTCCTTTCTTCTTCTCAATTACAGGAGGTTCTCTGGTTGGTAACAGGAGTTTCCAGGGTTGTATTACAGTATAGAACATCCATTGCCACAGTTTTGCACTTGGTCACACCCAACTAATTGGAATGTTTTGGCTCCAACAGTAGGCAGACAGAACTCTGAAAGTATACAGAGTATCTGAGTATTTGAAAAAATCTGTGACATACATAGCGTTGCCGTGTCGCCAGCCATTAGTTGCAACGGTTATTAGGCCAATCACAGTGTCCCTTCCAGTGGATCTTCCTTCCCCATGATCTTCATTGGACAGCTGTTTAACAGTGGGGAAATAAAACCTGGTGGAATATATATATAAGACCAGTGCTATAATATAATGAATACCTACTATTAAAAATCCTCCAGTGAAGTGACTTTTGAGTCATACTCTGGCAAATTAGAAGTTAAAACAATTTATAAATAAAATATTTTTGTCTGGGAATCTGTAGGGTGCTTTGTCTTTATTCTGTTCTTATGGAGAGAGAAGATGGTGAAGACTGCAAATTAACATGCTCTGATATACCATTCTGGTAAACCTCAACCCTTCAGCTCGATAAAAGTTCAGTTTCTTATGAAACACAGACACACTAACATCTAAGACAATATTGCTCACTTTTACCATGCAAATCTACAACTGAAAGTACAATATGTTACTTTTATCATCTAATCCTCAAATGGAAACACGATTTTTGTAGATAGTTAGGCAATGTCATGTCTAGATTATTCAAGAAAAAGCAGCAAACCTTCCCTAATTTAATGCCAAGTGGAAGGAAGTAGCTATCGTTACCGTTATCTTTACTGACATCTCTATTATCTTAAGATGTGTAAAGATGACAAGTACTGACACTGCTTTAGGATTCCACTGGATGATTTACTGTTTTCCCCACTGTGCTCAATCAGTCTTACCAGAAATAGGATTTTACACACAGTATATATGCCATTTAACAAAAAATGTATAATAGATAAAGTGAGCAAGGGAAACCTGCGGAGATCTTCTCGAAACAGTATGGCAACACTGTTATCACATTAAATGTACTACTTATCATTCAAAGAACACAAAACAAATGCAATTGAAACAAACTCTAATTGAACCGTTCAAGTCGGTGTGTGAACGGCAGGCCACTGGGGATGTTGGAGGCATAAAATGGACGCAATTGTTGTATAAGAATCTAAACATTATCCATCTGCACGGCGCTGAGAGAGATGAGAAAAAACACACTGGATTACGATGAGCTCCTGCATTTCAGAGGCTCCCCTTTGTGTTACTAATGAAGAAAATAACTCACACGGAGACGCTTTGGGCTTCAGATGATCTTGTGTTTAATAGCTGGGGGTTGTGTGTGTCAGATACGCGCGTGGAGGCTGGCAGAGGAGTGTAGGGGCTGCCCGACTCCATCACGGTGCCAGACCAGCGTAGGAAGCTCTGTTCCAAATTTAATTACTTTTTATAAAACTGCCATTTTGAGTTTCACACTCGGGAAAGTTTGGATTGAAGTGAGTGGAAACGCTCACACAGAAGCCGGGATGGCATATCGTTTCACCCTGAACTGCAGGGGTGTTTAAGTGCTGGAGGGGTTTTTAATCTGCCGGAGGGTTTCCTTGAGGACTGTTGATATCAGATGTAATTTCAGACACCTGTACATGAAGAGCAACAATCCACCCCGCATTACCTACCCACCCTCAATAACTGCCCCCACATTTCCCACCCACCCCTGATAACTGCCCCCAATTACCCACCCAGATCAGTTTTGTTGACTAGCATAGCCTGCATTAATTAGCTTAGTTTTGTTGACTAGCATAACATGCGATAATTAGCTCAGTTCTGTTGACTAGCATAGCGTGTGTTAATTAGCTCAGTAAAGAATATGTAGACAGCTATGACTCAGCAGCTTAAAAAAAATAAATAAATAAAAAACACCAGTCAAGCGAGAGACAATGATGTTGGTTTGCAAGACGATGAAGTGAAGGGTTAGAACAGCTATAAGGCTTCAGAAAAAAGCCTTCAAACACAAATAGAAATGACAGCAGTAGGGCAGTCAGGAGTGGGCCGGCTCTGCTGAACACACTCTTTTACACGATACTGTGTCTGCTAACAGGAAAAGCAAGTTTGTGTTCCACGGTGTTTGCGCTTTATTTGATTATTTGACCATTATCTGTTATGAAACGGAGCTGTAATGTTAAAACATGAAGTGAAGGCTGCAATTTCTTTCTCATTAAAAAGTAATGTTTGTAAGAACATTGTTGTATTTTACTTTATACATCTTAAAGACTAATATTCTGCTAAGGTTAATTAGAATATTATTTGACAGATTTATTTTAATTCTGAGCACCCTGGGGGGGGTGCAATGTTTTATGCAACAAGTGCATGTCCGGTAAATTTCTCAAATATCTGGTAAAATAAAATGCCGCTGGTCCTGTTGTCCGGCAGAATGCGCTCATGTTATTCGAACACAAAATGTGCAGAGACAATGACCTTAGACCACTGCTCTAACGCACAATCCATTGCTCTAATGCAGCTGTCATCCTCACACTAACACAGTTGGAGAGGAGCTGGGAGAAGAAAGCATTCCTCATATTACAGCAAAGTCGTGAGAATGCCCATTGCTCTGTGTTAGCTAGGAGGCTATTAGCGATAAGCTCCCTGCCCTTGCCTTTCCTCACAAGCTGTGGAAGAACAACAGCTTTCATTCGAATTTTATTCAGCGGAGTCCTCCAGAACACAAACTGCCTCAGAAGAGTGATAGATCTGCCTCAAAGGTGCGTTTATCATTACGTCAGGGCGTAATAAATACATAATAAATCTACAGCGTGTCAGGTGAGAATATATTGACAATCCTAGGCACCAGAGTCAATCTGTCCGTTTTAATTTCAGCTCTCTTCAAGTATGAAAAGCCCCTCCCATCAGATTCAGGTGTAAATGGGAGAGGGTATGAGTATTATCCTGCTTATTAGACGGCCATTGTAACATACAGTTATTAATATTGATTCCTACTTCCACAATATCAATTGCATTCTTCCCCCATCGACTGCAGGCATATCCTAATGATGGTCCACAGGGTTGGCTGAGCAGCCCCAATGCTGAGTTAGCAGCATAACGGCCCCATGGCCCAGTGGAGCTGTGCATTTCAATAGCACCGAGCACACAAACACACACACACAAACACACACACACACACACACGCACGCACACACACGCACGCACGCACACAACCACATGCACACACTCACACATGCACACACACACACACACACACACACATGCACAGACACGCATACATGCATATATACACACACACACACACACGCACGCACGCACACACACACCCCCCCACACACACACACACAACCACATGCACACACTCACACATGCACAGACACGCACAGACACGTAATACATGCATATACACACACGCGCATGCACGCACGCACACACACACACACCCCCACACACACACGCACGCACGCACACACATGCACGCACGCAAGCACACACACACATTCACAACACAATGCTAAAATGGCGATGCCTGAGATCGGATAACTGTAGCAAAATGAGAACATGAATGCAGATGTTCCATTTTATTACACATACAAGCCTTTTCTTTTCTTTTTATTTCAACCAAGGCCATTTTTATTAATATAACTGTCATACAACAATAGCTTTATTCCATCTTGGCAATGGCTCATGTTGTCACCCAATTCCTTCATTATTCTATTCCCATGGAGGTTACATATGGAAAGACTACAGCAGTTACATTTCTCAAAATATGACATTAAATTCCCATGACAATATTCAGGTCTATATATTCAGGGTATTTGGCGATACTGTCATTCATAATGCAGCATATATTGTTTTCCGAACATGTCCAACAGAAGAAGAAGAAATATTTCCACATTTTCCCATAAAGAGCGAAAATGCCGTTAACCCCGTTCCCAGGAAAGCTGTGAAAAGCGCTTCCCTACAGGGCATGGGTATATATTTGTGCCTGAGGTACTGCTCTCAGTGGGTCCCTGCTGAGTCCATGTCTTTTGGGGGGTTTGTGTGTTATTTGGGGGGGCACTCATCACTCATATTAGTACAGAAAAGAGCACATATGACCCCACCAGCCTGGGCCATAAAGCTTTTTGGGGAACTGTGTTAAAACACCATGAATAATGCAGCACTGCAGAGAGTATGTAGGGCTGCAGTCCTACACTTTAAAGGAATTGGGGAGTGGGAGGCGGGGTTCACTCGCAAAACCCCCCGGGACCTCACAACCTAACAAAAACAAACAACAAAAAAATTAAGTAATCATAATCAGAAAATGAATAAATGTTATATCGCATTAAATTTTAATTGCGCTAACAAATAAATAATGTAATTGTCACCGTAAAAAAAATTGCAACTGACAAATATCCTGGATGATTATGGCGCTGAATGAAATTGAATCAACCATTAAATGAAATCGTTTCAGTGAATGAATATGCAAAATCTAAATCGCAAGCAGCAAACCCAACCAAGAAACAAAAATAGGGTGCTGTAACTTCTGCCCATTTCCCTCTCATTAACATGCTCATTTTAATTAATTTGGCTGCCACTTGTCCTTCAGATGGATCGCTCTTAGATTCATTCAATGTGTGCATGACTTGTGTCAATCACACGCACTTCAACTTTGACGTGTTTCGCTAATGAGATTTTAATTCCCGCGGGTCTTTCACCTTGTTAATGACTAAACTCAGCTTCAGTCCATTACATTTTTAACCACTGTCACAATCTTGTGAAAGTAAATTTGATATAAAAGAATGATAACGCTGTCTATGCACACGAGCTACTGAATATAACTCCTTCATAATTAAAGTACACGGACATTCAAAAATGCTTGTCAATAACAGAGAATAGGCTAACTTATGAAGTGATATGTAGCTTTTAACAAAGACCACTCATAAGGTGCTACCAAGAACTCACCTGTAGAGCACACCCATTTCTTATTTGGGCTATGTCTCCCTGCATATTGACCTGCTTGCACCGAGATGCAGTCCCAATCAGTTTTTCATGACCAATACTGAGAATCTTTATAAAAATGCTGACAGGATTTTGACATTTATCTAAACAGTCAAGTCAGCTTCCTCCAGAGCTGTATACTCTACCCCGGGGTCTCCCTTGCGCTCATGGGGGTTATTCCTGATAAGGATACCCTGGATACCACTACAGCCAAGCTACACTGTATAGGGGGTGAGCTACACTGTATAGGGGGTTTCTTCTTTCTGAAGAAATAATGTGCAAATGTGGGTAAATCCTGTCATAGTGATACACCCAGTGACAAATTGCATTGCTGCCAGTACCATAGCTAACATGATCAACAGTGATGTCCCTTAATGTCAGTGCAGTGTGTGTGTGTGTGTGTGTGTGTGTGTGTGTGGGGGGGGGGGGGGGGGGGGTCTGTCTCTACCTCTCACACTCTTAGGGTGTTTCCAGCTTGGGGTTTATGTTAATTTGTGTTTCATGAAGGACTGTTTCTTGGCAAGATCACGCCATCCATCCTGAGGCATCAGTCCTTAACTCGTAATGACTTTTGATGTTTTTTAAAAGGCGTGCATGTCCTGCCCCCTGTCCGTGATGCTTTGTGTGTACCGGGTACGCTGTTCCTCTACGCGCTGATAAATGGGCGTGTATTCCTTTGCCAAGACTCACCTTGACTGATCCCCATTATTTTCAGTCTCATTAGCATTAGCCTGTTCGTGTAGCTCCGCTTCGCGCGGACAGATATCTGAGCTCAACTCCAGAGGCGTCCCATCCCATGGGCCTGGTTAATTGCCTTATTTGCCGCAATAACTGACTCCTGTAATAACCATGGTTTTCTTAAAATACCCAATAAATAGGTGTCAACGTATCGCAAAAGCTTCCTTTTGCACTTTCAAACTTTTTTTTGGTTTTGGGCAGGCCTGGTACAATGAAAAATATACTCACTCTGTCCGTGGAACATAATGTAATATCCAACATACAATGGAAAAAATCAGTAGGAATATATAACTGTACATAAATATACCTCCTTATTACAAACCAAGAGGAAGTCATACGTGCTATTTATGATAGGATTTGCATTATTATTTTCATAATTAGCACATGCTGCATTTCTGAGGGGCCTTGATCACTGAATCCACCTGCAGAAACCTACGGCACTCGTGACTCACAGGCAGAGAAAATAAAAGGTGTCAGTGACCAGCGGCATCTCACTATCCACCCAGCAACCACACACGCTCTCTCTCCTTTCCAAATGCAGATGAGAAATGTAAAGCTCAAACAGGCTTGAGGGCCTGATCAGTGGGTCTCCAGCTACAGGCCCCAGTGGTTTTTAGAGGAGGCTGGGTGAGATAATGGCATATTAGGGCCACAGCCATGGGCCTGCCATGTTCATACTTTCTAAAGCACACAGCTCTCGGCTTTATTCCAGGTGCTCTTCTATTTAACCCTTTGAAAAGTAGGTTTTTTTGGAATGTTTTTTTCAAAATTCTAAGTCAGTGTTCTATAATTTCATTGCTTTGAATTACTAGTAGTGATTGTTACATCGGCATTAGAATGTTCAGTTAAGAACATTCTAATTATATATATGATCTGAAACCTTTAGGGTTAATGAGATTATCTTTCAATGTGAGCTGCCACTTCAACCTTGAGATTGTTTATTTAAATTCCAAAGAAATTTAAAAAGAAGTATCTGACTGTATCAATTACGGAGTGTAATTAGAAGAAATTGTCCAACAGCGATAAACAATATCACCAGAGGAGCGCAGAACAGTGGGGAATGTAATTCTTGCAGGGAATTTAGGCTAATCTAATTTAGCTGGAAATCCTTTTCACCTATGCATATGTTTTGAAGTGTAAATGAGAACAAAAAAAATAGAAAATCCAAAAAATAAACACAATGATGAGCCAAAAAAAATCAAATGCAGCAAAATAACTGTACTGTACATTTGAGGCATAATAATGGATTAATTATAGATTCAGGAAAAAAAACTGTGGAAATGTAAACAATCTGCTGATAAAAGAACAGAAAGTCTGACCATGATCATTTTAACTGTATTCCAAAGATAATGCAAGTATAGCATGCCTTCACATTGTTTCTGGATAAAGTACATTAAGAGTGCATGCACAAGCATAACATAGAACACAAACCAGAAACCTTTCCCGACTGTACTTCAGAAGCCTTTCACGAGAGTTACTGTTTCTCTTCTCCTTTCATATTCATTGTTTCAGGTATCTTTGCTTTTGATTTGCATGGAAAAAGAAATACATTCATGCATCTGATTTCTGATCTGATCTTCTCATTTAATTTTGTTAAATCACTTTCAAGATTGCGTTCCTCTACCTCCATTTTGCCTACCAATCAATCAACAAATCAACCAATCAGTCAAGCAACTAACCAACCAACCAATCAACAAGCCAACCAATCAACCAATCAACAAATCAGCTATGCAACCAACTAACCAACTGACCAACCAACAAACCTGGGCTGCGTTCAGCCCCAACAAAACGTAGCAAAACATTTATTTAAACGGAAACGGTGGTGCGTTTAACACCCTGTTGTGTTACGCAAGCGTTGCAACTATGGCAGCTGAGAAGGCCATTATTTGCGAAGAATTTTCAGAGCCTGATGAAATCGGTTTAAATACAGTACGTGTTTAATACTCCAAAATACTCTCGATACATTAGAGTCACTGCCCTTGCAGTCCAGAATAGCAGAGAACATCCCAATCGAGTGAAGGGTGGAAACCGTGGTTCCTAAGTATAGTGATCCAACATTTGCCTCGCATTTCAGGATTACAAGGCAAACATTTCAGGTGAAGGATAATCCACTTCTTACCTTCGAGACTGTTACGATCTATATGAGCTTATGATTTTATTATGAGTATAGGCCTATCATTATTGCTGATCACTGTTGTTGTGATATGATATTGTAATATTTACCATTATATATTTAGAGGAGTAGAAAAGTTTATGAAAGTGTCACTCCACAATGGTACATACAATAGCAAAAGATACAAATATGTCTTCTAATGTCTTATTGTTGCATACACCAAGCTGCAGTAGACGCATTTATAAAGGACTTATTTGGATCCACTGTGCGCATTGCCTTTTTAATACGGCGGGGTGTATATACACATCGCTGCTGATTGGGTAACACCTCTGACACTCCCACCAAATGAAAGAAAACGTACCTCAAAGCCCATTGCACACTGTTTAAAAGAAACATGTCGTTCAACCCGGAAATCATAGCAAAACGGTGCACACCGTTTTCAGATTGAACGTGGCCCAGTTGAAGCAACCAACCAACCAATCAACAAACCAGCCAAGCAAACAAACAAGCAACCAACCAATCAACCCAGCAACCAGCCAATCAATTAGGCAATCAATCACTTAGTCAGTCAACCAATCAACAAACTAGCCATGCAACCAATCAATCAATCAACAAACCAGTTGAACCAACCAACCAATCAACAAACCAGTTGATGCAACTAACTAACCAATCAACCTAGCAACCAGCCAATCAATTAAGCAATCAACCAATAAATCAATCACTCAGTCAGTCAAACAATCAGTTCTGCCTAATGCACACCCCAAAACAAATCACAACTACAAAAACAGCTTACACAGGGGTCCACAGAGTTTGGGTCCCTTCTCCACTGTGAGATACTGTAATCAAGGCAAAGAGTCTCATAAAGGGCAACAATTACCACAGCAAGTCCTTGCAGGACACATCCAAATGTGAATTTAAGCTGGCTGAATCAAATGCAGAGAAAACAAGATATTGGACTGCAGGATTTGTGACTGTGGAATGGGCTGATATCCAGAGGGGCCCAGAAGAAATGCAGAAATAAAGCAGAAATTGAGATGATGTGGAAATGAGGATAAAGCTTAAATCTGCAGCAGCATTCAGGCAGCAAAGCGTGATTTAATCATTTCATTAACGTTTAATTTCAACCAATTAGGCAAACTCTAGAAAGGGATTTTAATTTCCTGCCCAGGCAGCTGTACCCATAGAGTGGGACGATGTGAGGTTCCCCCAGAGAAAGCCACTTTCATTTATGAACAATATTCTCTTTGTCTAAATTCCCTTTAATAACCACCATATATCCTGTCCTGTAAGAGTATGCAGGTCCTATAAAGGACTATTCCAGGGATTCCACTGTGAAACTAAAGTAAAGAATATAATTATCTCTGTATATATCCATATACCCTCTTCCAAAAGCCATATAATGGAGATATGCAAGACAGAAAGAGCGCAGAGGCTGAATTCAGCTTTCAGATCCCTCCACTTTTTAACGTGTGTGTGTGTGTGTGTGTGTGTGTGTGTGTGTCCTTCACTGGGAATGCGAGCACCAGACTCTGAGCTGTCGTCTGAAAAATAGATGGCGCTAAATAAATAATAAATATGAGAAAACCACAAAGGCCGCTCCGAGAACAGTCGAGGACCGTCTCAGCTCGGTGGAAATTAAGTTATCTTTCTGACACAAATAGACCTGCGTTCCATGAGCTGGTGGGACTCGTGACAATATCAGGCCGCTTGAGGTTTCTGCACATTTAATTTAACATTAATACCAGGTTGGGATTCATCTCCACCTGACAGTAACCATAGGAGCAGGGGCTGTAGAACAGGCTTGATTTACTGGAGCTTGGACCTGTGTTTTGGGAAACCCCACGTGTGCCAGCATTGCTTTTTTATGTGTGGTCTTAACCGCCCTCTGTAAAAGGAATGCTTGATTCTCGAGTGTAAAATCACCACATTTTCCAACGCTACATTATTTACCCAACAATTGCTGGAAATCAACTCCCTGCTGATTACTTTTAAGTGGATGGGGAAAGACCAACTACAACTTTACAATGTTTTTACAATGCTTCATTTCAGACGGAAATTTCCATAGCCTGTATAAACGGCACTCTTTGCTGTTTTGTATCGTTTCATTGCAGTGTTTGGCATATTCTGCAGGACTGTGTAATACATCGTTGGTTTGTACAGGACAGACATTTCCTCTAAACACCAAAACCAAAAACCCCAGCAGAGTCTGGGCAAGAGAGTTGGGTTCCATACATTTCAATTATTTTTTCAACACACAAACCTGAATTTGCGTAACTGAAGTGGAAGTGAATGACTGATTAGCTGGCTCTATGACCGGTCTATGTCAATAGCAGAGTGAGCCCAGGGCAGGTCGGCTTTGAAGGAAATATTCACCCAAAAATAATAAAAACGATGATGATGATATGAACACACGTTTAACACTCCTTTATAAGATAGCGCTCCTCATGGTTAAACAGATTACTCCTGATGATGCAGTTGGGAAAAACATGAATCCTGTTTAATATGTTGTTAACTGTGTACATGTATATATACAGTGGGTTGAAGAAGTATTCAGCTCCCTTAGACTTTTTCATATTTTGCTGTGTACGAACATTTGATAAAAATTTATTTAATCAGGCTTTTTTGCTGGTATTCAACACAAACAACTCTATGATGTAAATGTGAAAAGTAAAATCTACTATTTGTTCCAAATAATTTATAAATACAAAACCGAAAACAATAAATTCCTTAAGTATTCAGCCCCCTTGCTTCATTGTACTTTAACAGCCATACAGGCAAAGCTTTGTCCAAAATTACACATCATAAAATGCACAGACATCATATTTAGATTGTATTTAAAGACATTGAACAATATTTTCTTTTAAAATGTGTGTTAATATTGTCTTTTTTGGTAACAAAGCCAAGACAAGGTCCCTTCAATACATTTTAATGTATCTTTACTTTCTCCCTTCAGATTTCTCCATTGTCTTCCATAGTGAAAGTTACTGAATTTGCACCTTCTACATTTTTGCTTAAAGTGATGGAGAGGTGATGATTTATGTTTTCTTTGAACCCCCAGGAACTGGTCTCAAATGTCATCCGTGAATGAACAATATCAGATAAACTCTGTTTGAGTATTGCGATGCAAAGTCCATTGTACTTCTTACAATCCCATTAAGAGCCATCAAAATGGACACATTTAAAAAAATTATAATTGTTCAACCTCCTTAAATACAATCTAACCATGATGTCTGGACACTTTATGATGTGCAATTTTGGACAAAGCTTTGCCTGTATGGCTGTTAAAGTAATAAAGCAAGGGGGGCTGAATACTTAAGAAATTGATTGTTTTTGAACAAATTGTAGATTTTACTTTTCACATAAAGTTGTTTGTGTTGAATACCAGCAAAAAAGCCTGATTAAATACATTTTTATCAAATGTTCGTACGCAGCAAAATATGAAAAAGTCTAAAGGAGCTGAATACTTTGTAAACCCACTGTACTGTATATTAACATTGCTCCTGTTAGTACATGTACATCATCATCCACCTGCTCAGATACTTCTAATCCTCTTTATGATTTCCTTTGGAGAAATGCACTTTACATCGTAAACAAAATATAAAAATCAAACCGGATAAAGATAATGAACATTGACTGATACAGAAAAGACAGTCACGCAAGGTCAAAATCAAGCAGGAAAAACAAGGTTTTTAAAAGGTTTATAAGAGGAAACAGACTTTGAGGCCTTGATTAATTCTGACAGCTTCCCTACCTCACGGTAGCCCTGATCTTCTCTGCGGTGATGTCCTGCAGTGTTTTTTGGAAGAGGTCGGTGTCCGGGGGCGGGGCTGGTGTCTGGGGGGCAGGTCTGTGGGCGTAGCGGCCAATGATCAGGCCCAGGATGAAGAGGCCCGAGCCCAGCAGTATGTAGCGGGCGAGTGGGCAGCCAATCCGGCGCTGGCTCTTGGGTGCTGGTCGGGTGAAGTGGGAGACGTAGTCGGGGTCTTCCTGCAGGCGCTCGAAGCGCCCGTGGGGGGAGGCGGAGGGCTGGATGGGGGCCAGGTCCAGGTGTGTGGCTTGTGATGAGTTCCCCACAGAGTGCTGCTCACTTTCCTCCAGCTGGAACCTGCAACAGCAGCACAAACAGCACACTGCTCAGAAACCTGCGCTAAAAATGGGGCATGGCCATTCTAAATGTAAAGGTGAATGAGCAGGTGAATAAGCAGGTAAATCTAAAGGTGAATGAGCAGTTAAATGTAAACGAGCAGGTGAATGAGCAGGTAAATGTAAATGAGCAGGTGAATGAGCAGGTGAATCTAAAGGTGAATGAGCAGGTAAAGGTGAATGAGCAGGTGAATCTAAAGTTGAATAAGCAGGTAAATCTAAAGGTGAATGAGCAGTTAAATGTAAATGAGCAGGTGAATGTAAAGGTGAATGAGCAGGTAAATGTAAATAAATGTGAATGAGCAGGTGAATCTAAAGGTGAATGAGCAGGTAAAGGTGAATGAGCAGGTGAATCTAAAGTTGAATAAGCAGGTAAATCTAAAGGTGAATGAGCAGTTAAATGTAAACGAGCAGGTGAATGAGCAGGTAAATATAAATAAAGGTGAATGAGCAGGTGAATATAAAGGTGAATGAGCAGGTAAATAAGCAGGTAAATGTAAAGATGAATGAGCAGGTAAATGTAAATGAGCATGTGAATGTAAAGGTAAATTAGCAGGTAAATGTAAATGTGCATGTGAATGTAAAGGTAAATTAGCAGGTAAATGTAAATGTGCATGTGAATGTAAAGGTAAATTAGCAGGTAAATGTAAAGGTGAATGAGAAGGTAAATGAGCAGGTAAATATAAAGAGGATTGAGCAGATAAATGTAAATGAGCAGGTGAATGTAAAGGTGAATGAGCAGGTAAATGTAAATGAGCAGGTAAATGTAAATGTGCATGTGAATGTAAAGGTAAATTAGCAGGTAAATGTAAATGTGCATGTGAATGTAAAGGTAAATTAGCAGGTAAATGTAAAGGTGAATGAGAAGGTAAATGAGCAGGTAAATATAAAGAGGATTGAGCAGATAAATGTAAATGAGCAGGTGAATGTAAAGGTGAATGAGCAGGTAAATGTAAATTAGCAGGTAAATGTAAATGTGCATGTGAATGTAAAGGTAAATTAGCAGGTAAATGTAAATGTGCATGTGAATGTAAAGGTAAATTAGCAGGTAAATGTAAAGGTGAATGAGAAGGTAAATGAGCAGGTAAATATAAAGAGGATTTAGCAGATAAATGTAAATGAGCAGGTGAATGTAAAGGTGAATGAGCAGGTAAATGTAAATGAGCAGGTAAATGTAAAGGTGAATGAGCAGGTAAATGAGCAGGTAAATATAAAGGGGATTGAGCAGATAAATGTAAATGAGCAGGTAAATGAAATGTGCAGGTGAATGAGCAGGTGAATGCACCTGTCCATTCCAGGCTCATCCAGCTCCTTCTCCATGTCCCACTCCAGCTCCATCACAGTGGCCTGCAGCTCGTCACGCTCTAGGTCCTGAGCACGCAGCGCCCCGCCAAGGCCAGCGCGCACCTTCCTGTAGGCCATGTCTTTACCTGCACACAATAACCACACCCTCATTACTGTCTTTACCTGCACACAATAACCACACCCTCATTACTGTCTTTACCTGCACACAATAACCACACCCTCATTACTGTCTTTACCTGCACACAATAACCACACACTCATTACTGTCTTTACCTGCACACAATAACCACACCCTCATTACTGTCTTTACCTGCACACAATAACCACACCCTCATTACTGTCTTTACCTGCACACAATAACCACACCCTCATTACTGTCTTTACCTGCACACAATAACCACACCCTCATTACTGTCTTTACCTGCACACAATAACCACACCCTCATTACTGTCTTTACCTGCACACAATAACCACAACCTCATTACTGTCTTTACCTGCACACAATAACCACACCCTCATTACTGTCTTTACCTGCACACAATAACCACACCCTCATTACTGTCTTTACCTGCACACAATAACCACACACTCATTACTGTCTTTACCTGCACACAATAACCACACACTCATTACTGTCTTTACCTGCACACAATAACCACACCCTCATTACTGTCTTTACCTGCACACAATAACCACACCCTCATTACTGTCTTTACCTGCACACAATAACCACACACTCATTACTGTCTTTACCTGCACACAATAACCACACCCTCATTACTGTCTTTACCTGCACACAATAACCACACCCTCATTACTGTCTTTACCTGCACACAATAACCACACCCTCATTACTGTCTTTACCTGCACACAATAACCACACCCTCATTACTGTCTTTACCTGCACACAATAACCACACACTCATTACTGTCTTTACCTGCACACAATAACCACACCCTCATTACTGTCTTTACCTGCACACAATAACCACACCCTCATTACTGTCTTTACCTGCACACAATAACCACACCCTCATTACTGTCTTTACCTGCACACAATAACCACACCCTCATTACTGTCTTTACCTGCACACAATAACCACACCCTCATTACTGTCTTTACCTGCACACAATAACCACACCCTCATTACTGTCTTTACCTGCACACAATAACCACACACTCATTACTGTCTTTACCTGCACACAATAACCACACCCTCATTACTGTCTTTACCTGCACACAATAACCACAACCTCATTACTGTCTTTACCTGCACACAATAACCACACCCTCATTACTGTCCTATCATTACCTGCACACAATAACCACACCCTCATTACTGTCTTTACCTGCACACAATAACCACACCCTCATTACTGTCCTATCATTACCTGCACACAATAACCACACCCTCATTACTGTCTTTACCTGCACACAATAACCACACCCTCATTACTGTCTTTACCTGCACACAATAACCACACCCTCATTACTGTCTTTACCTGCACACAATAACCACACCCTCATTACTGTCTTTACCTGCACACAATAACCACACCCTCATTACTGTCTTTACCTGCACACAATAACCACACCCTCATTACTGTCTTTACCTGCACACAATAACCACACACTCATTACTGTCTTTACCTGCACACAATAACCACACCCTCATTACTGTCTTTACCTGCACACAATAACCACACACTCATTACTGTCTTTACCTGCACACAATAACCACACCCTCATTACTGTCTTTACCTGCACACAATAACCACACCCTCATTACTGTCCTATCATTACCTGCACACAATGGGCCTCATTCATGAAGCGTTCCTAAATATATGCGAGTTGGTACGAAAAATCTATGCCGGATTCATCAAACCGTGAGAAAAATTTTGATTTTTTTGTATTCACGTACGATGTGTGTCCACGTTATTTTGTGATTAGCATAAATCCACGCCCATGAATTGCCTTATATGGAGGCTGTCACTACCTAGTCAGAATGGCCCAGACAAAGCAAAGGAAATAATTATTTTGACACTGAAATCGAAGTTTTATTACCAGATGTTCAATCAAAGGAAAAAAAAAAGTTTAATATTGTCAGTACCGGCGTCCTGAACTGGTAAAGTAATGTAGGGTAAGGTAATTACATAGAATCTTTCTGGCACGTTCTAATTGCGGTCACATTGATGCACGTTGTCCCACACAGCTCAGGTTTTACCGAGAAAAAGCCTGCTGGCCACATTGTAACTTTTCACCGACTTTTCAACAAAAACGGGCACTCGAGTGTGCAGTCCATGGCACCGATAACATTGGACAGGTTGGCAATTTCATAAAAACCCCGCTTTACCTCCACCTGTCTTTGCATCGTGTAGGGGAACTGGATGTACGCTGGCATTAGCTGGATTCAGCTGTTGACCACAATTGCAACCCTGGCTACAGACATGTAAGCCACTTTAAAGCTAATTTTTTTGAGAGAGAGAGAGAGAAACTACATGAGAAGACCTTCCCCAGTGAGAGAACAAGGACACACCGAGGGCTGCTTAAATATCAGCATTAAGGGTGGGGTCAAATTCATAAATATGAGCAGAGACTCAAGGTGCACCATCAAATTTAAGTATCCTTTTTAACACACACTGCTATCAACTCCAAACAGCCCATTTCTGAGAAACAAAATCCACAAACCTGGGCAAAGAAGTGTATCAAGTCTGTTCTTTCACTCAAAGACATTTCACGTTGAGGCTGACTCTAAACATTATGGCATTTCCAGTGCTATCAAATCATCTCTGACATATCCGCCTTGTGTAGTCATGTTATAAGACCAAAAAATATATATATATAAAAATAAAAATATATTTTTTTATTTATTACGGTCACACTTTAAACAAAGTCTCCATATGAAGGCTTTATATAGCGTATATAAACGTGACATAATGGCTTCATAAACCATACATAAGCAAATGCCATGCTTCATAAAGAGAAATACAACACCTTATTATGCAACATCGTATGCCAAATGCTTCACAGTTAGCCTAGCATCCTGCATACACATGTTTTATGTCACCCTGAATAATTATCCAGGTGACATTGTTGGTTATGCTAGATTTGGCATAACATGTTGCATAAAAAGGTGTTATGTCACCTTTTATGAAGAATGCCATTTGCTTATGTATGATTTATGAAGCCATTATGTCACGTTTATGAGGGCTTTATATATGCTATATAAAGCTTTCATATGGAGACTTAATTTAAAGTGTGACCAAAATAAAATGGCATGACTAAGCCACTGAGCCAACCTTTTTCACTGAGCCATAATTTTCTTCCAAAAATTGCATTATGGGTACTTGGGCATTGTTGCATATTGTTGGGTGAACTTATTGTGACAGAACTTTTTGTCAGGTTGCTTTGTGCAAAATAAGAAAAATGACCAGCCCCCAGCTTTTAAACATTGATCTGAGGAAATATACAAATTGTAAAAACCAAAAGTAAATGCCACCAGGTTGTTTCTCCTCATCAAAAACATTCTGCAAAATTTCCCTCCTGCCTTTCAGTAATACAGACAGGAGGTGTGTGTATGACTGTAAGGGTCTTTGTTTAGAGAGGAGAGGAGAGGCCCTCTTTCTGTGGTGTGACAGCTGACGCTCAATCACCGAAACGTCAGCAATTTAACGCTTTTCAGCTCGCAGACAGAGCCATCAATAAGAGTGAAACACTGATACAGCCTTTAACTTCGCCTCATGATGGACGCGTGACTGACATCTCACATGGCATGGCCCCCGTCCAAAAGCACATTTAGCATTTTAGGGCAGACTGAACCAAATCCGCTGGCCTGGCATGGGTTACTGGCCAAAATCAGAATCTCAGCAACTGCGTCATTCCTTCGTCAAACACTGCAGTCACACGGGCACACACGCACGCACACGCACGCACATGCACACACATTCAGATTTTTGTTAGAACTCAGTAAGTCACAGTTATGATGAACACACTTGCAATGAGGCAAGATTCCACACCGAGATCCACCAAGTTTAAATTTTTTGGGAAACTTTAATTTAAAGTTTTTTTATTTTTTATTTATTTTTTTAACTTTAAGACATTTAACTTTAACAAAACCAATTAAGTATATATGTGCATAAAAGCTAATTTATATGCAAAATAATCATTAACATTCAGTCTACTTCAGAAAGAAAGAATAAGTACCAAAATGTATTTCTCGTATGAGGGCAGAAAGGATATTTTATACTGCCGAGGGGAAGGCACGTTCTCTTTTTCCTTGGCTTTGTTTCTGACATCAAAACTGGCCCCATAGGATAACGACCTCAAATGCCACATGGAAATAAGGCTCTGATTTAAAAGCATTGTCGGTATTCACTTTTTCAGAATGCTCATGATTATTGAGGCGCCTAAATGCTCCTTTTGTGTATTTTCATAACTACAGTAATTGGTCATATTGCAGCATGCTTAGCTGGGTTTTTGGGACACGCGGAATCTTATCAAATAAGAATGGAAGACTGACAAAGTGTTGCAAGTTAAATACGTTCCAATTCTTCAAAATAAAACTTTATAAATTAGTCAAGCATATCATTTTAAAAGATCCTGTGTGTCCCCTCGTGAACAGCAATAAATATTTTTTTATATTTATTTTTAAATTGAATCTTGGTCTGTGTGTATGTGTGTATGAGAGGGAGAGCCGGCAAGTGAGAGAGAGGTGAGTGGGACAGAGCAAAAGTGTGTGTGTGTGTGTGTGTGTGTGTATGCACGAGCAAGCTGGCAAGAAAGTGAGAGAGGGAGAAAATAGTATATGGGGAGTGAGGATGATTTTCCAGTACTATCTTGCTTGCCTATCGTCTTCTCGGACATGACCGTGTCAGTTTCCTGAGCTACAAGAGGTGAAGCCAGCAGACAGTCTTTTAAGCTGTTGCTCTTTTAAGTGTGAGGCTGTAGTACAAAGCTGGTGCACTCTGGGAACTAATCAAAATTACACAATATCCCATAAGCATTTCATGATATTCTCGGAAACACAATATTCATCATCAATCATCACTCAGGTATATTTATGGCTGCACAAAAGTGGTCTGACAATAAAATCGCACAGTAGTTTATGGTTAATATGAGAAAGATTTCATGTTTATACATATACATGTGCTTTGTCATACATATAGTTATAATGGGAGAGACGGGTTCGGGGGACCAGGCGCGACAGAGAAGGAATCAAAAAGCACTCCGCAGAGTGGAGTACCAAAAAACGTGAAACAGGGTCGGCGATAGGAAAGGGAAAACACAGGATGGGAACAAAAACTCCCGGCGAAGAGCCAAAAAACAAAACAACCCACTAAACAGGGCGAGGCTCGAGAAAAGACAGAGCCCAGGTAAACAGAGAAATACCTCTGACTCTCAAAAAGAGAAAAAATAAGACGGGAGAAAAAAAAAAACAGGTGTAGACAATAACGTTAGGAAGCGGAAACAAAACCCGGCGTGGAAGTAGAACTGGAGCAGCGAAACCACCACCACAGAAAGAAAGCGGCAACCTGCAAAACCGTGACAACAGTGAAACAGGGTAATCAGGCTATACACATTTTTAAATAAGTGGCTTGTATTAAACAGACTGCTGTTATTTTGTTAGTAGTAGTAGTCAAAATAAACGACTCTCGCTAATAATTCACTCATCTCAGATGCTTGAAAGGTCAAGTGATGACATGCATTGTTCATCAGAAAACAGATGCATCGCACGCGTTAGGTAAAACACACATTTTCTGATTTAACACTGCAGTTGTGTGACAAACGAGGTCCAACACATGGGCGAGTTAAGCCTGAGCAGTCCTGGAAAGACAACCGGAAATGGCAATGTGCACAGTGCCCATTACGAAGGAGCATCTGGATATGTGTCTAGCCTGAAGCCACCAGCTTCATTTTTACAAAGCTTATGAATGAAATATGCAACCCGGAGGGTTTTAGGAGAGGATGCTGGTTCTCTCAACCCAGCATCCAATTCCACTCTCCGTCAGGCATATCTGGGGACATTAGACAAGGAAACAAAATCACAAATCCATACGCCGATCCCGCTTCCTGTCAGAGGACCCGAAAAGCTTTCTGTGTACGTGAAAACGCACCTCTAGAATGTCTTATAAACTGGTGACATATTCCTCAACTATTCATGGATTCCTCTGTTTAGTATTCACACAGTACTTACAATAATACCTGAAGGTGGGGTAAATATGACCATTACACGCAAATGCACACTGTCTGCTCACAGAGCTTGTCCAAACATTCTGCACAGACACGCATTCCACACAAAGATAAACACATTCTGCATAGAGATACACACGTTCTGCACAGAGAAACACACGTTCTGCACAGAGATACACACGTTCTGCACAGAGATACACAGGTTCTGCACAGATACACACGTTCTGCACAGAGATACACACGTTCTGCACAGAGATACACACGTTCTGCACAGTGATACACACGTTCTGCACAGAGATACACACGTTCTGCACAGAGATACACATGTTCTGCACAGAGATACACACATTCTGCACAGGGATATACACACGTTCTGCACAGAGATACATACGTTCTGCACAGAGATACACAGGTTCTGCAGAGATACACACATTCTGCACAGGGAGATACACATTATGCACAGAGATACATACATTCTGCACAGAGATAAACACGTTCTGCACAGAGATACACACATTCTGCACAGAGATACACACAGATCAGATCAGATCAACCTCAGATGCTCTCTAGACTGTAAGGTCATGAGCAGTCTGGTCAGGCACATAGTGCCGTAAAACACACGGTTTAAAGCCCACTGTTAGACCCACACAGAATTCTGTCTGGAAGGGTAATAGAATGGTTTCATAATCTGACTGACAGAAATCTGACAGATCTCTCTCCTCTAAAAGCCAATCAAACTCTTTCTTTCTCTTTTACCATGCCCACATGCTCCGTCTCAATTCACACTGGTTCGGTAAGGTTGCATCAAACAAGGCTAATGCATTTATAAATAAACCCAGTGTTTCCCATTAATGTATTAAATTGTGGTGGCCCGCCACAGTTTAATTTCAACCGCCACAGTTTCAAATTAATACAAATAAAATAAAATCAACATTTTAAATTGTAGGCTTATATGCGTTATGTGTCTCTTCACCCTGGTCGATGCCCCTCCCCCCTGCTTACACACACAACCCGCCGCACACAGAGGCTCAAAGACCCTCTCTTCACCCTGGTCGATGCCCCTCCCCCCTGCTTACACACACAACCCGCCGCACACAGAGGCTCAAAGACCCTCTCTTCACCCTGGTCGATGCCCCTCCCCCCTGCTTACACACACAACCCGCCGCACACAGAGGCTGCATCTCCTCACGATTCTGAGGAGATCGATGGGGTTAGTATGTTTGTGAAAGTTAAACCCTCTGCGGTTCACTATAATGGATACATATTGTTTCAGCATTAAGCTAGCCAAGCTCTCGACTGCGATATTCATTTATCATAAGCTAACATAACAAGGTAATAAGATTTTAAAAAATTTTACAACTAATTTTATCTCGCTAGCTAACGTGAAAATAAAAACAAAAAATATACCCTAGTTCATGTACATATATTGTATCTCGTGAAAGTAAAAAAAATTAAAAAACATTATTCCAAGGGAGATATCAGCATGTAACGCAATCTATTTCAAAACGCAACCTGCTGTGTTCCCCCGTTTTCCTCACCGAAATATAGCTTTCCTTCAGTTGCAGGTTCTCAGTATTTTTTTTAACAATCTCTGTCTGGCGTTGCCCGGGTCATTCGGCTTCTACATATAACCAGATCTACTTTTTAAAATGACTAAAAAAAGACAATAGAGAAGAGGAAGAATCAGCAGAGGTAGCAGAGATTTAATAGCAAGCCAATCAGATTCAGAGGCTTTCTTGTCAATAAACAAGTATTCATCTTGTTTTTATTGTAGTTTTCAATCCCACGTAAGACAGGGCTGAGCTTTGGGCTAGATCAGGTTAAAATGCATTGTGATGGTTTATGTATTGTCTACTGACAAAAAGTTTTTGAATATTTTTCATCAGACCACATTTCTGGTGGTCTGATATTAGCTAGCCGAAAAAAGTAAACTAGCCAAAATGATATGTATTTCACATGTTCTATTTCCCATGTTCCAATCACAAAGAATTGTGGATCTAGTGTTTAGATTTTAATCTCAAAGAGCACCAAATTTATACATTTAGCTGTTGAAATCGACAAAATATTTTTCCGGGGGAGAATGCCCCCGGACCCCCCTACACAGTTTGGGATGCACCCACCAGTTTCAGAAAATCCTGGGGGAAACACTGAACCAATCAGGATCAGTTCTAACAGCCCATTTTTGTTATCATATTTTTAAAGCCTTGCAAACTCTACAAAAGATATTACATGTGCTTGTTACGAGCACATAATAAAATATCAACATGCCTACTCGGACCACCTGCTAATCAACAAGGCGGCTTACATCTTGCAGTGCTAGTATTTGCTTGTTTCATTGGGCAAGCAGAGTTTATTTATTGTTACTTGATACATTCAGGTATTTGGTAGATGCTCTTATACAGAGAGACTATACAGAGAGGCTATTCTGGAGATACATGAAACCCATTCCACTACAGCAGCCAGATCATAAAGGCAGTGAATACACATTAAGCTGAAACAGTGGTACAATATAAGCAAAATATAAAGAGTATAGACATAGGCAATTGTTTTAGAGGAAAATAGCGAGCAAAATGTCTCTCTCTCAAGCCTGAATAAGGGGCAGCAGAGGCTGTTGAGTGGCTTGGGTATGGGACTACTGACCGGGCCAGTACTGCCCACAGGGGGGTGCAGTGGGTTGGTTGGGCCAGCGATGCCCGCCAGGGGCGGGGTGCGGTGTTGTTTATCTATTTATTTTGTATTCAACCTTTATTCATACAGGGTAGGTTGACGGGCCTCTGGACGCAGTGACTGGGCAGAGAACAGCTGCACGTCGGCTGGAAGCACGAGCGTCGCAGGAGAGCGTCGCAGGAGAGCGTCGCTGGAGAGCGTCGCAGGAGAGCGTGTGCCTACTTGCGCTTTGCCAAACTGACCGTGGAGCTGAGACAGGACTGCGGACTGCACAGGTGCATCGGACATAACTGGACATTTCAAACAGGAAGAAAAAAAGGTCAAAATCAGTGTTGGAAGAGAGATCTACAGTGTTCGATCAATAATTAATATCGTGCTGCAGAAAACGAATGAGGTGAGTTTCTCATGAGATTTAAAGGTTCTAGCAAATACAAGGTATTGATTATAAGTGTATTAATAAATTACAATGGAAGTGAACCAGCTGGCCATGGTCCCAGAGTTCCATGTCAAAAAGCTATTTATTTTTTTGGATAAAAATGTTTTAATGTGTTTTTTTTTTTTAAATTTTAAAGGCTTGCCTCAATGTATGAGAGTCAAACACAGTATATAAATTCAATATATCATCACAGACTGACACCTCATCACATAATAGATATCAGTCACATGCCACTGTTTACATTAGCAATGTTTCAATATCATGCTGTCAGAGAACAGGCTATAATTTTGAACTGAATTATTTTTTTAAATATTTCCAAGGATTAAAAAAATGGCATAATGTCCGTTTTTGTTCCAGAAACACGGACATTTTGAAAATGGTTTGACCACAATTAGGTTTTATTCTATTTTTTATAAAGAAAATTATAGACCAGACAAACTAAGTCTAAAATGCTTTTATGTGCAGGTTATGTGGAAGGAAGCTCCAGAACCAAGTGTCCATACCTTCTTTTTTTGTATTTCTTAATCACCACATAAAGTTCAATCATCCATCATCCTTAATCCTGTGCTCTGTAAGCACACTGATAAAGCACACTGATAAAGTTACTCCCACACAAAGAAGCTTGTTAGTTGCCTGATTTTATACTAACCATCGGTGTTCGGTGCATAAGACAGAACTACACAATAGTACAGTTCCACGACGTGTGCCGCTCACTGATAATCACGTGAGCAAAAGTACACACCTAACGTGGTTATTAAAAATGTATGGGCACACTGAAGATAACATAAGCACCGGGCTCTCAGGCCAGGGAAGTCAAGCTACAGGGGGTTTGTTAATACAACCTGTTCCCTGTTCCGTCAGGAGTGTGAAAAACGCAAAGTAAGGTTTTTTTCTCTCCAGTGTCACAGTGTTCAGCATCTGGCATACGTACCAGGGGAGCCTGCAGGGGGCGTGTCCGCAGGAAGGTGTGGGAAACGTTTGTGCAAAACGCAGGTCATATCCCAGGTCAGCTAGAGGGAGGCTACTCCATTCAGCTCCAATTCAGTGGTCAATACAATACCTACAGTCGACCTCACTGCTGTTATCCGGGGGTAAAAAAAAAAGGAGCAAAACTGACACTGTGGCAAAGGAGGTGTAGGAGAAAAATAATTTATACTCCTTCCCAGTCCCATCTGTAATATTTTCCCATCATGTACGCATCCTTTCCTACCAGTCTGAGGAATATTCATAGAATTAAACATGACAGCGATCTTTTATTTGAATGCAAAGTGAAACTAAAGAAATGAATCCCACCACAGCTCAAACCCCATGCAGGGTTCTTTATGTGTGATAAATAACTAAGAAAACATACAGACGTCGCTTCTAGTTCATAACAACGGCATCCATGTAAGTGAGTGATTGTTCCATTTGCGCATCCAAATCAATCGGTGGTGGTGAAAGGAACCGTTCAATGAATGAGGAATTAACAGGATGTTACAGAGAGATAATGAAACGCTGGGACTGTACACACGTTCATTTGAGTAGCTTTACTGTGTGGCACGGAGGTTATTGAGGTCATTAATCACAGCAAACATTAATGAAAGATATTCTGCACATTTGTACTGCACAAAACTCAGGATTAAACACATTTGTAAATGGAAAGAAACAAAAGCAAACGTGGCTTTTGCATTTGAAATGGATTAGCTCTGACACGCTGATCATTAGAGCTTGTATTAGACTAACAGTCTTTCATTAAAATTCTCTATAATTAATAGGAAGAAAGTATTTCTTTCCAGTGTAACGCTTTGTGACTAATGAGCAAAAACGGACAGAAAAAAAATGGCATTGTTATCCTGATTAACATTTCTTACAATTCTCTTGTAGGCATGGAAAGAAAAGCCTTTCTCCCTCAGCTGGGCCTCATGTACTACAGTCAGTGAGAAAGGGTGAAGGACACCTAACCCACTGTACATGCAGCCATGATAGTACTAATGATAGAACAGATCTTACCGAACCCACTGTACATGCAGCCATGATAGTACTAATGATAGAACAGATCTTACCGAACCCACTGTACATGCAGCCATGATGCTATTAATGATAGAACAGATCTTACCAAACCCACTGTACATAGAGCCATGATGCTATTAATGATAGAACAGATCTTACTGAACCCACTGTACATAGAGCCATGATGCTATTAATGATAGAACAGATCTTACCGAACCCACTGTACATAGAGCCATGATGCTATTAATGATAGAACAGATCTTACTGAACCCACTGTACATAGAGCCATGATGCTATTAATGATAGAACAGATCTTACCGAACCCACTGTACATAGAGCCATGATGCTATTAATGATAGAACAGATCTTACTGAACCCACTGTACATAGAGCCATGATGCTATTAATGATAGAACAGATCTTACCGAACCCACTGTACATAGAGCCATGATGCTATTAATGATAGAACAGATCTTACCTAACCCACTGTACATAGAGCCATGATGCTATTAATGATAGAACAGATCTTACTGAACCCACTGTACATGCAGCCAGGATGGTACTAATGATAGAACAGATCTTACCTAACCCACTGTACATAGAGCCATGATGCTATTAATGACAGAACAGATCTTACCAAACCCACTGTACATGCAGCCATGATAGTACTAATGATAGAACAGATCTTACCTAACCCACTGTACATAGAGCCATGATGCTATTAATGACAGAACAGATCTTACCGAACCCACTGTACATAGAGCCATGATGGCACTAATGATAGAACAGATCTATCCGAACCCACTGTACATAGAGCCATGATTTATGTAGATAGAGCCATGATGGTATTAATGATAGAACAGATCTAACCGAACCCACTGTACATAGAGCCATGATGGCACTAATGATAGAACAGATCTTACCGAAACCAATGTACATGCAGCCATGATGGCACTAATGATAGAACAGATCTTACCGAACCCACTGTACATAGAGCCATGATGCTATTAATGACAGAACAGATCTTACCGAACCCACTGTACATAGAGCCATGATGGCACTAATGATAGAGCAGATCTTACCGAACCCACTGTACATGCAGCCATGATGGTACTAATGATAGAGCAGATCTTACCAAACCCACTGTACATGCAGCCATGATGGTATTATGCTATCTGGGGACCACTGCCACTGATCGATGATTTAAAGCAGCAGGTCAGAGCACTCTGCAACTTCTCTGGTAAAACACCCACAAATTACATTACAGGTCCATTTAAAACACCCACCAATCACATTACAGGTCTATTTAAAAAACCCACCAATCACATTATAGGTCCATTTGGGAAAGACCAGAGCCCATCCTGCCATGTTACCAAGTTTCCCTTTATGAAATTACAACTCAGCCCATAGAGAGGTATAAAACAATTACATGGCAATTACACTTTGTTGACCATTCACAGACATGGTTGGATTTAACCCCCCTGAGAAAAAAGAAAAAGAGAGAGAAAGAGAACAGGAAAGAGATGCTGAAAGAGAAAGAGAGAATAAGGGGCTGAGAGAGAGGGAGAGAAAGGCTGAAAGAAAGAAAGAAAGAAAGAGAGGGAGAGGCTGAAAGAGAGATGGAGAGAGGCTGAAAGAAAGAGAGACAGAGGCTGAGAGAGAGAAAGGGAGAGAGGCTGAATAAGAAATAGAATGGGGCGTAGAAAAAGAGAGGCTGAAAGAGAGAAAGAGGGAGGAAGAAAAAGAACAGGGCTGAGAGAAAGAGAGGCTGAAAGAGAGAGAGAGCCTAAAAGAGAGATAGACTCTGAGTTCCCCTACAGGGGGATTGCTGCCCACACTGAAGAGAGTAGACTGGGGTTTGCTCCATAACTGGAGGGGCCTTGTTCAGAGACCTTTTCATCTACTGCGTTAATCTCAATCAGTGTTCATCTGGTTTGGCAGACGCAGTGACACAGCAATATCCACATCCAGGGCCGCCGTTGTCCTTTAATCCCACAAAGGTTAAACTCGCAGCTGATGGACCTATCCATCAAAGTGTGCAAAATGTTCATCTTTTCAAGCAGGGGCCTGGCGCCGGCTTTCCCCTAACCTGCAGTTAAAACGCATTTGATCTTTGCCATCCTTGCATAATTCACCCCGGCAAATTAAACGCTAATAAAAACATAACCTGGGGCTTCATTTATCAAAATTAAAGGTTTAAATATGGATCCCTATAGGGAAGCCATATGCTGCTCAGTTTACCCCATTAAGTTCATTAGCTGATGTCAAAACCATTAATTAGCAATCAGGCTTGTCAGCTGGGACCCTATAAAGACCCAAAGTTTTCTTCCAAGCCTAAACCGACACTACACACCCTATAACAATCAACAGCTCTTTGCATAGGCCGCGGAACGCATTTCGAACGGGTAGGGCCAAGAATGACGTGACGTCCCCCCCCCCTCCCAAGCCACACTCGTAACGCATAACTTTATTTATTATTGTTATTTATTATTGCCGTTTTTATTTGTCCTGATTATAGCCTACACTTGAGTCACAATCAAATAGTATAATATGCATTACTTAATCAGTATGATTAGAAAGCATAAATCATTTGACACGTCAAGTCCAGTTGCATAGGATTAAAAAATGTCAACGCTCACCACCCCGTCTTAAACGTTCCCAAAGAAGTTCCTCCGTCTCTCGTTGTGCTGGATGAAGTCACTGGCAATGGCGAGACTATCCACAGTTGCGTGTCTAATTGGGCTGCAATGCTAGGTTGCTGGGAAACGTGTAACTGGTAGTAAGCCATGGCCTCTCTGTGGTATTTACTACTTTCATGTTTTCGAAAAGAATGTGCAGCATTTTTCCAATTTTGAAATCCAAGCACTGAAAATGCATTCTCTTTGGTTTTGCTTAAACCCGAACCGAGTCCTTTCATTGTCCAAAAGCGACATTGTGTGCAGAAAAGTTTTGCTCTTGTTTGACACAACGTTAGCCATCTGTGGTCCTGGAACCACTGGGGTTGAACAGACCGGTTTCTTTGAGAGGTCCCTTCTCCCTGTACCCTTTTTGTACCTGCGAGAACAGCTGGGTCGTCTGGTTGACTGGACTTTGAGAGATCCCTGCAGCACTCACTGGAACAGTGGACTTCTGCGAGGCTCGTAACGTTAGAGGTAGCGGCAGAGGGTCAAACACTAGTTAGAGCACTGACAGTTGTGGGGCTAATTAGCAATTCTACTGCTGGTTCCTCAAGCTCAGAGGGCTCATTGTCAGCTGGGGTGAGGCTCATAATGTTGGAGGTAGCGGCAGAGGGGCTAGTTGGAGCAGCGACAGTTAGAAATTCTACTTCTGGTTCCTCAGAGGGCTCATTGTGGGCTGGAGTGACGGTGGTTGTCTCAGCTACCTTGGTTAACTTTGACCCGAAGAAATCAGTTATTTTTCGACGCTTCATCATTCAATTTAACGTTACTATTGCTTAAAGTTTAGCGAACACACTAACAGTTAGTCTACTTAGCTACATAGAGCGCTGGTATTTTGTTCTGTGAAATTCACGTTCGTGTGACGCTAAGCTCACGTGACACAAATAACCAATCAATCATTAGGAAACAGAGTTTGTTGCTTGTGATAGGCTACTGTACGTAGGCTTACAGCTAGTGGAAATTAGCCCGGGAAGCGCGCAAAAGTGCAATACATTAAGAATGTAACGTATTTGCTTATAGATTTGAATTTTTACACATGTTTATGTTTGATGCACGCCAAAGTAGGTATGGCCACGGCCCTACTGGCCATACCGGTTCCGCGGCCTATGGCTCTTTGCACACCTCACTCTTACAGTACAGCAGTTGCGTTGACTCCAGAAGACTATTAACATAATTAAAAACTCTATCAATCAATCTGCTGTACGCTGGCCTTTATGCATTTTTGCCTGAATAGGAGTGTCATTTACGCAAGCTTTTGTTTTAATTTGCACACCTCCGTGAGCAGACGGTAATACAGAATGCATTTTAACGTCGCTGCAATGGAACACTTTGCGATACACCATCAGCCCTCAAACCTCAGCCAATTGGGCTTTGCGCTAAACCAATTGGGTCCCACTCCTAATCCTGAACGCCTTCTTAGCCAGCCAATCAGTTTTCAGTACATATTCCTAATCTAAAGTTATTTCAGAAAAAAATCACAAATAATCTGTGTGAAATTGACCCTGCTAACAGTGAAAAAACAATTTATTTAAAAGTTAACTTTACACATGTTTTTAATGAAATCATGTGACCATAATGAGCTCATTAAAATCAGTGTTATATAATTATATTTGAAAAATTTCCATTAGGAAGTTAAATTTTTCTGTCCAAATCTAATCATCAAATTTTTTGGTATTATAATTTTTTCATGAAAAGAGACTTGACAAAAACCATCTATTTGTAACTTGTAATAAAATAAAAGCATGACTGTCCGTTAATACTAATAAAACTTCCATTACAGATGGAAAACAGTGGCAATTGGCAACGTCAATGCTAACTCAATAGTAAAAAAAAAAAAAAAAATTATATTGAATAAATAAAAACCTGGTTCCACTTTTGTTCAAATGTCTAAAAGCTGCCAAATTAGATTAACCAAAGCCTTCTGCAGAAAGCTAATCTCTCTTATTGAGGAATAAAAAGAGGAAGATAAGTCCATTTAATGGCTATTACCTTTGCAATATCAAGTCCAGATGGTATTATTTAGTTATATGTCTGAAACAGTACAGCATGGCAAAGACCACAGCTGCATGCTGAGATTTTCTAATGATATATTTCCATTGGCTCTAACGCACAGATGCAGAGTCAAATGCAGGTATACTTCAAATGAAATACTATCTATATATGGGAGGGGGCATGCAGGGGTGCCTGGGACACACAGATGACTCATAATCATCCAGCGCCGTCAGCGGCAAAATGTCACCAATGAGTCCTGCTTTTTCACTGCAAATGAGCTCTTTTCCTTTGTGTGACACGCTGAAGGGCTGACGGACGAGAGCTAATAAAGGACAAGACAAAATGAAGGTCACAGGGTATCCAGTACCACCTGCCGAGTACCGTGGTCTTTATGCTCACACGCACGCACGCACGCTTGTGAGCATAATGCTCACGCACACGCTCACAAGCACGCACACACACACACACACACACACACAATCCGCTTTACTCTTGAGGTCTAGCGCAGCCCATGTCTCGCGTGGACTGAAAAGCGAGCTGAAATGTTATTGGCCGGTCGTCTTATTATGTTCCACAATAGGAGGCCATTCATTGGCCTGACAGCATGTGTTTATACGTCCCCATCATCATGCCTTTAAATGAACAATTTAACTGCAGTGACTCACCTCCTTATTACAATAATCTTTTTCCATTTGTATTTTATGCCTTTGCAGTTTCCGAGTGAAAGGATAACTTTAAATGACTTGTAATTTATTTGTGGGGAGCAGTGTTACGTTATTAAAGATATACAATGTGCTTCACCGCCAGCAGAGACCAAGATCAGTCAATACAAGTAATTAGAAATTTAAATTATTTCTAGATCATGAAAAGGTCATGAAAAATTTACAAACATCTGCCCGAGTCTATTTACTTCACTGCATGTTTTTGCTGAACTGATTAATTTCTCACATAAAGACTTATTCGTTTAGGAAAATAATTGTTCCATTACAAAGTGTCCCTCAAACAACATTCATTTGTGGGTAATAATTTCTGACAAATTCTATTCATATTAATGTACACAACGATGATACATTCATATGTGAACTAAAACATACTACTACTAATAATAATAATAATAATAATAATAATAATAATAACACCACAAAAAATGCAGTATTCCACCAGGTTTTGACATTTTTTATCTTATACAGATGGTTGTTGATAAAAAATTGAACAGCTCCTTCTTTGAATAAAAACTGAGTGTAATTAAATTTAGAATTGAGACTCTTAAATATGTCCAGCCCAGTCTGGCTGGGTGAGCAGGCTGGTGCCTTTGGCCATCTGGACGGTCTCTTTTTTTCCCTTGTGTGTGTCAGACGTCCTCGGTTCCTCGTTTTAATTCAGTCCAGCCCTTCAGCTACCTGGCACAGATAGCTCTCCCCACACTTGGCTCACAGATGGTTATGAAGCAGGTAATAATGACCCAAGACAAACTCTTAAATTGATTAGGCTTCGGTGAGGACACCCAGTGCATGACTGTGGGAAAATGGCTCCGAGTCAAAACCTCCCGTTCGTCCCCAGAAGCAGACACCTCAAACGTATGAAACAAAAGTAAACGTTCCGTACTCGGAATGGGACGGGGGCCAAAAGTACCGTTCGGACGAGCGCATGAGCTCATGTGAATCGCAGTTATACCTAGCGCTCGCACCCACATTCAAAACCGAAAACATGCAGCTCCTAGCCGTCAGCGTGAGGGGGGAGGGGCCTGTGTGTTCCAGATCGGTCGTTTGTGCGAGATCCAGGCCACAGAGTGAACACAGCCAGGCTGCAGTACCTACAGGGGTAATTAGTACCTCTTGGCAGCCATTAATCTGACAATAGGCCACTCTGGAGGCTGTGTGCAGTAGCTAACGCTGCTACAAAACGCCGCCTCAGTGGACCAGCACATACATCACCCACCAGAGATGAGACCAGATTCGCATTGTCTTTGCATAAAAGCCTGGGCTAGGAGTCAGCACCGGATGCTAGCGCTGCAAGCGGTGATGCTCACACTGAATACAAATCAACCTTTCAGCCTCAACCTCGCAATGTTAAGCCTGTGCGCAGCAAAAACTTCACCGAAAAATCAACTCTGATGGAGTTCTTTAACTCTATAATAGAGTGCATTTGGTCCCTATATTAGACTTGTGTAAAATCTGTCGGTGTTGATTTAACAGATAAGTGTGCTATCTACAAATCAAAGCTAAGCGTAGAAAAACAAAACAAGAATAAAAACTTGTAACCAGTTTGTATTTCTTTTCAGATGTACAGATGTGACTGGATATCCTTCTCTCCCAGAGCTGCTGCTGACACGCTCAACGCACGGCCAATTCACAGCCCTAGTTTACGGCTGCAAACACATCTTTAATCTTTCATGAAAATCCCTCAGCGTTGGGGAGCGATGATTTCCGCCTCAGTGTCAGCAGCTCTTGATGTCCGACACTTTCTCTTGGGGTAAGAAGTTCCGATCATTGACCAAAATCTATATTCCCTGGTCCTTCTTTCAGCTGGAGGAATGAGAACTTTTCCAGAAAGACTACAGGGAGAAGATGGCTCCTTTTTTTGAGAAACAATTTCCCCCAACAGCGTGCGGACTCACTGGATCCGTGCCCACATCGCACGTCGGGAGGCTGGGACAGAACACTATTCACACAGGTCTATTCTCTTTCTTTTTTCAGTTCTAACCTTTATGAACCTCACAAATGTTTACAAGCCCTGTACCATCTGATAAAAATGGGGGGGGGGGGGGGGTGTCTCACTGGCTCTCCTGTAGTACTGTGTGTGGCTTGTAGGGTGTGAAATAGTCGCTGGCTCTCCTCTAGTACTGTGTGTGGCCTGCAGGGTGTAGAATAGTCACTGGCTCTCCTGTCGTATTGTGTGTGGCCTGTATGGTGTAAAATGTAGATCTGCAGTGGGTTCCGGTAGTTTGGGGTTACCAAAGACAAGTGTCTGGATTGGATGAAAGTATTGACCCCTCCAAAACTACTCCAAATCCATCCCTTCCTGTTTCTACAAATTTGCTTCCCGTATGCTTCTGTGCGATATTTCCACACATCGTGGAAATAACTCTGTGGGCACCATTTCTTTTCATTAATTAATTGTGACAAACACTTAATCTATATTTCATTTTATTCTCATGAGGCTGAACCACTTAATCTATCTTTTTTATTTAATTACCATGGGGCTGAAACACTTACATCTATCTTTTTCATTTAATTCCCATGGGGCTGAAATGTTATGGTGGCATAACCTGGAGTCCACTTCTAGAAAATCCAAGTAGACAGTTAGGATAAACATAGATGAAGGAACTCCGATGACCATGCCTGTATTTAGAGAGCTATAATTAAATAATCACCTCTCCATGTATGATAGATTTCTGCTACCCTGCACCATTAATCATTTACTCTGTATCGAAACAAATTGAATTACGATGGAGAACGGCTCACTCCTGCATCAACTGGCAGCAATAACAAAACATTAGCATATTTAAAAGAGAGCTTTTAAACTGTTTTAATTGATTTACAAATTAATAAATGTTCGCACTTGTTCACCATTGGCATTTTTATTTCATGGAGCAACATAGTTATTCTGTAATTAGTGCCGCAACTGTAATTACTGCACGGACATTAAACAACGAGGCACTTGCATTATCCTTAACGTTACATCCAATTACGATGCAATTGAAGCAAAAAGCTCACAGAAGTACGTATTGCAACATGATATCTGAATGTTATAGAATAATGAAATTGCTGCTGGTTAGACAGCTATTGTAATAGTTTGTCACTGTTTCTCCTGCTCAATAGGCTGAGGGGGCCTATCAAAATCCCTATCACATCCTTTTGTATTTTAAATGCAATATTCTACTTTCAAAAGCTTCACATCCATATAATTTAATTCCCATTAAGGCTCGTCATTATATATTTATTTTATTTGATTACATCTGAGGGAGATGTCAAATTGTAATTTAAGATTCATATTGTTCGCTTCCATCACATGGAAATTAAAAAGTACTTGAATGATCACAGGAACAATCACCATTAAAAAAAGATTTGATTTTAGAAGACTTGCATCAAGGCTTTTGTGTTTGCAAACAAGACCTTCTCAAAAGAATACAAGCACGCGGTTCAATTTCACGGCTCCTTAACTTTCTTACTGTTAATTTTACCGGTGGAACTCAATCTTATTTTTACCCACTGTGTGCACTTTCTCAGGATATGATGACAGCTTAGAATCTGAAGTTGCAGGAAATAAGTTAATAAGATAATTGATATTTCTTCAAAAAGAAATGTTGGGAATTATGAACTTGTGCAGTAGGCTACACATGGAATTAAAAATACTTTTTTTAACTAATATGAAGAACCATACAATAATAATAAATAAAAAATTCTTATTTTGTCTCAACAAACAAAATTAGGTCCCATAATGTTTTGCCAGCATTTAGTGTTCATGCTCTTTGCTGGACTCAGATAGATTCTAGCCCTAATTTTTTTTTACATATACCCAAGTCTGACTGAAGTAACAGTCCAATACAGACTGTACTTTAAAGTACACTAATACACACACTACACTACACTAAACTCCACTGAACCATAGAGAGTGAAATTAATATAGCTTGATTATGAAGACTGTAGCAGAAAATCTCACTAATCATTATGTGCTGAATGAGCAATTATGACGACAAAAAACCAATAAAGCTATAGACTATTATAGAACACACCTCTAGCAAGTCAACTTTATATGCACAATAATATTTGGTTCCACTCTCAGATTTTTAAATCCATAACACTGTTTGGTTCCACTCAGATTTTTAACTACATAATGCTATTTGGTTCCAGCCTTAAATGTTTAAATACATAATGCTATTTGGTTCCACTCTCAAATTTTAACTGCAAAATGCTATTTGGTTCCAGCCTCAAACATATAAATACATAATGCTATTTGGTTTCAGCCCCTAGATTTTTAAAGAGATTTTTGTCTGGATGTATACAGAATGACACTCCAGTCTGTCCTCACAATAGTTGGTTTGATTGATACTGCTACCATAAAACTGCAACACATTATTATTATTGATCTATTACTAAGCAATATATTTTCAGAGCTTTGTAATATATTTAATTTCAATATATTGCAGTTTATTCCATATCCAGGGCCGTAGATCTCCAGAATACAGAATATCACATGAACCAATAGATGGAAGAGAACAATACGTACGCATTACGTCTACAATTTTGGGCAAAATGTTGAATTACTCAGTATTTTAGCCGTTGCATCACCTATTCTTCTGCTTCCTGGGTTGAAAATCAAAAATGGGTTACGTCATTGAATATGTACTTTTAGTACAACTCTACATAATATAATTTTGTTACCAGCCCCAATATAAATACATTCCTGAAAAGGCATGGCCATATCCATTTGACAAGCCCGGGTTAACAGCCTTTCATCCCACTAATTTTCTAATATTTTGGAAAGCGACCAGTTGCATACCATCACAGAGCTCACTGCTAGCTAGCTTAGTGTATATTTTTTTAACCATTGTTATATCTATTTCCTTGTTGTTTATTGATATTTAAAAAGAGCTAATGATTGATACATCTCCGTAGGACTCCGTATGACTTTCCATCTTTTACGTAGTGTTACGGAGCATGTTCAGGTGGCGAAAGCCTCTCCCCTCGCTCTCACCCCTCCCTCTCCACCGCTGCTCTCCACACCCATTTCATTCCTGCCAATTACTAATCATTACATTTTATTAATTTATATTTGTGTCTTCATATGTTTATATACTTTGGATACTAATCTGCGTTGAGTAAAACTATTATGGATCCACAAGAGCATTTTCAAATTTAACTGACTTTTAAAGGGTTAAAGTATTTCCACTACTGGTTTCACCCAAGTCTGCTTGTTTCATCTGATGTTATTTTACCCACCAGAAACAAGAAGAACCCTTCAGAGGGAAGAAAGGTTACTGATAACTGGTCCATTCCAGCAATTATCTCATAAGTGGAATATTACAAACGTTATGTTCTGTAGGACAGCAGTGCTAGTTAATGGAACACAGAATGAAGAGTTCTGATGTCCTTCACTTAATTGACATACAAACCAGTTCATTTCTGAACGTACATTATCCCTCATATTTCATATTTCAGCTCAACTGTGCCACTTTCCAGAGGTTAAAACCGAGAACTGAGAAGATCAAAGGCTTTTTTTAGGAAGGTAGATAATGACAGGATTTGGGATCATATCTAAGATGCAACATAATTTTTACAATTCACATGTTGGCAAAAAACATAAAACAAACCATGCAAGACACTCAAAACTCAGCAACTGTAAAATGCCCTTAAGAAATGGGATAATGTCCCAAATTAACATCAACGTCCCAAATGATTCCAATTAGCCTCCAACAAATAAAAGTATCCCTTGCATTTATAACCATAGGAGTGAGTTCATGTGACGTCCATTGCGTGACGTAAAAAAAACCTCCTTCATTTCACCTTTTCATCTATGGTACCTTCTAATCATGTCTTTCTCAACAGAAGATATGTGTGTGAGACGTTATTTTGGCAGGGGGGGGGGGGGGGGGGGGATTAACTGACTGTGTGTGTCAGTTGAAGGAGATGAGAAAAGCTAAAAATAAGATATAAAATATAGGTTTAAAGGTAATCTGAAAATCACAAAGGGACCAAGCCAAGCAGAAAGATAAATAAATTGGTTTGCTATCGCCAGGCTGCATATTCTCTGTACCTTAAATCAGGTCAGTGAAATGCACCTGTATACGGAGGGGGGCGGGGGGGGGTTATCAGCTGGGGAGGAGCTGGGAAGTGCCAAAGAGCTCAGGGCAGGAAAACAAACCCAAACCGCGACTGTGCCAGATTTGGGCAGATCAGTACCAGTGGAATATAAAAGTGCAAAGCCACTGCAACGGTTCTACAGTGTCTGTTGTTGTTCTCAAACATAGTGGCATGTGAAAGTGAGAGAGAGTGTATGTGTGTGTGTGTGTGTGTGTGTGTGTGTTGTAGTAGTAGTAGTAGTCTGGGAGTTGAAAGAGAATGCCAGCCAGCTCAGAATCACTCAAAGTAACTTCAAAGGTCACAGTGACAAGGGCACTCTGGGATATTTTTAAGCTTTGCCTGAGACACAACTTGAATGTTAAATTACCCACTCCAAAGAAAACATTTACATTTAAGAGGGCATCAATCTGTTCCTTGATAGTAATGGGGGAATTAAAGAAAAATAAAAACAAAAAATTATGTGGTATTTCTTAAAGACAGCTTCCTACATTATGGTTCACGCTCTGCAGCACTGATCAGCTGCATGATGTAAAACGCAGAATTAAAGCGGAGATGTATCACATGATATAAAATACAGAATTAAAGCGGAGATGTATCACATGATGTAAAACGCAGAATTAAAGCGGAGATGTATCACATGGTATAAAATACAGAATTAAAGCGGAGATGTATCACATGATGTAAAACGCAGAATTAAGGTGGAGATGTATCACATGATATAAAATACAGAATTAAAGCGGAGATGTATCACATGATGTAAAACGCAGAATTAAGGCGGAGATGTATCACATGATGTAAAACGCAGAATTAAGGTGGAGATGTATCACATGGTATAAAATACAGAATTAAAGCGGAGATGTATCACATGATGTAAAACGCAGAATTAAGGTGGAGATGTATCACATGATGTAAAACGCAGAATTAAGGCGGAGATGTATCACATGTTGTAAAATACAGAATTAAAGCGGAGATGTATCATATGATGTAAAACGCAGAATTAAGGTGGAGATGTATCACATGATGTAAAACGCAGAATTAAGGCGGAGATGTATCACATGATGTAAAATACAGAATTAAAGCGGAGATGTATCACATGATGTTGTTTTCCTGACTCAGTTCTCTTTGGTAATGCTTTAGTATCATCCTTGTTAAATCTGTAGACAAAAGTAATTGCTTGCTTGATAGAATTGTGCTGACTAATGATTAAAACTGAACTTTGGCTTTCCATAAGGGAAATCTTAATTGCAAACAATCAATTAATATCCTGAGCTGGGGGGGTTATGTTGGAAGTAATAACTTGGATGTTGAGCCAATATTATTTCTGCTTTTATTTTGTGTACCCTTCAGCTAATCAGGGTTCAGCATAGATGTGAAAGGTGGAGAGATTTAACTGAGTAATTATACATGAAAGATTAACTGGGTAAAAATGGCCTTTTATTTTGAGAGCTATAACTGGAGGGTGAACAGGTTTTAAGAGCTGAAAATAGGAAAGTGAAACAGGGATTGTGAATGTCTTAAGACAAGGTCAATTTTTTTTTGTAGATACAAGGGTAAAAAATAACCATTCTGTTGTAAAATTGTCAATTTTCCATATTATCGATTGTCAGAAGCCTTTTCACACACTATAAACCTCAATCTATGAGAAAAGGTCAAAGCACAGACCTTTTCCGCTTCACCAAAAGTAATGCTGCTGCACTGCGAAACGCTGATGTGTCTGACATCTGCACAGTAACAGTGAGGTACCTAAAGTAGGCTTATTACTAAAACAACATACGTTTTCCATGTTTAGGACATTTTAGAAAATATATCAAGTAGATATAGTGAAAAAATACAGGAACCATTACCACAGCAGTGTGCTCTCATACCCCTTTTCCACCAAGCAAGTTCGAGGGCTGGTTCGGAGCCGGCGCCTAATCTCGAACCTGTTCTTCGCTTTTCCACAGCAAAAAAAATGGCTCTCGGTCAGAAAAGCTGGTTCCAGAGCAGCACCAACACTTAGCTGGTCCAGAACCAAGAACCGCTTACATCTGGGGCTGGGGGCGGGATTATCATGAGAGGCTCAGGCTAGCTTCAGACAGAGTGAGGAATAGGAGTAAGAAATCTCGCATTGATGCACGAGACTGCTGTAACAGTAGCTCGAACTTTCAATTAGCCTTCAGTTGCGAGCAAATCTACGCCCCAATGTTAAGTCAATGGACAATTCATTTTCGGTATCATAGAATTATAAAGGTTTATTTAAAAACTGTACAACAAACAGAAATGTCATCTGTCAAAAGCATTAGTCCATGTCACGCCTGACATATCGCTATGTCTAATTTAGCGATTAGAGTTGTAGAATTTGAGCTAGGTCCTTGGGGAAAAAAGTCTTAATCTACATGCTAATTTCTTTATGTACTTAATTGTATGAAAACGGCTTAACAAATCTTTCCCATATTTGTTTTATGTCGAGATATTGATGAGATGATCTGCCAAATGACTTGGTAATTTGTATTAAAACAGCTGAGAAATTGACGAAATTTGTGTTTTAACATGTAATGTACGTATGTAGGCTTGCAAAGCCAGTAGCAACACTAGAGATTGTTGTTGCTGTGCTTGAAGTTGGCGCTAGCGTTGCTGAGAAAGCGGAGACGTATACAGACGTATACAGTGACGTAATGACGTGGCTCTCTAGCCCGTGGACAAAGCAAACCGGTTCTTAGAAGGTTCGCAAGTTGAACCAAATATGAACCGGCACTAGCACCAGCCCAGAACCAGAACTAGGTTCATGTTGGTGGAAAGGGGGTAACAGAGAAAGGTTCTACTGGTTCTGAGTGGGTTGTATTTCCCCAGCATGCTTTGGGCTCACTCATACCTTTAGAAGGCAAGGTCAATGGCAATCATTACAGAGTGATCATCTTAACCACATGTTAAAAGTCATGGCCGTCTCCACCTCCAGATCTGAACCCAATCCAGCATGTATGGTATATTCTGGAACATACTTGCCAACCCTCCCGATTTTCCCGGGAGACTCCCGATTTTCAATGTCCTCTCCCGATAATCTCCCGGAGTCAACAATCTCCCGCAGTTCTCCCGATTTCGGACAATATCGTGTTTTTAAAAAAAAAAAAAAATTTTTTTTATTTATTTTTTTATCTGACGCGTGTATCTACGTGGATGGTTAACGGGGAACGGAGATTTACTTTTAACGCAGACGCACACCCGCGGTACATACGTTAAATAAACCGTTAAATAGAGTGTCTTAAAAAAAAAACTAAAAAAAAGATGATTGCAACCCCCCCCAACAATTACAATCGAGGTCGGCGAAAATTCTTGATAGCACCCCCCATTCCCCTCCCCCCCCCGTCAACAATTTAAAAAAGAATCTCCCTATTTCTGAGGGCTCAAGGTTGGCAAGTATGTTCTGGAATGATCCCTGACACAGCATTCACTGGCTTTATCATGAGCGGTGAAAGAGTGGTGTTGTGTTCCAGACACTGGGAGACTCTGTTAAACGGGGCATACAGTTGTGGGGGCCCAACAACCTATTAAACACTTTAAATTGCTGTTTATATTTTCTTTAATAAATGTATTCTCCTGCTACAGTTAGTAAAACTTCATTAAAATAGTGTTTGCAGGCAAATCTAATGAATGCAGCATGAACACAAATTGTGACCCAAATCACAATCTGTTAAAACACCTCTGGATAGTGAGATTGATATTCATAATGCACAGAGAAAGTACACCGCAGCCATGGCATAATAAGCATGTTTTTACTTCAAGAGCAAAATTAAGCTGCAAAGAACAGGGTATTTTCTCTTTCATGTTGATGGCTTCACTATAAACAGTCTCAAGCAGCAAATCACGGGACACCGGTCTGCCGAAGGAGAAATTATTCATAGGCAGCTGCAGGCTTACGTCCTTTTTGTATTTTGGACTGCCATCTCTCTCTCGGTCCCGCTGCGGAAGAATCAGAATCAGTCCTGTGAAAAAGGCTCTTCAAACGGCCAGCGCTGCTCGTAAGCAGAAGCCGAGCCCGTGGAGATGAACAAAACGGCTTTAGCTTTTAGACAGGGAAGAAGCAGGCCTCTGCAGCCAGAACAGAGATAAAAGCAGAACAGACTCAAAGCAGTGATGGAGAAACCGCCGCGCAGGTTGCCACATTTCCCAAATGTGCAAACAAAGTTATTAAAAATAAAAAGCTGTGGTATATGACACCATTTCATTAGGGACTCGACACAGCCCTCTGTCCCCTCTGTGCTCACAGGCTTGGCGGGCGGGGTAGTGTCTGATTAAGACCCACATGAGGAGTGGAGGGGAGACAGACACCCCTCAGGGCAGTGTTAATTATCTCACAGTCAGGGACAGGAAAAGGCTTACATGCCCAATCCCTCCCCCCCTTCCCATCCCTAAGGACTTCCTGTCCAACAACTGTGCCTGCACACCCCCACAGACAGGTGGCGATCACACACACTCACTAGACACGAACAGTCTGATAAATGTCCACGGTGAAATGAAGGCAGCAACGGAAACTTATAAATAAACCACGCAACTCACCAAGAGGACGTTCACGGATTTAAATAAAGTAAATAAATCATAGCTGTACAGTATTATATATAGTGATTATCAATATACAGTATAATATCTATGAAAGCTTTATTAACAGCTACACTGATAATGAATCAAATCTCATGTTAAAAATAAGACTGATTTCTGAAGACAATAAAGCAGAGGCACCTGGAGAGAGACATTATTTTGACGTGCAAATACTTTATCATAAAAGCAATAAACCCATCGTTGAATGATCAAACTGATGCCGTTCTAAAAAACACAGTACAGTGCAGATTAAATTGAATCTTCCAGAAAAGGATTTTAGAAGGGAGCTCTCTCGCTGGTTATTAATGAATGAATCTATGATATTAATATAATATTAAGTAATATTTCACTCATCTGATAAGCAGATATCTCACCCCTTCCCTCTCCGGTCTGCCGCCAGCTGTTGCCATGACAACTTGAAAACTGCTACACTCCGGCTTCTTGCAAAATGTCAGCTTTCGTCTCAATAAGCAATGACGTTAGCCTCACGTTGAAAACGAACATTGGGGAAATGTTGACGCTGCTTTAATGGGTGAAAGAGTGGAAAAACAATTTGCTGGAGTTTTCTGCAGAACTAAATCCCTGTTTTAACTTGGAATGGTTCTGACACGATCATTCTCAGAGAGAAGACAAAAGGAGACAAGTGAAAAACCTGTAAACATGCCAACCCACATTTCAGAAACAAAACAAAAAAGCATGGAGACAATGCGCTTTGTGTGTGGAAAACGTGTATCCGTTAAACGGCACAGAAGGGCGCATACGTATGTAATGAAACATTTATTTTCTCATGAAATGTATTTCATCCGTAATGTTGTTTCCTGGTAGTTAGAGAGGAGGGTTTTCCATAATTTGGAGAAAAAATAAAAACAGCTTTGAACAGCATGCTGCAAAACATAATGCTCAATGTTTAAGCTCTGTAGGAGTTTACACATCTACAGCGTAATGCTCACCAGACCCCACCAATGCCGCACACACTACTGAATCCATGGGCTCAACCCCATGCTGGCACTTCATTACATCTACAGAAGATGCACACGTCTTTGAAACAAACAGCGAGCTGCTCTTGCGCTGGAAGATTTTATTCATTAGTGTGACCACCTGCATGCAGACCTGAATGCATCAAATACCGCACTACTGGAGATGAATTAAAGACACACACACATATACACATACACACACACACACACACATCTAATTATAATTTTACACAGAACAAGTGCAGGTAAACCCCACTGGACTCAGATGAACTCTGTCAGAGACATTTACGGTGCGCCATTATTAGAGGGAAGATAATTAAACTGTGTAGGTGAGATATAGTAAACCTCACCATGCTGACAAAAAAAACCTGCTTAAATGTGAAGCCGCCTTCTCTGATAAAGCCAAGTATTTACTTTACTTGCGAAAAAATTGGGATCTACCCTCTACCACATTCAGTGTTTGAAATGAAAAATATAAAAGTCTAGATATGTACTCCCTTTTCATTTG